>JAKSZT010054053.1:1118690-1156954 GCA_026826555.1 Tolypeutes matacus | reverse complement strand
CATAAATGAATAAACAAATAAAATCTTAAAAAAAAAAAATAAATAAATAAAAAATAAAAAAAAAATAAGATACTGCAAGAGAAAAACTTCCAGCCAAGAATCTTATATCCAGCAAGACCGTCTTTCAAAAATAACAGCAAGTTTAGAATATTCACAGATAAACAGAAACTGAGAGAGTTTGTAACCAAGAGACTGGCTTTGCAGGAAATACTAAAGGGTATGCTACAATCAGAAAAAAAAAAAAAAAAAAAAAAAAAAAAAAAGACAGGAGAAAGAGGTTTGGAAGAGAATCTAGAAATGAAGATTATATCAGTAAAAGTAACTAAAAGTGTCAAAAGAGTGGTGAAAATAAAATGACAGATAAAACCCAAAGGTCAAAATGGATAAAATAAGAACTGCCTTTACAATATTAACATGTTAATGGATTAAATTCCCCAATCAAAAGACACAAACTGGTGGAATGGATAAGAAAATATGAGCCACCTCTATGCCATCTGCAAGAGACTCACCTTAGACCCAAGGATACCAATAGATTGAATGCGAAAGGCTGGAAAAAGATATTCCATGCACGCAGTAACCAAAAAAAAAAAAAAAAAGCTGGCATATTAGATGAAATAGACTTTAAAAGACACTAGTAATGTGCAATCTGAGAAGGAAGTCAGGAAAAAAATTCCATTTTCAATAGCAACTAAAGGAGTCAAATATTTAGGAATAAACTTAACCAATGATGTAAAGCACTTGTATTCAGAAAACTGCAATGCATTTTTTGAGAGAAATAAAAAAAGACCAAAATAATTGGAAGAAAATTCCATGCTCATGGATTGGAAGACTAAATATCATTAAGATGTCAATTCTACCCAAATTGATATAAAGATTCAATGCAATCCTGATAAAAATTCCACCAGCCTTTCTCAAATAAATGGAAAACACAATTATCAAGTTTGTTGGGAAGGGTAAGGGGTCCCGAATAGCCAGAGACATCTTGAAAAGGAAGGGCAAAGTTTAAGGACTTTCACTTCTGGTCTTTAAATCATATTACCTAGCTACAGTAGTAAAAACAGCATGGTACTGGCATAAAGATAGACACATAGACCAATGGAACCGAATCAATGGTTCAGAAACAGACCCTTACATCTAGGGTCAAGTGATTTTTGACAAGCCTGTCAAACCCACCCAGCTCAGGGAGAACAGTCCATTCAATGAATGGTGCTGAGAGTACTGGGTATCCATGGACAAGGGAAAGAAAGAGAACCCCTATCTCATACCTTATAAATGAATTAACTCAAAATGGATCAAAAACCTAAATATAAAGGCAAGAACCATAGAGCTTCTAGAGGAATATGTAGGAAAACATCTTCAAGACATGGTGGTAGGTGGTGGATTCTTAAAGGAGATAAGAGGAGGACTGAGATGGACTACTGATGCTTAATGTATGTAGAAGTTTTAACTTTTCTCTAAAAGTGTGGAAATGTATAGAGTTGATGGTAACTTGTTATAGTGAGTAACAACTTGTTTATAAATGGGAATGTGGCTGGAAAGGGTAGTCTAGGGATGTAAATGTCAATTGAAAGAAAGCTAGAGAATAATCTAGGGACTGAATAACATAGTAAACCCAGAAGTAGATGAGAATTGTGATTGATGGTACAGATGCAAGAGTGTCCTTTGTGAGCTTGAGTGGATGTTCGTCACTATTGCAGGGTGGTGGAAATGTGGAGAAACACAGGAAAAATACAGCTGAAGTGACTTATGGACTGTGGTTAACAGCAATACTGTAATATTCATGCATCTATGCCGAAGATGTACTATGTTGATAATGGGTGAGTATGGAAATAGTGTGCCAAAGTATGTTATGGACCATGGTTCATGGTAATAGTCTCATGATATTATCTCATAATCTGTAACAAATATTCTACCATGGTGTGGTGTATTGATAGAGGGTTGTTGTATGGTAATTCTGCACATGTGCATGATTGTTTTGTAAGTTCACAACTTCTGTAAAATACATTTAAAACAAAACAAAACAATAATAGAGTGGGTTGGGGGGGGGGGGAATACACCAAATGTAAGATATGGACTATAGTTAGTAGTAAGATTTTGGTGGTATTCTTTCACAATTTGTAACAAATATCTCACAACAATGCAAGGTGTTGGTGGTGAGTTGATGTATGGGACCATTGTATGATGATATGCTTGTTTGCTTTGTAAGTTCACAACTTTTACTATACACTTATTGTTTATGTATGTTCATGTATAAATGATATAAAATAATAATAATGGGGTGGGTTGGGGGAAAAATATGCCAAATATAAGATACTTTGGTTAGTAGTAATATTTTAAGGATGCTCTTTCATCAGTAGTTAAAAATGTTTCACAGCAATGCAAGGTATTGGTGGTGGAGTGAGGTGTGGAAGCTCTGTGTGATGTTTTATGTTTGTTTTGTAAGTTCACAACTATTACTATACACTTATTGTTTATGTATGTTTATGTATGAGTGATATACTTCAATAAATTAAAATAGTAGAGTTCCTATAGACCTTTGATCTTTGTCTTCCATTTCTACTATTTTTTTCTCTTGCTCTTTTTATTATATCCTTTTTATTCTCTTGGTTATTTTCCTGACTTCTTCAACATCCCCTAATGTGAGCATCTTAGATAACCATAGTACAATTATCAAAACAAGGATAATAGATATGAATATATGTATTCATATCATTTGCCCATTTTAAAATTTGGTTGTTGTAGCCATTTGGCAGTTTGATGTAATTATGAATTCCAAAAATATATATTGGATTATGCTTATAAACTGGTATGCTAATGTGAACATGATTAAGTTATGATTAGGGTGTTAACTGGGCCACATCAGTAGGGCATTGAGCCCCACCCCTTTGTGGGTGGGGGAATAAAATATAAAAGGCATGGCAAGAGCAGAGCTGAAACAGTTTTTGAGTTGCAGTTTTTGATGTTGGAGTTTTGATGTTGGAGAGAAGGCCCCGGGATAGAGATGAGCCATTCGCCTGAGAGTTCACAGCTGGCCTTGTGGAGAGAAGCAAAGCCTAGAGAGCCTAATAGTCTACAGCTGACCTCATGAAGGAACCAGAGGAACTAAGTATGAAGAGAAACGCAGCCCCGGGAAGAAAGGAACCTGAGAAGCCTGAACCATGGCAAATGTCGGCAGCTGTCTTGCTCCAACACATGGCAATGGACTTTGGTGAGGGAAGAAATTTATGCTTTATAGTCTGTTAACTGTGGACTTCTACCCCAAATAAATACCCTTTATAAAGACCAACCAATCTCTGGTATTTTACATTAGCACCCCTTTGGCTGAATAATACAGTTGTCTTTTTATTCTCTTGGTTATTTTCCTGACTTCTTCAACATCCCCTAATATTAGCATCTTAGATAACCATAGTACAATTATCAAAACAAGGAAATTAACATTGGTATAATACTACTAACTAAACTAAACTACGGACTTTTCATTAGTTTTTCCAATAATGCCTCCCTGAAAGTTTCTCTTCACTTGATTTCTGTCATACTGTATGGTAGGAAACTCCCTCTTTCACTGAGTTGAACTCATTGAATTTCATTATATTTATAATATGTTATTATAGAAAGCTTGGAAAATATAGATGCAAAAAGAAGCAGAAAATAAACCTTGAGATAGTTAATCAAGTTTAAACTTTTTTTAAAAATAAAAAAAAAAAACTTTTTTTTTTTTTGGGGGGTGCTATATCTGAACTGAGACTGGATACCCCACCCCTCAGTCTTCATTAAGTTCTCATAGTTTGCTTTAAAAAGTTTTAACTGGGTTTAATTAAAAAAACAAAAACAAAAACAAAAAAAACCTGTCAAAGTAGAGTGGTTGTGAGGATTAAATGAGATAATATTTGAAGGACAGCTTGGCTGGCTATAAAATCCTTCACTCACACTTTCATTCAGTTTTTAAAAGATGTTTCACTGTTTTCAGGTTGCTTTGAAAAGTTTGAGAGATGATTTTAAAAGTTTGATTGTCTACTACGTTAAGTTATATGATCTTTCTGCCATGAGGATGTGAGGATTTTATTTTCATCTTTGAAATCTAATAGTTTTACTAGGATATATCTTGAGAGTTAATCACACTGGATTAATTTTCTCAGACACCAGCAAGCCCTTTCAATGAGTAGATTCAAGTCTTTTTCTATTTCTGAAGAGTTTTCTTAGGTTATAATTTTAAATATTACCTCTGTTCTAATGTTTTGTTTTTCTTCTTCTGGTACTCCTTCTTTGTCTTCCATTTCTACCATTTTCTCTCTTACTCTTTTTACTTCTTATGTCATTTTTATTCTCTTGGTTATTTTCCTGACTTCTTCAATATCTCTTATTAAATTTTCATTTCAGTATATTCTTGCTTGGGCACTTTATCTCATATATACACATACACACATTTTATTGAGATATACTGCACATAGCATAAAACTCACCCATTCAAAACGTACAATTTCATTGGTTTTTAGTATATTCACGGAATTATGCAACTATCACCGCAGTTAATTTTATGATATTTTGTCAACTCCAAAATAAACTCCATACCAATTAGCAGTCACACCTCATTTCTTCCAACTTCTCATACCAAGCCTTAGGCAACCACCAATCTACTTTCTATCTCTCTGGATTTGCATATTCTGGACATTTCATATAAATGGAATCACATAATTTGTGGTCTATTGTAATCAGTTTCTTTTACTTACCATGATGTTTTCAAGATTCATGCAAGTTGTAGCATATATCAGTACTTCATTACTTTTTATGGCCAAATAATATTCCATTGTATGACTAGACCACATTTTATTTATCCATTCATCAGTTGATGGATATTTGGGTTGTTTCCACTTTGGGGCTATTATGATTAATGCTGCTTTGAACAAGGGTGTACACATTTTTTATGTGAACATATATCATTTCTCTTGGGTATATACCCAGGAATGGAAATGCTGGTTCATATTGTAACTCTATGTTTAGCATTTTGAAGAACTGCCAGACTGTTTTCCAAAGTGGCTGTACCATTTTACATTCCCACCAGCAGTGTATGAGCATTCAATTTTCTATATATCTTCACCAACACTTATTATTATATCTATTATTTTGATTCTAGCCATTCTAGTGGGTATGAAGTAGTATCTTGTAGTTTTGATTTGCACTTCCCTGATAGCTAATGAGGCTGTTCATGTGCTTATTATTATTTGGATAAATATCTATTCATATCATTTGCTCATTTTAAAATTTGGTTGTCTTTTTATCACTAGGTTTTAAGAGTTCTTTATATATTCTAGATACTAGATCTTTATCAGATATACAAATCACAAAAATTTTCTCCTATTCTGTGGGTTGTCTTTTCACTTTCTTGATGGCATCCTTGCCACAAAAGTTTAATTTTGATGATGTCCTATGTATCTTTTTTCCCCCAATCATTTGTGCTTTTGGCATCATACCTAAGAAACTATTACCTAACCCAAAGTAACAAAATAATTACTCCTATTTTTTTCCTAAGAGTTTTTGATATATTTAAGTCTGATTCATTTTGAGTTCATTTTTATGCATGGTGTGAAGAAGGGATCCAACTTCATTCTTTTACATGTGGATATCTAGTTGTCCCAGCACCATTTGTTATAAAGATTATCTTTTCCCCATTGAATTGTCTTATCTAGATATTTCATACAATATTATCCTTTTGTGTATGCTTTATTTCACTCAACATCATATTTTTAAAGTTCATCCATATTGTAGCATATATTAGAACTTCATTCCTTTTTAAGGTTGAATAATAGTCCATGGTACGTACTTACCATATTTTGTTTATCCACTCATCTATTGATGGACACTTGGATTGCTTCTGCTTTTTGGCTATTGTGAATAATGCTGCTATGAACAATGGTATACAAATATCTGAGTCCCTGTTTTCAATTCTTTTTGGTATATACCTAGAATTGGGATTTCTGGGTCATATGGTAATTCTATGTTCAACTTTTTGAGGAACCACCAAAACTGCCTACCACAGTGGCTGAACCATTTTAATTCTAACAATGTACAAGGATTCCAAATCTCTGCATCCTCACCAACACTTATTTCCTATTTTTAAAATAATAGCCATTCTAGTGCATGTGAACTGGTGCTTTATTGTGGTTTTGTTTTGCATTTCCATAATAACTAATGATGTTGACCATTTTTTTCTAGTCCTTATTCACCATTTGTGTATTGTCTTCAGAGAAGTATCTACTCAAGTCCTTTACTCATTTTTTTTTTTTTAAAGATTTTATTTATTTATTCATTTATCCCCCCCTTGCTGCTTGTGCTCGCTGGGTCAGCTAACCACGCCATGCGGGCGGGCTTGCCTTCACCAGGAGGCCCCGGGAACCGAACCCGGGGCCTCCCATATGGTAAACGGGAGCCCTACTGATTGAGCCACAGCCGCTTCCCCTTTACTCATTTTTAATTGGGTAATTTGGTTTTGTTGTTTTTGTTGTTGGGTTGTAGTTCTTTATATAGTCTGTATATTAAACCCTCACCAGATAGATGATTGGCAAGTATTTCTCCCATTCTGTTGGTTGTCTTTTCACTTTCTTGATAATGTTATTTGATGAACAATTTTTAAATTTTGATGATGTCCAATTTATCTATTTTTTCTTTTGTTGCTTATGCTTTTGGCGTCATAGCTAAGCAATCACTGTCAAATCTAAGGCCATAAAGTGTTTCCCCTATGTTTTCTTCTAAGAATTTTATGGTGATTGCTCCTATGTTTAAGTCCTTAATCCATTTTGAGTCAATTTTGTATATGGTGTGAGATAGGGATACTATTTCATTCTTTTGCACATGGTTATTCAATTGTCCCAGCACCATTTGTTGAAGAGAATATTATTTCGCATTTAATGTACTGGCACCTTTGTTGAAAATCAGTTGGCCATAAATATGTGGGTTTATTTCTGGACTCTCAATTCTATTCCATTAGTCTATACATCTATCCTTATGCCAGTACTACACTGTTTTGATTACGGTAACTTTGTATTAAGTTTTGAAATCAGGAAGTTTGAGTTCTCCAACTTTGTTCTTTTTCAAGTTTGTTTGGCTATTTAGGGCTTCTTGAAATTCCATATGAGTTTGAGGAATGGCTTTTCCATTTCTGCAAGAAAAGGCTGCTGAGATTTTGATAGGGATTGTGTTTAATCTATAGACCATTTTAGGCAGTACTGACAGCTTAACAATATTAAGTCTTTCAAACCACGGACATGGGATGTCTTTCCATTTAATTAGGTCTTCTTTAATTTCTTTCAGGAGTGTTTAATAGTTTTCAATGTATAAGCCTTTTACCTCCTTGGTTAAATTTATTCCTAGATATTTTATTCTTTCAGCTGCTATTATGAGTCTTGTGGTTTTATAGTTCTCTTCTGTCTTATAGAATTCTACATTTCCCCTCTTATCTTCCCCTTCATCATCCAAGGGCACTTCTTCACTCCTTTTTTTTTTTTTTTTCTTCTCCAGAAGCTATGCATTTGGAAGCTTGTCCTTTTAAATTGTGCCTACTGTTTAATCACATCAAGACCTTTAACTTGTGAGTAAAATGAAATTTCTTCCCTATATTTCAGGGTTATCAGCTCAGGTCCTTTTTTAAAATATATTTTCAAATTTAGGACACATTTAATCTTTTTGGTGATTCCAAATCACTCTTAGACCTGCCCTTTTTAAAATTTTTTTATTTATTTATTTTTCAATCTGTTTCAAAATTAAAAAAATTTTTTTTACAAATCAATTTTATTGATACATATTAATAAAGCATACAATTTATGCAAAGTGTACAATCAATGGTGTTTGGTATAATTACATAGTTGAGCATTCATCACCTCAATCATAATTAGAGCATTTTCATTATTTCAATAATAGTAATAAAAATAAACAAACAAGAAAATTCTTCACCTCTCGATCTCTCTATGCTTCCCCTGCTGTACATAGCTGCTATTTCTGGCTATTCTCTCACAATTATATATTTACTTATTAAGCAGTTTTATTAAGGTATATTCATATACCATAAGATCTATCCATAATGTATTATCAATAGCTTTTAGTATAATCACAATGTTGCACATTTATCACCACAAAAAATTTTAGAACTATTTCATTACTCCAAAAAGAAAAACTCCACACCCCTTAGCAGTCTTTCCCCAGCCCTACATAACCACTAGTTTAACTTCATCTTTATAAATTGATTTATATTTCACATAAAGGGAGTCATACAATATGTAGTACTTTGTGTCTGGTTTCTTTTTTTTTTTTTTTTAAAGATTTATTTATTTACTTTACCCATTTTAAACACCCCCTTCCCCATTTGCTGTTTTGTGTCCATTCGCTGGGCAATTCTCCGTGTCTGTTTCCTGCCATCTCTTCTCATCCTCCTCCTCCAGTCTTCACCAGGATTCGATCCTGGAGACCTCCAATGTAGGAGAGAGGTATTCTGCTGCCTGCGCCACCTCTGCTCCTGGCTTCTGGAGCTTTCGGAGCATCTTGTCTTGTCTCTCCCTGTTACGTCATCATCCTGCTGCATGGCTCCTGGGGCCCGACGGCTCAGTGGCACACAGAGCCTGGCAGCCCATGCGCCTTCTATATATATATATTTTTTATTTTACCGGGAGGTCCCGGGGATCGAACCCAGGTCCCTCCATATGGCAGACGGACGCCCAACCATTTGAGCCACATCCGCCCCCATGGTTTCTTTAACTTAGCAAAAATTTTTTGTCTGATATTAACATCTTGTAGTATTAACATACATTTGTTCAATTTCAAAGAAAAACAATCTTGTATATGCAATTTTACCCATATTCATTTTCACAAGTGCTTTTGTTATATACAGTTTCATGCTACATTTTTTACCTTTCCTTTTAGTAATATACATACATGACTTTAGACTTTCCCTTTAAACCCCTTTCATACCCACATAATAGTACTTCTAGTTACAGACATTTGTTGGGCTTTCACCTTTTCTATTCATTTCCAAAGATTAACACACATCCTTTTTACCAGTTCTACACTAGTTAGCCCTCAGCTTTCCATTCTTTAAATCATTCTATTTTCTGGTGACCCATATTCAAGTTATTAATTCCATGAGTTTACACAATATATTTAGTTCACAGTAGTACAATCATACAGGATTTGTCCTTTTGTGTCTGGCTTGCTTTGCTCAACATAATGTCCTCCAGATTCATCCATGTTGTCATATGTTTTACGACTTCATATCTTCTTATAGCTGCATAATACTCTGTCATGTGAATGCACCACAATTCGTTTATCCATTCATCGTTTGATGAATACCTGGGTTGTTTACAACTTTTGGCAATTGTGTATAATGCTGCTTTGAACATCAGTATGCAGGTGTCTGTTCATGTCACTGCTCTCGGTCCTTCTGGGTATATACCCAATAGTGATATCGCAGGGTCACGTGGCAAATCTATATTCAACATCTTTAGGAACTGCCAAACAGACCTCCACAGTGGTTGTACCATTCTACATTCCCACCAACAGGTAATAAGTGTTCCTATTTCTCACATCCTCTCCAAACTTGTAGTTTCTGTCTTTTTAATAGTGGCCAATCTAATAGGTGTGAAATGTTATCTCATTGTGGTTTTGATTTGCATTTCCCTACTTGCTAGTGACGTTGAACATTTTTTCATGTTTTTTTGCCACTTGTATTTCTTTTTTTTTTTTTTTTTTAAAGATTTTATTTATTTATTCATTTATCCCCCCCTTGCTGCTTGTGCTCGCTGGGTCAGCCAACCACGCCATGTGGGCGGGCTCGCCTTCACCAGGAGGCCCCGGGAACCAAACCCGGGGCCTCCCATATGGTAAACGGGAGCCCCACTGATTGAGCTACAGCCACTTCCCTGTATTTCTTCTTTTGACAAATGTCTATTCAAGTCTTTTGACCATTTTTTAATCAGGTTGTTCATCTATTTATTGTTGAATTGTAGCATCTCTTTATATATCATGGATAATAAACCCTTATCAGATATGTCATTTCCAAATATTTTCTCCCATTGAGTTGGCTGCCTTTTCACACTGTGGACAAAGTCCTCTGAGATGCAAAAGTGTTTAATTTTGAGGAATTCCCATTTATCTATTTTTTCTTTTAGAAACCACCACCTACCACAAGGTCTTTAAGATGGCTCCCTACATTTTCTTCTAGTAGTTTTATGGTCCTGGCTTTTATATTTAGGTCTTTGATCTATTTTGAGTTGATTCTTGTAAAGGGAGTGAGATAGGGATCCTCTTTCATTCTTTGAGTTATTGGTATCCAGTTCTCCCAGCACCATTTGTTGAAGGGACAGTTTTGTCCTGTTAACATAGGTTTGGTAGGCTTGTCAAAAACCAGTTGGCCATAAAGGTGAGGGTTTATTTCTGGAGTCTCAAGTCTATTCCACTGATCGATATGTCTATCTTTATGCCAGTACCATGCTGTGTTGACCACTGTAGCTTTATAACATGTTTCAAGGTCAGGCAGTGAAATTCTTCCCACCTCAGTCTTCTTTTCTTAGAATGTTTTTGGTAATTCAGGTGCACTTTCCCTTCCAAATAAGTTTGGAAATAGAAATTGCCTTTTCTATTTCTGTAAAGTAGGTTATTGGAATTTTGATTGGTATTGCATTTAATCTATAAATCAGTTTGGGTGGGATTAATATCTTCATATTTACTTTTACAATCCATGAACACAGAATGTCTTTCCATTTGTTTGGGTCTTCTTTGATTTCTTTAACATTGTTTTGTAGTTTTCTGCATATAGATCCTGCACTTTGATTAAATGATTCCTAGGTATTGGAGTCTTTCTGTTGCTATTGTAAATGGAATTTTTCCCCTGATTTCCTCTTCAGGTTGTTCAACACTAGTATCCGGAAACATTACTGATTTTTCCATGGTGATCTTATATTCTGCCACTTTGCTGAACTCATTTATTGGCTCAAGTAGCTTTGTCATAGACATTTCAGAATTTTCTAAATATAGGATCATGTCATCTGCAAATAGAGTTTTACTTCCTTTTTTCCTATTTGGATGCATTTTTTTTTCTTTTTTCTTTTTCTTGTCTAATTGCTCTAGCTAGAACTTCTAGCACATGTTGAGTGATAATGGGAGAAAGGAGAGTCTCATGTCCTTCTAGTCTGCCATCTTCCCGGAAGTTAGAACTGCCCTTTTATTAGCCTTCTTCTTCTGTCTTCCCCAGAGTTTTTCTTGGTTTTTGCTCACCATGATGCCTTAAGTTGAGGAAAAGTAGGGTGGATGTATGATAGATTGTGCTAGAATTTGTTAGTTTTTTGTTGTTTTTTTCTCTTTACCAACAGTTATTTTGCAGTTTCAGAATTTTCTGTACTGCCAAAGGTGTGGTTTTGTGAAGAATTTTATCATTGTAAAGTTATTTGATATCATTTGGGGAGAAAATTTTTGGAGGTTGATTACTACCTAGCTGTCATTGTCTTTATTTAGCTACTTGGAAGTCTCCCAAAGACTACTTGCTTTTGAGAAGTTTGGAAGTATGACGATGAAGAAACTTGGAATGATGGCTTTACCTGCGTTTATAAAGGTAAGCTACTAAAAAAAAAATAAATAAATAAAAAAAATAAAATAAAATAAAGGTAAGCTACTTGTTGGCCAAAAGAAAAGAGGCTGTGAATGAACAATGAAGATTTCAATTATTACCTTTCCCATTTACAACAGAAGATATGAAGATACAAGATTCCAGAGGATGGAGTGGGATCAAGAAAATGGAGGAGAATATGGGTAAAACATAAAGAAATAATAATTGAGAAGACAGAACTTGAATGAACTCATATCAGATTATTCAAAGGTTACAACAAAGTGATCTGCTGAGAGTAAGAGGGCTAGTGCTGGGATTAGGAGCTTGAGTACAAAATAAAGGCTTAAAATCACCATGGTGGGAAATGAGTCAGTGAGTTAAATAAGTAGCAATACATGAAATATTGCCAAGTAGGATGAAAGGCTTAGCCAAGGTTAGAGAGCACACATATGGAGTATAGCCAAATGCCATGACTGTGGTACTTCTGGGATAGACAGGAGAAACAGTAGTAATTACTGGGGATTGGACACTGGCAAGGCAAATACATCAAAAGGGTGTAAAAAATCCTGTTAGAGCATCACTGAAAGGTATGGCATGAGTCCAGGCTGGGTAGAAAGGCAAATCAAATCAATAGGGCAAGTGGTCCAAGAAACTAAACAGGTTAAAGAACCAGAAGTCACTGTGTGAATGAAAAGCAGAACCATGGGAATAAGTAGAGAATATGATGGCGATATGTGCAAATCTGATTGCTTAATTTTTATTTTGTTGATTTAGATGGTGTCCCATTCTTCTTTAATTACTCTGTGTACATCCCTCCAAAAATGGTATGCCCAAACAGAAGACACTACCCTTTTGAAATGAAATAAATAGATGTACTCCTCTATTAGAACTCTGAACAATGTCTCAAGGTTCTTCTGTAGAGAACGAGGGAATGGGAAAAAAGAATGAGAGAAGGCTGTGGCTAGAGAGCACAGAGTTGTGGGAATAATCTTCATTATCTATAACCAATACTAAAGTCACAGACTGAGTCAGTGAAAAGTAAGTAGAAAGTTGAAACTAAGAAGCCTGGTTCCTAAGCCCCAATTTTTAATATTTACTAAGAACAATTTTTAAATTAATTTTCACATACATGCACATATACACATGAATATAACATTTCTGATCATGAAAGTAACCCACATATATTATAGGAAGTTTAGAAAATACAGAAATTATCTACCTGTTTTCTTTTGTTGTATGTTACTATATTCATTATAATAGTTCATTGCTAGAGATGGCTCTTCAATAACTTAGAAAAAATGTTAGCAATTTTTTTTTCAGTAAGGAGACAGATATTATATATATATTTTAGGCTTTGTGGACAAGATAGTCTATTGCAACTACTCAACTCCACCTTCTGCATCTATTGAGAAGATCTCAGGGTTTTTCCTATGTAGCCTGTTAATATATTGAATTACACTCCCTTTCAAACGTTGAAAGAGAAAACAGCCACAGGTAATATGTAAAAGATTGGGTGTGGCTGTGTGTCAATAAACCTTAAATTACAAAAACAGGTGGTGGGCTGGATTTAGCCCAGGAGCTATAGTTTGTCAATCCCCACCCTAGACTACTTTATTAGGTTTATAACAAGTATATTTGTCAAATGAAATAAACTAGCATGCATTACGTACTTAAGACTATAGATGAAAATATATTACCTGAGCTGCTAGGCTAATGGGGAAAGACACATAATATGTTCAAAAGTGAAGTGGGAAAGATAGTAGAAAAAGCCAGTGGCACTTTGATATATGAATTCCAAAAAAGAGATATAGATTATGTTTGTGAACTGGTCTGTTCCTCTGGGCATGATACCCTTTGTATTAAGTTCAAAGGATTTATGTTTACTTGATTATATTAAGATTAGGGCTTTGATTCGACCACATCATTAGGGACTGCAGGGCTGAGTCCCTACCCTCTTGGTGGGCTATATAAATGGACATTCACTCAAGGAGAACACAGAAGTAGATAAACAGAGGAAGAAAGACAGCTCCATAGACACAGCTGGGGCTCCAGGAAGAGAGATGAGCCATTTGCCTGATAGTTTACAACTGACCTTGTGAAGAGAGCAGAGCAGCTGAGCCTAGAAAGAAACAAGCCCTATGCTACATTACAGCTGATAAAGGAAGAAGCAGGACCCATGGAGCCTTAAGAGCGAAGAGGAAGGCTGAACCCTTGCAGACATTGCCCACTATCAACAGACTTTGGGTGAGGAAGTATCTTTTATGGTACCTTGAGTTGGACTCTTTAGGGCCTTGTAACTGTAAGCTCTTACCCAAATAAATGCCCTTTAAAAACACCAACAGATTTCTGGTACTTTGCATCAGTACCATTTGGCTGACTAATACTAAGCCCTACAACTACCCTAGAGGAATCTTGGAAGGCTTACCAAGAAGCACTTAACCGGAGTCTTGTAGAACTTTTTTTTTTAAATACATATATTTTCAAACAAAAGAATTTTTTAGCATCTTATGTTTAAACATGAGCCTACCTTGGAATAAGAAAGTGCTATTTGTTGAAACACAGCATCATCTGGTGATTTACTATATGTGGCAAGTCCTTGTTCATCATCATCATAAGGGTAGTTAACCACCAATGAACCTACAAGAGAAAAGAGGAAAATGTGTCAGGTTATCTGTTTCAAGATGGATCATTAACATAAACTAAGCTTTTCACAATACTGCCAGAGAAAAGAAACCAATAAAATTTGCCAATGCTACAGGATATTTTCCTCAATTATTAATTCATCCTCCTCATTTTGCAGATGTGGAATCTAAAAAACAGAGATTAAATGACTTATGGATAAGAGAGCCAGCCTTGAAACCCAGATCTCTTAATTACATGCTCAGGGGAAAAAAGCTAAAAAGTTTTCATAGTTTTATTAGAAATCATTCATTTGGATTTATATCATATGACTTTTCATGACCTTAGGTAAAGAAAATGATGCTTTAAACCTTTGTAGGGAAGCAGATGTGGCTCAAGTGATTGGGCTCCCATCTACCATAAAGGAGGTCCAGGGTTCGATTCCTGGGGCCTCCTAGTGAAAAAGCAAGCTGGCCCAAGTGGAGAGCTGGCCCACGTAGAATGCTGGCCCACACAGGAGTGCTGGCTGGTGCAGAGAGCTGGTGCAGCAAGATGAAGCAACAAAGAGAGACACAGAAGAGGGACAATGAGAGATGAAGCAAATCAGGGAGCTGAGGTGGTGTAAGAGATTGAGCAGCCTCTCCACTGCAGAAGGTCCCAGGATCAGTTCCTGGTGCCAACTAAAGAGAAGACAAGCAGACACAGAAGAACACACAGACAGCAGACAGCGAGCGCAAAACAACAAGGGGGGAGTGGGTAGAAATAAATAAATCTTTAAAAAAGAAAAAAAAAAAAAAAACGTATGTAGGGGAGCGGATGTGGCTCAGGTGGTTGGGCACCTGCTTCCCACATGGGAGGTCCTTAGTTCAGTGCCCAGTGCCTCCTAAAAACAAACAAAAACCAACAATAAGCAAACAAATGAAAAAACCAACTCAGGGGAGCTGATGTGGCTCAGTGGTTGAGTGCTGGCTTCCCAATTATGAAGTCCTGGTTCAATCAATCCCTGGCCTGGGTACCTCAAAATATATATATATATATGTAAAGAATATCAACTGAATTCATGCTCCTCATAGGGTATAAAGCCTTTAGGATGCTTCTCAGGCAAAAGTCTTGAGCTACCTACCTCCAATCTCCCACCATAGGGTTGAATCCTTTCTTTCTATTAGTCACCTTGTTTTCATATGTCCATCTGTCCACTTCCTGCCCTCTATTGGGCCATTCACCTTTGCCCTTCTTAATCATGCTATTCAGGGGAATGGAAGTGAAGGAAGATATGCAACTTGAATTCAGATGATGTAATTCTGTGATAAATACCACAAACATTCATAAAAAATAAAAAGCTTCTTTAAGAAGCAAGTATGAAAAATTGAGCTTTACAACACAGTGACCCCTATTATAAACTATGGAGTATAGTTAATAGTACAATTATAAAAATATTCTTTCATGAATTGTAACAAATGTACCACACTAATTCAAGGTGTTGATAATAGTGTGATATATGGTAAGTCTATATTTTACCCATGATTTTTTTTGGTAAATCTACAACTTCTCTAATAAAAAAAAAAGAAAGAAAAAAAGAATTGCGCTCATACTGTTCCCCAAATAGTTCTAGCAAGAAAACAAACATGCTTCAACATCTCTTCTTAAGAAAATTCAATTTCTCAAAAACATTTAATTTTACCCTGAATCCATGACCCACATCTAAAAATACTGACATAAAAGGCAGCATCAACTTCCATCCAATTCTAAGTCTTTCAAATGGCTAATTTTCTAAGGCAAAAAAGAAAAAAGTATGTAAGACTGACAGAATTTTTACCAGTTTATTTCAAAAATAATTTTATTGAAGTGTGGTCCACCAAGATGGTGGCACAAGATGCTCCAAGGTGCCATTCCCCCCCAGAATCTTTGAACAACTAGCAAAAACTGACAGGGCCACCTTCTTCAAAACTCCAGAAAACAGTAAAAGAGTTGGAATAAGTGGGTGAGTGTTGATTCAAGAAAACCCAACTTTAAAAACTGTGGGGCTCTCTCTGCCTAGAGGTCCCTGCATCAAGTTTCAGTGCATATTTCCATCCTTCCCTCCCATTTCTCAGTAAGTTCTGTTCTTTTCCTCCATTTCCCAATAAATTCTTTTTACTGGCCTAACTAAACCGGCATGTTCATAAATTCTGTTATGCAACATAGCCAAGAACTTAGAGGAATACAAAACTTCTCTGGCTTCATTTGGTGAGCAGTAGGAATTCTAGAGGCAGGTAACCCTCCCCAACACCTGGCAAGGACTAGTGAATCTAAACTTTTTTTTTTTTTTTTAAAGATTTTATTTATTTATTCATTATCCCCCCCTTGCTGCTTGTGCTCGCCGGGTCAGCCAACCACGCCGTGCGGGCGGGCCCGCCCTCACCAGGAGGCCCCGGGAACCGAACCCGGGGCCTCCCACATGGTAAACGGGAGCCCCACTGATTGAGCCACAGCCGCTTCCCAGAATCTAAACTTTTAATGACAGCCTGTCTGTGCCCTCTTTTGGTTCTGCCATTTAAAGGGAGTTCCTGGATAGGCTCCTACAGGACATAAACCTGGTCTGCCTAGACTTCCGACTCCCTCTTCGGAGATAGTAGGTGGGTGGTGGCTACCCAAGCCGTGTAGATCCAAGGAAGTTCTGGATGGCAGGTGAAGCCATCCAGTCTGCCTCGGATAGCTGTAGAAAGCTGCAAAAACTTTCTCTGGGTCCCCAAACTTCCATTAACTCCCTTTTAGAAACAGTCTTCTCAGTTTGCAATCATCAAGACCATGACACAAAGATGGAGAAGGTAAGGAGGGGCGGGCACAGGGCTCGAACAGCCTCACTTATTAACTGCCGCCATTAAAGGTATCAGTCACCTCAGGGTTACCCATCAGTCAGAACCTGGCCCCAAGCTGCCTCACCACGTGGACCTGGGCCTTGCCCCAGAGGAGGGCAGAAGGGGCCTGAATCCACGCATGAACCATCAACCAGAGGAGCCCTGGGTAACTCTTGACTCGACAGGTAAGATTATTATTTCTTATTAACATGGGAGCCAATTACTCGGTCTTAGCTTGCACTCGGGACCTCTCTAACCTTGGTTGTGCCTAGTAAGGGAAGTGAATGGGGAATTAAGATCTAGGGCATTTTACTAAACCTCTCTGTTGTAGAATAAGGAACTTCCTCATGTGCCATCAATTAAGATAAAAAGGTTCCTAACTATTCCTAGCTCCCTGCCTATTCCCTTGTAACACTCCAATCCTTCCAGAGAAAAAAGCCCTTACAGGGCTTTTACCCCTTGCCAGGAGGTAACTAATGGGATACAGCCCCAGAGCAGCCCCAATTCATGTCTCGTAGGCAGCAGGGCTTCTCTAGACCCCGAAGCTCTGTACTTAGCAGCTGCCCAGGGATTTTCCTAGACGAACTAAACTGGACGGTTGTGCACAAGGTTTCTGCTGTGGACAAACACTGGGAGCTTTACATCTAAGTGGTTCTAAAATCAAGCCTCTCCCTAAACTAAGCTAAACTAAGCATGTAAAAGTCTCTCTTCTGTTCTAATCTGTGCTTACTTTAACTTTGTTAGTCTGCTTGTGCCTAGGAACTTGTAAATCAAACTTGGGGTTTGCCTGTTACAAAGTGGATAATGGTAAAAGGTAAACTAAAAATTAGTCTTTAAATGTCAATACTATCTTGCAATTGAATATGATTTATAAAAGAAATCAAAAGTGGAATTAATTCAACTGCTGAAAAGCAGAAAAACTTCACAAAGTTGTTACTAATAAAATTGTTTTAGTTGCTTGGTTAATAAAAGTGGCCAATTTGTTTTTAAAGTGAAGACTTACTGGAAACTGTAACTAAGAGTTAAGATCATTATGTAGATGCCTTTATATTCTAAAACTGCACAAGGATAATATCTAAAATTGCTACAACTGGGCGGATTTAGCCTAGAACCTATTGTAATGGTAATCTTAGACTAATTTACCTTTATTCATGGCTACTTCAGGTCTAGCTTGTGCTTGCTATAATGGTAATTATAAACTAATCTTGCCTTTGATTATGGTTATTTTGTGACTAGCTTCACCTCCCCCTTAGACTTCAGCTATTATGAAAATTATAAACTGAGTTTGTCTTTGTTTATGCTTGCTTCAGGTCTAGCCTCACCCCTTGCCTTTGCTTATGGTTATTTCATGACAATTTCTGCCCACTATGGCTCAGGGAAAAGCAAACTTGAGACATCCCTGTCTCCTGTCCTTCCACTGATGCCAATAACCCTGCTTTCTCTTATGACTCAAAGTGTGGACTATTGCTGCCTGGTGGAATTCTTGACCCTCGGGGTTGAACGACTACTCTTTCGGTACAGTGGCCGCCAGAGTCCTGTTATTTACGAGGACTGGGGAGTGGGGGAGACCTCCCACCTTGAGTGTTGATGTTCCTAAAAGCAGCAAGTCATGAGAAAAACCAGGTTTCCCTGAGATTTCAAGGACCTCAGTGAGTATATATTGGAATTAGTCTTGCTCATCCAAGGTCTTCAAAATCAAAATGGGAAATAACCAAAGCTCTGAAGTAAAAGAAAATGTTGTAAATTGTATTTTAAAACATTGGGAACAATTTGGCTATAAGCCAATATTAAAGAATGAAAATCTTGTGCAAAACTGCAAGGTCACAGTGCAAATTAGAGTAATTAGAAATAGCCTTCAAAGAAATCTTTTAAATGTTATTTTACAGTTAAACTTATTTTGTTAAAAAAAAATGAAAGTTTTAAGTAACATTAATGAGTTGTGTTTTTGTGTCTAACTCTCTGTGTCTGCCTATTTGCTCAATCTATATCTTCATACATCAGGATGGTAATATCAAATTAACAAATGAAAAATTCTTAAAAGAGCTCTATTCAAAATATACGATTATATATGTGAATGAATATTCCTGGAGCCCAAGCTAAGCAGATGGAGAGGTCACATAGAAATCTGAATATAGAAACTATTGGAAAAGGGAAGAAGATTTTCCTAAGCTCTTTGACCTACCTAGCCCCCAGGGCCTTCTCTTTGAAGAGCTCTGAGGGAGGGACTGATAAGGGAAGTGCTGGGACCCCAACCCCGCCCTCAGCAGAAACCCACAGCTTTAAGAAAATAAACTCCCCTTGGTCCTTGGTCCCTCTCTCCCCTCCTTCCTCCCCTTTTCTCCATGGAATCCCGGTCAGAAAGATAAGCACCCCAGGCTGCCCCCTTTGGATTGAGATTTACAACTCTATGCAGATAATGACTCTTTTTCCTCCCTAATGGCCTTCTGCTTTTAGAAAGATAAGCTAACCTAGCTTCTTTGCCTTTGTAACCCTGCTGGCCCACTTGCTCAGGAATTTGCCAGCTTAGTGTACCTATATAAACTTATGAAAATTGGAAAACGGGACTCAGATTTTTTGGAGATTTGACTCTCCTCTGAGCCCGCGTGTAATAAAACTTTGTTCATCAGTGCTCCCAACAAGACTGCCGTTTGGGTTATTTCTGGCTGGTTGCAACATTTGGTTCCCTGACTGGGAAACCCAACCAAGCAGGCCCATTGTGCTTCTGGCTTGGGGCTGACAAGCACGGCCAATGGCGATCTCCAAGCGAATGAAGTGGGTGCCACCTGTCCTCTTGACGGGACCTCCTTTCGAGATGGTCCCCGCAGGCCGCATCCCTACACCCCAGCCTGACTCAGTGGGGAGGCGGACTGAACAGTGCCAGAAGACTCCGGAAAGGTAAGGCCCCGGGTGCCAAGCCCTTAGTCAGGCCCGTGTCCTGACGGAAGAGGAGACTGATCACCTCCTGAAATCTCGAGTACCAAGATTCCAGAATAGGGCAATCCCTGTGGGAGGGACTGCATAATCTCTGAGTAACTGTGTAAATGAATTAGGACAGTAGAGGCTTGCATCTGCCGTACCAGTCTGTGACTCCTCGGCGTATGCTACAGAGCCAGTGTGGGCCCTAACCTGTTTTCTGCGGCTACGTCATACGGCATAATGGCTAACCTGAAAATTGCCCGGGTGCCTTAGCTAAGATGAGCCTAAGTTCTCGCGAGAGACGTGGACAGACGGGCATCTGAGTGGCCTTGAAAGAGGCGACCCCTTCCTTTGTCAGTCTTGCGCCACCGATGCAGGGTATGGGCTCATTACAGTCAAAACCTACTGTCTTAAACTGCATGCTCAAGAATTTCAAGAAGGGTTTTTCCAGAGATTATGGCATCCGGATGAACCCCGGCACCCTCCGAGCCTTGTGTGAAGTAGAGTGGCCCACTTTTAATGTTGACTGGCCCTCGGAAGGGACCCTGGATATAGCCAGGGTCCATGCAGTGTGGCTGGTGATAACAGGAACTCCTGGCCACCCCGATCAGTTTCCCTACATCGACTCTTGGTTGGAGATAGCCCAGACTCTGCCCCCTTGGGTTCAATTGTGCGTTGGAAAAAAGGGACAGAACAGGTTCTTGGTTGCACAGGGAACGGGGCTCCAGAAGCCAGTCACTCATCAAGGGTCCTCGGAGGAGGACCCACCACCACCCCCACCATCACCGCCATACGCTCTGGCCGCTCTAGCCTCTCCTCCTGGCCCAGGAGCACAAGCAGATCTCCCAGAAATACCCCCACTTTCGGTCTCTCCTCCTAGCCCGGGAGTGCAGGCAGATCTCCCAGCAACACTTCTACCTTCAGCCCCTCCAGGAACATTGACCCCCTCTGAGGAAAGCCCTGCAACCCCACTAGCAAGGAGACTCCGGTCAGCACATCCCGCGTTACAGATGCCCCGTCCGTGAAACACAGGGTCTGGCCCAGACCGGCGAGAATGGGACCATCCAACCGGGGAAGCCTGTATTATTCTACCAGCCCTTCACAACTGCAGACCTCTTAAACTGGAAGCACCACACCCCTTCCTACTCGGAAGAGTCCCAGGCCCTTACTGATCTCATGGAATCCATTTCCCAACCCATCGTCCTACTTGGGATGATTGCTGCCAACTCCTTCTGTCTTTGTTTAATACGGAGGAGAGAAGACAAATTCTGACGAAAGCCGAAAAGTGGCTGCAGGAGCAGGCCCCTACTGCCGTCTTAAACCCAGAAGATTAGGCACGAGAAGCGGCACCAGAAGCCCAACCTAACTGGGACTTCAACACTGATCAGGGACTGGCTGCACTCCAGCAATACCAGGAAGCGCTCCTCCGAGGGGTCCGAGAGGGGGCAAAATGACCCACAAACATGACAAAGATGACTTTGTCAAAGCCCAACGAGTCTCTGGGAGATTTCTATGAATGGCTTTGCGAGGCCTTCAGAATCTACACTCCTTTTGACCCAGAAGCTCTAGAAAAACAGAGGATGGTAAATGCTGCCTTTGTTGCACAGGTAGCAATGGACATTAAAAGAAAGCTCCAAAAATTAGAAGGGTTCGCGGGCATGAATCTCTCTCAGCTACTGGAAGTCACCAACAAAGTATTCATCAATCGAGACGAAGGCGCCGAACGAGAAGCCAAAAAGTGAATAAAACATCAAGTCTCCCTACAAGCAGCAGCCTTAGGAAATCTTGACCCCACCAGACAAGGAGGACCACCTTGAAAAGGGGGGACAAGTGCCAGAAGGGTGCCGCTGGCCAGAGACCAATGTGCTTACTGCAAAGAGAGTGGACACTGGAAAAATGAGTGCCCCCAAAAGACTCAGGCACACAGAGGGAACATCCCTAAAGGGAAATACCGACCTGAGCCCCAAGACCATCTGATTGGGCTGGCAGGACTCAATCCTGAATAGGGGCGACCGGACTCACTGGAACTTAGCCCCCACGAGCTCATGGTCAAACTACAAGTTGGGGGTCAGCCAATGACTTTCATGGTGGACACTGGCACTGAACATTCTGTGGTCACAACCCCCGTCACCCCCTTGAGCGGAAAAACAGCTAATATCATAGGAGCGACTGGGGACCAGTCAAGCCAACGGCCTTTTTGCCAGTCAAGAACTTGCCAGCTCGGTGGCCACAAAGTGACCACATGAATTTCTGTACCTGCCTGAATGTCCAGTTCCCCTACTTGGTAGGGACCTCTTAAACAAACTGGGAGCCCAGATTACCTTCAAACCTGAAGGGCCAGCAAGCTTAAGCCTCGGGACCAGCCTCACTCTCCTCGTCACCGTGCCCCGAAGCCGAGAATGGAGACTTCATGCGGAAGAAAGTTCAGGTCAAAATTTGGAAAAACTGCTAGAACTTTTTCCCCAGGTCTGGGCAGAAAAAACCCCACCAGGAATGGCACGGAACCATGCACCCATCATCATCGACCTGAAGCCTGGAGCGATCCCGGTCCGGCAGAGGCAGTATCCGATCCCCGGTGAAGTGCAATTGGGCATAGCCGAACATATAGATCACCTGAAGAGAGAAGGGATCCTAATCGAATGCCAGTCACCTTGGAACACCCCATTATTGCCAGTGAGAAAGCCAGATGGGACTGGATATCGACCAGTGCAGGATTTATGAGCCATTAACAACGCCACTCTCACCTTACATCAGGTTGTTCCCAACCCGTATACCTTATTAGGACAGCTGCCGCCTGAAGCCGCCTGGTTCACTTGCCTGGACCTGAAAGATGCCTTCTTCTGCCTGCGGCTGGCCCCCGCGAGCCAGCCTCTGTTTACCTTTGAATGGGAAGATCCCAAAACCCGGCAGAAAACTCAGCTAACCTGGACCCGGCTCCCGCAGGGCTTCAAAAACTCCCCTACCCTTTTCAGGGAAGCCTTGGCAGCAGATTTGACCACCTACCCCAGGGAAGACTGCAGGTGTGCTCTCTTACAATATGTAGATGACCTTCTACTTGCCAGTGAAACGGAAGAGGACTGCTGGAGAGGGACCCAGACTCTCCTACAACTTCTAACACAGACTGGGTACAAAGTGTCTTGGAGAAAGGCCCAGATCTGTAAACAGCAAGTCAAGTACCTGGGGTTCAGCATCACACAAGGGCACTGAACCAAGCGAAAGAAAGTGATCTGCACCATCCCTACCCCCACCACAAAAAGAAAACTTCGCCAGTTTCTCGGGACTGCAGGGTTCTGCCGCATCTGGATTCCCGGGTTTGCAGCCATGGCCAAGCCCCTTTACGGAGCTCTAGCAGCGGAAAATGAGCCTCTTGCCTGGGGAGAAGCTCAACAGGGGGTCTTTCAAAATATCAAAAGACAACTCAGTTAAGGCACCGCCTTGGGGCTCTACCTGTTCGTGCATGAAAAGAACAGAGTAGCATTGGGGATTCTCACACAAATGTTTGGCCCCTGGCAAAGACCTATTGCTTACCTCTCCAAGCAGCTGGACTCGGTGGCTGCAGGGTGGCCACCCTGCCTAAAAACTGTGGCAGCAACCGTGACCCTTGTCAAAGAAGCTGACAAATTAACTCTAGGACAAGCCATTCATGTTATGGTGCCACACACAGTCACTGCCCTAATGAACTCACACAGGCATCAGAGGATATCAAATCCCCGGCTCGCACATTATCAAGGTTTGCTCTGTGAAAACCCCAGAGTGACAATAGAAACAGTGTGCAGTCTAAACCCTGCCACCTTTTTGCCAGAAGAGGAAGGGGCTCCAGAACACGACTGCATTGAAGTGACAGAAGAGGTTTACGCCAGTTGCCCCGACCTTCAAGACAAACCGCTCCCTTCCCCAAATCAGACACTATTTACAGATGGGAGCAGTCTTGTTAAAAACGGGGAAAAGCTTGCTGGGTATGCAGTCACCACTACTGAATGGGTGGTGGAAGCAGCGTCTCTACCACAGGGATGGTCTGCGCAATGGGCAGAGCTCTGGACGCTGGTCCATTCAAATTCATGGGGCAATTTATAAACAAAGAGGTCTCCTAACCGCAGGGGGAAAGGAAATCAAAACCAAAGAAGAAATCCTCCAACTGTTAGAAGCAATCTGGAAACCAAACAAAGTCGCCATCATCCACTACCGGGGACATCAGAAAGGAATGGGTATGGTCGCTCAAGGAAACAGGTTAGCTGACAAAGCAGCTCGGCAAGCGGCTGAAGGAACCCATGGAATACAAGTTCTGGAATTAACACTGCAACTGTCCCTCTTAGGACAAGAGACTGATCAACTAAGCTATACCCGGGAAGAACAGGAGTGGGCTGAAAGAGAAGGGGGAAGCTGAACCCCCCAAGGAACTTGGCTGCTCCCTGATAACCGGATTTTTGTACCAAAGGGAGCCACTCATGCCCTCTTCCAGCGATACCACCAACTCACCCACCTAGGGAAAACTGTGCTAGAAGTCTTGCTTGGGAGATACTACTACATAGCCCAGCTAACTTCTCTCTGTGCCACCATCAGCAGCCAGTGCCAAGTCTGTGCCAAAAACAACCCCTTGCAAGGCCCCCATACTCCAGCAGGTGTCCAGCAACAGGAATGGCCCCCTTTGAAGATATCACAGTAGACTTCACGGAAGTGAAACCAAGTCAGGGGTACAAATATCTGTTGGTGATGATATGCACCTTTTCAGGTTGGGACAAAGCTTTCTCCACTTGCACTGAGAAGGCAAGAGAAGTGACTAAGGCTTTACTTAGAGAAATCACTCCACAACACGGGAAGTGACAAGGTCTGGCATTCATGGCTGCCGTAGTCCAAGAGCTAGCAAAAATGTTAGGAATCAAGTGGAAACTCCATACCACTTACAGGCCCCAGAGCTCAGGGAAAGTTGAACGCATGAATCGAACCCTCAAAGCCACCCTAGCCAAATTTTGCCAGGAAACTGGTCTCCCCTGGGTAGACTTACTTCCCTTGATCCTTCTCCGACTTAGGTGCACCCCAGGACCCACTGGCTATTCATCCTTTGAAATTCTATTTAGGCAGCCACCCCCAATTATGCCGGAGATTCCATTCTCCAGCAGCTAGGGAAAACTCTAGCCTAAATACATAAAACTGTCTTGTCCCGGAATCTCATCCCCCTGGGACACCCGGTGCACCCCCACTGGCCAGGGGACCTAGTCTGGGTCAAAGACTGGAAAAAAGAACCCCTCCAGCCTTCCTGGACAGGTCCACATACTGTAATCCTTGTAACTCCCACTGCTCTTAAAGTTGCAGGCATTGCCCCTTGGATTCATCATTCCAAGGTCAAGAAGGCACACCTCAAAAAAGAGCAGGACAGTTGGACAGCCCAACCCATACCCGGCCACCTCTTGAGAGTGCGAGTCACCCGGGATCCCTGAGCACCGACCTTGTCAAACGCTGGCTGAATGGACCCCTGCTCCTGGTGGATCCTGTGCTTATACAGCCTGCTCGCCTAGGTATTTGGAGTTGGACTCGCTGCTGTGGCCCCTGCAGACTGGACTGTTGTGAATAGAGCCCTAATTACAATTGCTTACTGGTGTATAGCAGGATGTTTCTGTGCCTTAACTTGCTTGTCCTTTACTTCCTCGGCCCCTCCCTAAGAGCCAATACCCACCCTCAAAATCTATGGCAGCTGCAAGTTAGTCAAAGCTGGGGCAAACAATCCATGCTGAATGCTTCAGTCCCGTTCCCGGCAGGGGCAACTTCAGCCTCTGTAATATTTGACGCTTGCAGGGCAATCCAAGATTACACTCCTTAACACCTTGATGGTTGCCCCATAACCCCATGCTCCCATACTGGCCCCTGGGAGAGGGTGTAGGGGTCGCAGCTATGGGAGTTATGACTAATACCTCTGCCGAGACCCCCCAAAAGGTGGAGGATTCTGCCGCTCTTGGAGCTTGCTAGTAGGTGCCACCGCTCCTTGGAAGGGAGTCCCACCGACTTCTCCGTATCTCCTACGGAAAATCCCCAGCCCAGCAGGGTGTGGCATAGAAACCTGTGACCCCATAAAACTCACCTTATTAAACATAACTACCAGATCAGAAAATACCTTTTTAACAGCCCAGGCAGGACTGAAACTAGGAATCAGAATATACAACCCATCAGGGCCAGACCCAGGGGACCTCATACCGGTCCAACTGCTCCCAGTAACCCAATCCCCAGAAAAAGCCCTGATGAAGAACATCAGTAAAGCCGCCCAGATACTAAAAGCCAAAGTTAGAACAGCCCCCCGCAACGTTCTTTTGAACCAGGTTCCAAATTTCCACCAACTCCTAAATAAATCTTGACCTGATATAGCTGCCTCCTGCTGGCTATGCACTTCCTCCAATCTAACCATCTTCCCTGTACCTGTCCCATGGAACATAACCCCCCTAACCCATGACAGCTCTGCAGCAGGAACCAGGCCCCTCCCAGTCCGCATAACCAAACCTCCAGGAAAACTGGCTAACTGTAAAAACATAACTACCAGGTCTCCTTCAACCATCCCCCATCTTGGAAGGGCCAACTGTGACATCACCACCCGCCCACTCAATAAGCCTGACCGATATGCCGCAAACTCCACCATCTGGGTCTGTGGCACCAACGCCTACCGGTGCCTACCCTAGGATGGCCAGGGCTTCTGCTACCCGCCTTGGCCAGTACCATCGTTTTCAGTGTATGGAAATGAATTGCCTGGAGAGCTCTCTCAAGCCGAACGAGCAATACAGGCAATTCCGATAGTCTTAGGACTAGGAGTAATTGGGAGTGCAGCAGTAGCGGGGGCTTCTCTTACAGTTGGTCAGGAGGGCTTACAAACACTAGCTCCGGAAACATCAAATGACCTCGAAGAAATATTGGGGGCTCTCAACGGGTTGCAAGACCAGATAGACGGCGGAAGTGGTTTTGCAAAACAGGTTTGGGGGGATCTGTCAGGCCCTGGGGGAAGAATGCTGTTTCTATGCAAACTCCTTAGGAATAGTTAGGGACAATGTGGCCCAGTTAAAAGAATGGGCCAAAGACTGTTTAAACCGTGTATACCAGGCATCTGCCAATGGAAATTACTTCCAGTATCTCCTTTCCTGGAATTTGCCATTTATGCCAGTAATAGCCTCAGTCTTTTTCCTCTTAACTTTTGGGCCATGCATTTTAAGGTACCTAACACAATACATCACTTCCCGCTTAAATGCCCTAAAACACCAAGTGATGTCTTGTGTTAAGTATCAGCCCTTGGGGACTATAGAAGATTCCCCATGCTAGCAAGTGATGCCCCATAAAGAATTACAAAGGCATCAAAAGGGGGGAATAATAAGGGAAGTGCCAGGACCCCAACCCCGCCCTCAGCAGAAACTCACAGCTTTAAGAAAATAAACTCCCCTTGGTCCCTGGTCCCTCTCTCCCCTCCTTCCTCCCCTTTTCTCCATGGAATCCTTGTCAGGAAGATAAGCACCCCAGGTTGCCCCCTTTGGATTGAGATTTACAACTCTATGCAGATAATGACTCTTTTTCCTCCCTAATGGCCTTCTGCTTTTAGAAAGATAAGCTAACCTAGCTTCTTTGCCTTTGTAACCCTGCTGGCCCACTTGCTCAGGAATTTGCCAGCTTAGTGTACCTATATAAACTTATGAAAATTGGAAAACGGGGCTCAGATTTTTTGGAGATTTGACTCTCCTCTGAGCCCGCGTGTAATAAAACTTTGTTCATCCGTGCTCCCAACAAGAGTGCCGTTTGGGTTATTTCTGGCTGGCCACAACAGGACTAGGTATACAGATTAAAACTCTATCTTCTAGGCTGGGGAATTAGGAATCAGTTTGCCCTATAATTACCCAACTTGAACCTTTTAACAGCCTTAAAATAAGGGTGGTTAATAATCCTATTACCAAATTTCAGTAAGGAAAGGAACAATCCTTGAAAGCTACGGAAAGAGCTTTTCTAAATTATAATTAAAACGAATTAAACAATTATAATATATTACAGAACCTAGTAGTCAGTATGCTTCTAAGATTATTCACAGTTTTAGAATTTTATTAAAGAGGTTTTAGCCTCGGGTAAAGGAAGGAAAAAGAACATTAATTGCATAAACTATAATTGTTTCCATTTTATTTAGCTTGGGTATAATCTCCCTAGGTTTATAGAATACCAAATAAATATATATGTATAAAATCTTTAAGATGATAAGAGTTGTAAGTTCATGTTTAATGAAATTAAGTTGGGAAGCGGCTGTGGCTCAATCAGTAGGGCTCCCGTTTACCATATGGGAGGCCCCGGGTTCGGTTCCCGGGGCCTCCTGGTGAGGGCAGGCCCGCCCACGCGGCGTGGTTAGCTGACCCAGCGAGCACAAGCAGCAAGGGGGCGATAAATGGATAAATAAATTTAAAAAATCTTTAAAAAAAAAAAGAAAAAGAAATTAAGTTAAAGAAGGAAATGTAGATCTGCCCTCTCTTAAATGGATAAAGTAAACTTCATTGGTTGCTAATTGTAATTAATAAGCTTATTTAAATGTAAGGTACCTAATCTATGTGGTTATGGTTAATTATAGGAAATTTGTAAAAGCATATTCTAAACTGAAGCATTTAAATGGCTAATTCCAGGAAGCCATTATTAAATAAAAACCTAAATTGATATTAATAACAAAAAGTGGGGAAGCAGCTGTGGCTCAATTGGTTGGGCTCCTGTTTACCATATGGGAGGCCCCGGGTTCGATTCCTGGGGCCTCCTGGTGAAGGCAAGCCAGATGGCGCAGCTCAGTGAGCTGATGGCCGGCATGGTGAGTTGGTGCAGCAAGATGACGCAACAAAGGGTGAAAAGCAGACACCAAAGGAAAAAAAATGCACAGCAAATGGGCACAGCAAGCACAAGCAGCAAGTGTGGGGGGGGTGTTAAATAAATAAATAAATATCTTAAAAAATAAAAATAAAAAACAAAATAACTTTATAACAGGGAAACCTGTCAGAGGCCACCTCAATCTGCATATTAAAGGGGTGGTAAGGAAGGATAATCTTGATTCCATTGGGAATCTTAGATTTTCATAAAATAATGGAGAAAGTGGTTTTTCCTGTGCTGCTAAAGTAAAATATCTGTTAACGTAATCATGGTAAAGGTGTAAAAGTAAAAAGCAAAGTACTGAAAGTCAGGTTCATTTGATATGTTATACATTGCACTAGAATTGTTTAGAAAGTGTATAAAGATCAAGAGATAGACTTCAGTATTATCAAACTCTCTTGGGCATTCAAGCCAGGCCCAAATACCCTGCATGGTGTCTCTCCATTTGAGATACTGGCTAGGTTGGTCACTGACCCCTAAAACAATAAAGGTATCTACTACATCTCTGAACATACTCCCAAAGTGGATGGAGAGTATGCTGCAGTTTCAGACTCCTGCAGCAGCCAGCAATGGCTCGATATGGCCAGATGAACAACAGATACTGCCTCAAGCATGGCTCTGTTTCATAGTGCCAAAGGGCACTAACCACCAGGCCAGTGAAACACTGGAGCCTTACCTTCTTAATCTCTCTCTAGGGTCAATGGTGCTGCAGCATCCTGGCTGTGTGACGGGCATACCAAGTGGAGCAACAATTACAAGTACTGTGAGTAGAACTTAAACAAGCACAACTGGCATTATGGCCTGCTCCCATGGATAGATAACATGTATGGTATTGCAAACCTGGAGCTTAGATCTATTAATTGCAGCTCAAAGAGTAACTTGTGCATTGATTAGTATTAAATACTGTACCTAGGGGTTGGATGTAGCTCAACTGGTTGGGCGTCTGTCTCCCATATGGAGGGACCCGGGTTCGATTCCCGGACCTCCCGGTAAAAAATAAATAAATAAATAAAATAAAATAAAATAAAATAAATAAATACTGTACCTATATGCCTGATGATTATGATGGTATCTTTTCTATTAAAGATCATATGCAGGGGGATATTGAATATGTTTAAAGTCCTGGTAAACTTAATTCATTTTCTAAGTAGTTAATGTACATGCCTATAACATAAAGGAATGGCTCTCTTAAGTACTGTCTTTATTTTGCTTGCCATATGCTTGTCTTGTTGTTGCCTATACTGTCTTTGTGAGTTTATGTATCAGGCAGTGCCTCTCCAGACCACTCCTAGCTGTCCTAAGCATCAACACTGCTGTGGGAAATGGGGTTGGCAGTTTATGTCCAAACCTAGCAGGTCTATCACAATCTCTCCCTAGAGTTAACCAACAGCATAAAAAGAACTCAAGGAAGACTGCTGTTTCCCATTAACTTTGGGAGGATGCAGCCTCTGAAGGCACCTGGCCATTCTCACTCTCATGGTCCAGTATGTTATGGCTGGCCCCTTTTTTGGGCCCACCTACCACCATCTTCTTTATCCTTTTAATAGGACCATGTATCTTTAAAATTCTAATTAAGTTAATTTCTTACAGAATCAATGCCTATTAGTTATGTGGAGATTTCATCCAGTTCTAGCCAGGATGCTGGACCTGTCTTCCCTCAACCGTAATAGAATACTCAGGGAGGTTTACGCCCTGTCAGGCAGGGACCCTGGATAATTCCAAACAGGCCTCCCCAGTGGTCCCGGATAACCCCAAACAAAAGGCCTCACCACTGGCCCCCACCATTGGGGGGTAACCAATAACAAAAAGGTGACCACACAAGCCAAAGCCCTCTCTCTCTATCTAGAAGAGAGTGCATCAAATCTGGGTGCATATTTCCATCCTTTCTCTCATTTCTCAGCAAGCTCTGTTCTTTTCCCTCATTTCCCAATAAATTCTTTTTACTGATACTAAAAAAAAAAAACCGTAGGAGAAGCTCTTGGTGCCCTTGCTGGCCCCTGGTCAATCCCCTACCTGGCATGGTGTGGAGCTGGCCTGTGCTCCCATTGTGGGTTCTTGGCCCTGATCCAGAGGGGACAGAGTGACCACTATGTGCATACTGGGTTGCCTGTATCTATGCCAATCTATCAGGTAGCAGCCTGAAAAAAATGAACCATCTTTGTCTTGTCCTCCCAGAATTTGCCCTGCAGGGTAAGAAACAAGTCAAAGCAGTCTGGGGCAAAGGATTATTGATTTTAAGATAGAACATACAGTAGACCTCCGAGGAAGGGGTGAAAGTCCATTTGACAGGGATTAGAGGGGGCTTTCAGATTCCTGTAAAAGGGGTAATTCCTAAAGCCACAAGCAAGTGCAAGCCCAGGATAAGACACAGGCTCAGAAAAGATGGAGAGGACCCTGCACTTCACTTTCACCTCAGGCTCATTTTCTTGGTAGGAGGGCTAAACTCAGGGAGAGTATGAGCCAAAGCAGAGCCAATTTGCAAAGACTGTGAAAGGTGTTTTTTACACTGGCTTGTTTGTTTTTGTTAGCTCTTGGCATTCAAGAAAATCTCTATCATATTACTAGCTGGATATCAACTTCAGAAACAGATATCTCATAGACCAAATACCAGAGTTAATACATTAAAATATTAAAATGTGTTAACAAAAGACTACAAGACAAAGAAACAGGAAACAATGGTCCATCCAAAGGAACAAGATAAAAATCCAGAAACTGTAAACAAAGATGACCAGACTTTAGATATACAGGTCAAAGACTTTTAAAAAATATGATCTTTTCTCTCTGCTCCTCAGCTTGAATCCTTTCAACTGTCTTGTCTACAAGTTCACTGATACTTTATTCTGCCAGCTCCAATCTGTAATTGAAAGCTTCTAGGGGATTTTTCATTTCAGTTATTGTATTCTTCCATGTCAGTATTTCTATTTGGTTCCTTTCTAAAATTTCTCTTTATTGTGTTTTTCATATTGTTCATTCATAGTTTTCCTGATGTCCTTTAGTTCTTTCTCCTTGTTCTCCTTTACCTCTTTGAGCATATTGAAAATAGGAGTGTGTTGGTGTTGGTGTGTGTGTGTGTGTGTGTGTGTGTGTGTGTGTAAGGTACCATGTAACAAAAATGTAAAGACTTCATGTTAGGTAAGATAATCCAGACCAAAAGGATAAATATTGTATGAGTCCACTTATATGAACTATCAAGAATAAGCAAATTGATAGTCGGAAAGTAGCTTAGAGGTTAGCAGGGGCTGGAGAAGGAGGGGAATTAGGGAATTATTGCTTAATGGGTATGGAGTTTCTGTTTAGGGTACTGAAAAATTTTGTTAATGGATGGTGGTGATGGTAGCATAATATATGGTTGTTTCTACTTTTTGGCCGTTAAGAATATTATGAACAGCCGTATAAAAGTTTTATGTGGACATACGTTTTCATTTCTCTTGGGTATTGACACTTTCACTCTCTGTTAAAACTCTAGTTGGACATGGTGATATTTTTAAAATTTGACCTTTCATTCTACTCAACTGATCCATTCCTGCTGAGTTACATAGAGGTGTATAAGGTCAGATATACATGAGAATGAGTTCTCTGTGCTATAGTTAAGGATATAACAAGTAGGAGATAAGAGAATGCCAAAATCTAACAATACATAAGAGTATATTAAACATTAGGGAGAAAATAGGACTAATCATTTGAATCTGTTTCAATTTTTATGAATGACAAAGCACATTACCAAATTCCCTGTGTGAGGAATAAATACAAAACAATTTGAAAACTACGAAAGTGGGGAGTGATGCAGAGAGGAGAGAAGGAGGGAAGGGAAAAACAGACATAGAATTTTCCTGAAAAGTAATGGGAAAAAAAACCCACCTTTATTGTTGTCTGCCATAAAAGCAATAACAGGATATTCACCGCTGTCCTGATTTTGTGATAATCAGGGTAGGCTAAACATTTGCTATATTAGAAACCATCCATGTGTCCCCAGACCTAGTTTTTCTCCCTAGGTCTGGTTTTTGGAATGCTGGTGATAAACTAAGCCTAATTTATTATATGACCATCCTATATGGGAAAAGACTAACTTTGGGAATGTTTGGTCAACCTTAAGAGATATAGCAGGGGGGTGGATGTGGCTAGGGTGGTTGGGTGTCCGTCTCCCATATGGAGGGACCTGGGTTTGATCCCTGGGACCTCCCAGTAAAAATTTAAAAAAAGAAAAATATAGAAGGTGCATGGGCCACCAGCAAGGTGATGACGTAACAGGAGAGTGACACAAGGGAGAGCCAAGATGAGACACGCCGAAAAACCAGGAACTAAGGTGGCGCAGGTGGTAGGATGCCTCTCTCCCACATCGGAGGTTCTGAGGATTGAATCCCAGTGAAGACAGGAGGAGAAAGATGAGAAGAGAGGGCAGGAAATGGACACAGAAACAGAAAAAACGGTGGGTTGGGGGGTAAAAATGGATAAAAGTAAGTAAATAAATAAATAAATCCTTAAAAAAATTTATAGGGGAGGAAGATACGGACTATAGCTGGTAGTAATACTTTGACGATGCTCTTTCATGATTTATTAACAAATGTTTCACAACAATGCAGGGTGTTTGTTAGGGGGGTGATGTGTGGGAGCCCTGTGTGATGTTATGCATGTTTGTTTTCTAAGTTCATGATGTTTACTGAACACTTATGGTTTATGTATGTTCATGTATGAATGATATACTTCAATAAATTGTTTAAAAAAAAAAAAACACCTATGACTATAAACAGCTAAAATTGCACCAGAAATTTCAAATAGTCTCAAACAGGAACTAATTAATGGAATATAAAGGTGCCATACCTCCATGAAGGTTTGCTGACAGTACAAACGGATATGACTTCATCCAGCTCATTACAGCAATAGTTTCTGGTTGGGTAGGCTCTGTGATCTGAACAAATTGGTCTGGGAAATTTCGGTTCAGGTCAAAGTTGTTGCTGTTGTTTCTGCCAGTTACACTCATTGAATCTCCTGTATGTTAAAGGATTAAAATTTAAGCCATGAAAAAAAAAAAATTAAGCCATGCTTAACTTATATTTTAGTCTAAAACATAATAATTCAGCTATCAACTCAAAGATAAGTATGAACACATCAGGCTTCATTCTGATCAATCACACTACAATTAAAACACACAACTTTTTTACATTGTTCATTAAAAACATCAAACTCTGCCACATTTTTTGAACAGAGGTAAAACCATTATCCTTAGGTTTCTGCCCTCTGGTCATACTCTAAGAGAAAGAGAAATTCAGATATACAAATTATATTAAAGTGTTACTCAACTGCCAATAATCCATATAAAACAATATTAAGTGGGGGAATCTATTGTACTGATATACAGGGGACTAAGACTTCATAAAGAAATAGACCAAATGAAGAGAAGAAAATTGTAATATGCTTATAGAAAAGTGATCACAAAAGAGTAACATTAGCTAAAAACATAGATGGAAGTTTAAGCAGGTGGAAAATAAAGGGTTCAACTTAAGCGTAAATGTGCATATTCCATTTTATGAGATGGGTGCTCTACAATTGTCATTATAATGAGAAAAAAATTCAAATGAATGAAGAAAACAGTACTAGGGGCACAAAAGTGGTAATTAGTCCCACCTTCCAGAAAGGTCTGATGAGGGATGTGGGAGAGTTTGTGATGCTGACAAAGAAAGAGGTCCTTAGGGTAAGAATATGAATAATATATATAAGGTTTAACATGAGCCTATTTGTTCAAGAGAGCTTCTTGTTGCTAATGATCTATTGATTCTTCCATTACTCTATTGAAGATAGTGCTATTAATAAATCATGTGGCTTCATATTCATATTGTGGTACCTATCCTACACACTGCTATCATTGCCTGGAAGGAACCACGGGTTGGAAAAAGATGGATTCTCACTCTCCTAGTATTCAGCATACAGTGACCCATGTAGGCAAGCTGCTCTACCTGCCCAAATTACATTGCCCCACGAGAAATGGGCTTGCCCAAAACTGGCAGAGGTATAGGAAGTCAATAATTTAGCAGGACTAGAATATGCCTGGGGTGTAGAATCAGAAGTGAAAACAGAATCACTGGCTTCAGAAAATATTTGACTTGATTTCTCACTTATGAGTTAAGGTTTCACAATATAATAATTTAGCAAGAACTATTGTTAAAATGGAATAATTTAGTGTTACAGCTCAGAATTTATCTAGCAGGTTTTCTGGCTCTAGCTGGAAGACCCTCAAAAAAACAATAATTTGTAAAAATCTTATACTGTTTTTAGTAAATAAGAGCCACTAACAAAGTGGAAAACCCCATTAAATATAAACTTGATCACATAATTGGTGTGATTATTTTGAAGGAATAAGAGCTATAACCACTATAAATTGAAGAATAAAATATAAAGAAATTTCAGAGAAACAACCAATTTAAGTTTTCTTCTACCACAAAATAATCATGCCATGTGATAATCAAAACATTAAACAATAAAACAGATGTCATTACCTTCCTGGGCCTTTTCATACCCATCAGGATTCATAGATGGCATAAGATGAATTCTAGTGCTATAAACCAAATCTGTTACTTCAGGGTCTGTTCCAAAGTTCTTACAAAGATATTCAATGAGGTTCAATAGCAATTCTCTTCCAACCACTTCATTTCCATGCATATTTCCTATGTACTTAAATTCTGGTTCACCTGAAAACAAAATAATTATATGGATGACTTTTTTCCTTTTCAGTTATCATGGACTCTCTTTATCCTTTTCCCAACATATGTAAATATTCTTAACCAAAATTTTAAGAAAACTCATTTTGAAGATATAAGCAGGAAAACACAAACATCTAATAAAGCAGCTTTCTGCTTACTACTATATAAATTTGAGAAGTTGGCTCAAAGCATATACACACACACACATATAGCCATATAATATGAAAATAAAAACATCATTAGCAGAAGAGAATCTAATCTATGCAGCATATTAAATACCATGTGTAATATGGGTTATCAAATGGCTTTTCTTTTCTGGCTAAAGATTGGCTACTTTTTGTTTGATTCAATTGTTCATATTATAGGTGACCTTTCTGGATAAAACAGCAATACGTATGAAACAAAACATAGCTTTGAGAGGCACTATTGAAATTATTTGTAAGACCAAACCATTTACCTGGCTCGTGGACACCTGGATTATCAGATATTTCCATCACATAAAGTTCTCTTGACTCTACTGATTTTCCCAATGAATAAAGCCGGGTGATGTTAGGATATTCATTGGCAAACCTTCTCAAAAAGATTTCCATATCAGGGAAATGGTGATGGTGAAAGTCCTTTGGCTGAATTGGTTGGTAGGAGGATGGTGTTCCAGGAGGAATATTAGTTATAACTGTGCTAGCAGTTGCTGCAGACTCAGTGGTGGCAGGGGTTACTGAAATCACAATTGGCTGAAGGGAAAAATCCACCTCTGTGGCTGGTCCTTCTTTCACCATTATATTATAAACTGTTAGTGGCATATATCTGAGGAAATATTTGAAAAAGCAGATAACTTAAAGTTAAATTACAACTGATTGTACATTTTTGAATGGATTGTATGGTGTGTGGGGAAAAAAAACTGTTTAAAAGAAAAGTTAAATTAAGGCACAAAATGCTTCAACATTATAAAACACAGTAGCCTTTTCATATTCTTGCACTTAGTAGTCTATCAAAACTCAAACTAAATAAAGACAGGTGTGTAAACTTAAGAGTTTAGGATATTATCTCACAGAGAATCCCAGATTAGGTCTTTGAAGAATTATTTCTTTTATCAATCTTAGGTACCACACACTAGAATGCCTACAAAAACTTAAAGCCAAAGGAGAAAATACACTGAAAGGAGGTCATCACTCCATTATTACCACTGCTACAATACTCACAGAGATAAATTAGCCAATTCTTTGCAGTGATTTATCAAACTGACATTCCAACTACTGTCCCAAATAGGAAAGTTCAAAATTAACTTAAAGGTTATCAATTAAATCTTTATTAAAGTGAGCTTCCACAAAGGTTTCCAAGGGAGGGGGGAAATCATTCGTTTCATATATTAGAAAGTTGATGACAAGATAGCACTTCAAAATGTCTTTTGAGACTTCCGGGAAGATGGCGGAGTAGTAAGACACGGGAATCTCTTCTCCAGAAAAATAGCTAGAGGACAAGCTGAAACAGCCCCGAAAAAGATCTTCTAGGGTTTAGGACAGCAGGTGAAGGCTGCACACCACCAGAGAAGAGAGGGACAGAAGAGGGAAATCGTGACTACAGAACTGTGAGTTGCAAGTAGCAGCTTCTGCTGCTGCCGACACCCTCCCCCACACTCTTCAGAACTCTCGGGCCCCTGGGCCTGAGACCACAGACAAAGAGGGCTTCAGGGATCTGCCACTCCCAGAAAGGGGAGAGAGAGGGACATAGCCTTAGGCTGACTCAGGCTCTCACCTCAAATATGGGCTGCGGGCCCCATGGACCCTTCCACAAGGAGATTTGCCCTGGGAGCCTAGAAAGGACTAGAGAAATCCGACCCTGGACCCTCGACCCTCGCAACCTCCCTTTCTTCTAGCCTGGACTAATTGTTGAGGACACCACAGGAGAGAGGAGAGAGAGCCTGGGGCTGACACTGCTTTGGACTCCCAGGTTTGGTCTGCCTGTTCCGGGAGCCCTTCCAGGCTGGGTGGGGCTGAACCACTGTTTGCCTTGGAGCCTGCAAGGGGCTAAGAAATACAAACCTCCCAATCTCCTCCTCTACTAACAGGGACTGATTGTTGAGGATTCAGAAGGGCGTGGAAATATTTCCTAGCTGGGAAAAGGGGGGCACTACGAGAGAAGTCTGGAGAACTGTCTCAGAAAGTTTGAATCACAGGGCTCCTAGTCCCCAGACAGGAAGCTCTATCACACTGATCTGGTCTGTGTCACAACAAATACGCTCGGACCAGGCATTGAATTGAGAGCTGCCAACAACCGCCATCTCCTGGCAGACCAAGGAAGTGCACATAAGAAAATTAATAAGTAAGAGAGGCTTTTCCTGGCCTCTATAGCCTCCCTGCCCAAGGCTCTAGGAAACGACTCTACAACCAATTACTGGGTCCAGTGCCCAGTTTTGAGCAACCAGCAGAACAATCCTAACAATCAAGTTTGAGCCAAAAATCAAAGAGTGGTGGTAACTCACAGCCTCCTGCCACTAAAACCCCATAAAAGAGAAAGAGATAGAGCATCTAAGTAAAATACAAACTAACCAGATGCCTAAGCACCAGCAAAAAATTATGGGCCATACTAAGAAAATAGAAGACATGGCCCAAGAAAAGGAATACAGCAAAGTCCCAGAAGAGATGCAGAATTTGAGAGAACTAATCAGTGAGATGAGCACACATTTCCAAAATCAAATTAATGAGATGAAAGAGAATATAGTTAAAGAGATCAATGACATCAAGAAGTCATTGCGCGAAC
>JAKSZT010054053.1:903685-1118290 GCA_026826555.1 Tolypeutes matacus | reverse complement strand
TAAATAAATAAATCTTTAAAAAAAAAAAAAAAAAAAAAAAACTTATGGGATACAGCAAAGGCAGTCTTGAGAGGGAAATTTATAGCCCTAAATGCCTATTTTAAGAAACAAGAAAGAGCTAAAATCAACGATTTAACTGAACATCTTGAGAAACTAGAAAAAGAACAGCAAACCAATCCCAAAACAAAAAGAAGGAAAGAAAGAATAAAGATTAGAGCGGAAATAAATGAAAATGAGAACAAAAAAGCAATAGAGAAAATCAACAAAACCAAAAGCTGGTTCTTTGAGAAGATCAATAAAATTGACAAACCCCTAGCTAGACTAACAAGGAAAAAAAGAGAGAAGATGCAAATAAATACAATCAGAAATGAAAGGGAGGTAATTACAAATGACCTCACAGAAATAAAAAGAATCATAAGAGGATATTATGAGAAACTATATGCCAACAAACTAGACAACCTGGATGAAATGGACAAATTTCTAGAAACTCATAACCAACCTACACTGACACAAGAAGAAATACAAGAACTTAACCAACCAATCACAATTAAGGAGATTGAATCCGTCATCAAAAATCTCCCAGTAAAGAAAAGTCCAGGACCAGATGGCTTCACAGGTGAGTTCTACCAAGCATTTCTAAAAGAATTAACACCAATCCTGTTTAAACTCTTCCAAAAAATTGAAGAGGAGGGAAAATTACCCAACACATTTTATGAAGCCAACATCACCCTAATACCAAAGCCAGATAAAGATTCCACAAAAAAAGAAAATTACAGACCAATCTCTCTCATGAACATAGATGCAAAAATTCTCAACAAAATACTTGCAAATCGAATCCAACACCATATCAAAAAACTTATACATCACGACCAAGTGGGATTTATTCCTGGTATGCAAGGCTGGTTCAACATAAGAAAATCAATCAATGTAATACACCACATTAACAAATTGAAAGGAAAAAACCACATGATCATCTCAATAGACGCAGAAAAGGCATTTGACAAAATCCAACATCCTTTTTTGATAAAAACACTTCAAAAGATAGGAATAAAAGGAAAATTCCTCAATATGATAAAAGGCATATATGAAAAACCCACAGCCAACATCATACTCAATGGGGAAAGGTTGAAAGCTTTCCCCCTAAGATCAGGAACAAGACAAGGATGCCCACTGTCACCATTGTTATTCAACATTGTACTAGAAGTTCTAGCGAGGGCAATTAGACAAAACAAAAAAATTAAAGGCGTCCAAATAGGAAAAGAGGAAGTAAAACTCTCAGTGTTTGCGGATGACATGATCCTGTATTTAGAAAATCCTGAAGTATCCACAACAAAGCTACTTGAATTAATAAGTGAGTTCAGCAAAGTGGCAGGATATAAGATCAACACGCAAAAATCAGTAATGTTTTTGTACACTAGTACTGAACAATCTGAGGAGGAAATCAGGAGGAAAATTCCATTTTCATTAGCAACAAAAAGACTCAAATACCTAGGAGTTAATTTAACCAAAGAAGTACAGGACCTATATGCAGAAAACTACAAAACAATGCTAAAAGAAATTTAAAAAGACCTAAACAAATGGAAAGACATTCCGTGTTCATGGATTGGAAGAATAAATATCGTGAAGATGTCAATCTTGCCCAAACTGATTTATAGATTCAATGCAATACCAATCAAAATCCCAACATCTTACTTTAAAGAATTAGAGAAGGCAATTACCAAATTTATCTGGAAGGGTAAGTGCACCCGAATAGCCAAAAGCATTCTAAAAAAGAAGAGCAATGTGGGAGGAATTTCGCTGCCTGACCTTGAAACATATTACAAAGCTACAGTGGTCAAAACAGCATGGTACTGGCATAAAGATAGACATATCGATCAGTGGAATAGAATTGAGAATCCAGAAATAAACCCTCACCTATACAGTCAACTGGTTTTTGACAAACCTACCAAGCCCACGCTGATGGGAAAAAAGTCTCTTCAACGAATGGTGTTGGGAGAACTGGATATCTATAACCAAAAGAATGAAAGAGGACCCCTATCTCACCCCCTATACAAGAATCAACTCAAAATGGATCAAAGATCTAAATATAAAAGCCAGGACCATAAAACTACTAGAAGAAAATGTAGGGAAATATCTTCAAGACCTTGTAGTAGGTGGTGGTCTCTTGGACCTCATACCCAAGCACGTGCAACAAAAGAAAAATTAGATAAATGGGTCCTCCTCAAAATTAAACACTTTTGCACCTCACAGGACTTTGTCAGAAGGGTGAAAAGGCAGCCGATTCAATGGGAAAAAATATTTGGAAATCACATATCTGATAAAGGTTTAATATCCAGGATATATAAAGAGATGTTACAACTCAACAATAAAAAGACAAATGACCCAATTAAAAAATGGGCCAAAGACTTGAATAGACATTTCTCCGAAGAAGAAATAAAAATGGCAAAAAAACACATGAAGAAATGCTCAACATCACTCATGATTAGGGAAATGCAAATCGAAACTACAATGAGATATCATTTCACACCTATCAGAATGGCCATATTAAAATGACAGAGAACTACAAGTGTTGGAGAGGATGTGGAGAGATAGGAACACTTCTTCACTGTTGGTGGGAATGCAGGATGGTACAACCACTATGGAGGACTGTTTGGCAGTTCCTAAAGAAGTTGAATATAGACTTGCCACGTGACCCAGCAATACCACTACTGGGTATATACCCAAAAGAACTGAGAGCAGTGACACGAACAGACATCTGCACACCGATGTTCATAGCCACATTATTCATCATTGCCAAAAGTTGGAAACAACCCAGGTGTCCATCAACAGATGAATGGATAAACAAACTGTGGTCTATTCACACGATGGAATATTATGCAGCTGTAAGAAGAAATGAAGTCATAAAGCATATGGCAACATGGATGAACCTGGAGGACATTATGTTGAGTGAAGCAAGCCAGACACAAAAGGACAAATACTGTATGAATGCATTACTATGAACCAAATATATTGTGTAAAATAGTGTTTGATTCACAAAAAAAAAAAAAAAAAAAAAAAAAAATTACATGTATCCATTACATTTAATTGGGAAATGTATATATTTATTCATCTGTGTTTACTTTTTAGTTTTTAATTGCTTATGTTTTCAATTATTAAATGTACAAAATAAAGTTTAAAAAAAAAAAAAAAATGTCTTTTACAGAGCCCAGGGTTTCTTTTATCCTAGCATTTAATTAACCTTCATGCAATGCTTTACACAGTTTAAGTTTTCAAAGCTGTCCTTCCTCCCAAAAGCTACAATTATGCTTCATAGCCAGTTGTACCTGTTGAACTATGTGACAGAAGCTTTCACAGAAGTATTTTTATCATTATAAAAGGGGAGGGTAAAAAACAGAAGGAAAAAAAAAAAAAGCCAGGGACAATGAATAACATTTCCTATACTATATTTGTCTTAGATGTAAAACAAAGGCTTAACATTTTAAGAGCCTAGTTTAATTCTTACCCAGTTAAAACTGCTGTAAGGTTATAAGTTCCAGGAACAAGTAATCTGTGGAAATCACCAAATCTGCCTGTTGTGATATTATGATTAATACCAGCCACTGCGATGGTTGCATTCTCTAAACCAGATCCTGTTACTAAATCTTTAACAAATCCTTTAACTCCAATGTGGACCTAAAAAGAAAAACAAGAATCAAAGTAGATTGCTCAGAGACTATCAATTTGGAAAGCAAGAATTTCTTAACTGAACCAAGAATTTATAAAAAAAAAAATTAGGCTACTCCTCTATTGCTCCCAAACACTTTTCAATCCCTCCAATTTAAAATAAAATACAGACAAAAGTATTAAACACTTACCAACTTAAGTCATATGTGTCTAAAATCTTGACTAATAGGTGATGGGCTTTTGAAATTCCCCCTTTTCAAAGCCAGACTGCTGATTTTCTCAACAAGATACAAGTAATAATTTCTGATATAACCAATAATTTATTAGCCTGTTTGATATTTAAATCAAACTGATAGCCATTGTTCATACAGTGCTAAAGGCTCTAGAGCCAAATATTATCACATGACATTTTAAGAACCTGGTAGTAAAAATTTGACTTATCATTTCAATTTATAATGTTCTAAGGTTAGGCAAAGGGAGCCCTAAAGAGCAGGAAAGCTGGGCGGCAGAAGTGGAACAAGGGAGGCAGAACTAGAATTTAATCCGATGTAATAATTTCTAAAAATAATCTACTATCTTAAATAATAAAAACAGATAAGTAAAATAAAGTGCCTCTAGTATAGTTTGTCATTCATATGCAACTGAATTTGTCCCTTATTTATTAATTCATTATTTCCACACCCCAGCCATTTAGTCAGTTACTTTTACCTTTTCAATCAATGTGATCAAAGACTCACGATTATTCTCCCACTCTTGTTGAAGCTGAGAAGCAGGTGGGTACTTGCAACAAGACAGTTCTAATGTGATCTCAAAACAGTTGGCCCATACATAATTGTAATCCTGCATACCACCTATAACATGAAAAAAAAAAAATAAGTTTGCTTTCAGAAGGAAGAAAATTCTACTGTCCAAAAGACCAAAGACACTCAGCCATCTATGAATGTATAAATTTTTTTTCCCATTACATTATTTCAATCCACAGGAGGTACTTGAATTCTAGAGGAAGCCAAAAAGGAAGGTTAAAAGATTATACACTGGGATAAAGAGTATGAACAAATAGTTAATAATAATAATGATAACAGATCTACATTTGAATATTTATTATACGCCAGACATGTTCTAGGATCTTTATATATAAACATTTAATATTTACAACAATCATATGAGGTAGTTATTACTAGTTCACCCATTTTACAGACATGAGAAATAAGGCACACAGAGAGGTTAGGATTTATGACAGAATTAGAATGAAGGGTATACACGATTTTGTAAAGGATATTCAAAGCAAAGCATTATAAAGTACCTACTATTCTAACTGTACTCCCCTTTATTAAGAAGGTAGCAAGAGAAAAAAGAAATACTACATCTAGAGTGGTACAGCTACACAAGTCAGGGAAAAAATAAAAGATACAACAAGCTCTTTCAAAATATGTTTAATGGAAGCCAGAAGTAGAAAGGGGAATAGGCATCCATGATCAGCCGTCTTTCTTGCTTCTACACTTACACAAATCCAGTCTCATTCTGCAGAAAGCCTATTATCTTATCATTTCTGTCACTTATTTTTTCACATCTTGTTTTCAGTGAATAAAGACTAGGAAGTAGGCAGGGCAAAGGAATAATTTCTGTAATATCTTACCTTGCCCTTGTGGGCAGACATTTATGAATAATATTAGATGGTTCCCAAAGCCTGTTGTTTGGTATGTGAAAATGGACCCTGTAAAGTCATTTCCTTCTACTATCCCTGAAAGATGCCTCACAAGTCTAGGTTTGACTCAGTGAATACTATACATCAGAATCTTGGTATATGCTGTATCAGGCAAGAAAATTCTCTTTCTCCAACCTTCTCCTACAAAGAGTTTTCCTTCCAGTGACAGGGCAAAGTACAAATGAGGGTACTCTTTCTCCAACCCCCAGTGCATCTCAGATGATGTTCTTCAGGATCTTTCATATCAGAAGAGAAGATAATAATTTTTTCTCTAATTGCCTTGGCACCAACAAGTACACATGAGTCATAGACTCATCTGTCACCTATTGGCTGAGAATCCTTTAGCAAGTTACAGCATAGATGTGAGTCATTATTTATTTATCTGCAATATGAACAATAGATAATCACAAAGGTCTCTTCCAATTCTCAGATTCTATGATGTTATAAAATACATGCTGATTTGGTTATAAGAAAAAAGGAAGGGAGAGATCTCAGAAAAGTCAATGTCTCAGTCTAAAGCACAGTTAATTAGAAGTTCATAAAGGATCCAGGGACTTAGAAAATAGTGAAGAAAAGCAAGCAATATAGCAAAACTAACAAACCTTTGAAAGAAGAAAAATAGCAGCAATGTCTCATTCCACTGAGGTTTTATTATGTGCTTTGAGATATTTCTAGTTCCTTTTTTTTTTTTTTTTTTTTAGGTACTGGGGGCTGGGGATTGAACCCAGGACCTTGTATGTGGGAAGGCAGTGCTCAACCACTGAGCCACATTGGCTCCCCTGAGTTAGTTTTTTCATTTGTTTTTTTTTTTTTTTTTATTTTACCAGGAGGTCCCAGGGACCGAACCCAGGTCCCTCCATATGGGAGACGGACGCCCAACTAGTTGAGCCATATCCGCCCCCCTCATTTGTTTTGCTTGTTGTTTGTTTTTGCTTTTTTGGGAAGCACCAGGAACTGAACCTGGGACCTCCCATGTGGGAAGCAGGCACTCAACTACTTAAACCATATCCGCTCCTCCCTCTAGTTCTTGAAATAGGTCCACTTTATCTAACACAATACGCTCCATTTCATAGGCCTATTTATAGAATAAATATTGCTGTGACACAAAAGCTAGGTAAAGTGTAAAGCATCAAAAACGGCACCACAGTACATTCAACAATGTATACCCAACTTCAAGTAAAATAAATGAATTTCATCTTTTTGATCAATATTAAACATTCCAAACTTCACAGGTTTATATTTGCTATAAAAATTTAATAACGTAAACAAAAATCTAGAAATTTTGGGTTTGTATCCATGTTTTACCTTTTACTACAATAACCTAAAGTTTAACAATAAAAGAATGGCAATTTCTATATTGCTTGCCCTTCTCCTACCCTTAAAAATTATAATATATTCCCTCAAACAGTTGATCTAAACATTAAATGAGTAATGCATTATTAGGACTATTAGTGGCTGTGAAATGGTATCTTATTGTGGTTTTTATTTATATTTCCCTAATAGCTAATGATGCTGAACATCTTTCTATATGATTTTTAGCCATATGTATATTCTCTTTGGAGAAATGTCTATTCAAGTATTTTTGCCCAAATTGGGTTGCCTTTTTATAGTTGAGTTGTAGAGTTTCTTTATAAATTCTGAATAGTAAACCCTTATCAGATATGTGGTTTCCAAATATTTTCTCCTACTGAATAGGTTGTCTTTTCACTTTTATGACAAAGTCTTTTGATGTACAAAAGTTTTTAATTTTAAGGAGGTTCCATTTATCTATTTTTCCTTTCGTTGCTTGTGCTTTTGGTATAAAGTCCAAGAAACTATTACAACACAAGATCCCAAGATGCTTCCCTACATTTTCTTTTAGGAGTTTTATAGTTCTGGTTCTTAAATTTAGATTTTTGATCCACTTTTTTCAGTTAATTTTTGTATATGGAGATAGGGGTCCTCTTTTATTCTTTTCTGTATCCATATCTAATTCTGAAGAGATTCTTTCCCAATTTCTTTCTATATATTTGATTCTTTTATTTGCTATTGTAAATGGAATTTATTTCTTCCTCAGACTGTTCATTACTAGTGTGCGGAAACACTACAACTTTTTGCTGAATTTGTTTATTAGTTCTAGGAGCTTTGTTGTGGGTTTTTCAGGATTTTCTGTATATAGAATCAAGTTATCTGCAAATAATGAAAGTTTTACTTCTTCCTTTCCCATTTGGATGCCTTTTATTTTTTTTTCTTGCCTAACTGCTTTGGCTAGAACTTCCAATACAATGTTGAATAACAGCAGTGACAGTGGGCATCCTTGTCTTCTTGCAGATCTTAGAGGGAAAGCTTTCATTCTTTTACCATTGAGTATGAGTATATATGCCCTTTATCATGTTGAGGAAGTTTCCTTCTATTCCTAGAGGTCTAAATGCTTTTATCAAGTAGGATACTGGATTTTTTCAAACGCCTTTTCTGAGCCAAGGGAGATGATCATATAGGTTTTTCCCCTTTCATTTTGTTAATGTGCTGTATTACATTAACTGTTTTTCTTATGTTGAACTACCCTTGCATATCTGGGATAAAACACACGATTATGGTGTATAATTCTTTTAGTGTGCAGCTGGATTTGATTTTCAAGTATTTTGTTGAGGATTTCTGCATCTAAATTCATAAGAAAAATTGGTAACTTTCTTTTCTTGTAGTATCTTTATCTGGCTTTGGTATTAGGGTGATGTTGGCCTTATAGAATAAGGTAGGTAATGTTCTCTCCTTTTCAATTTTTTGAAGAGTTTGAGTGGGATCAGTATTAATTCTTCTTGCAATGTTTGGTAGAATTCACCAGTGAGGCCACCTGGTCCTGGGATTTTCTTTGTTGGGAGGTTTTTGATGACTGATTCAATCGCTTTACTTACAATTGGTCTGTTGAGATCTTCTATTTCTTCTAGAGTCAGTGTAGGTTTGTGTGTTTCTAGGAATTTATCATTTCATCTAGGTTGTCAGTTTTGTTGTCATACAGTTCATAGTACCCTCTTATGATCCTTTTTATTTCTATGATCCTCTCATTTCTAATTTTATTTATTTGCATCTTCTCTTTTTTTATCAGTCTAGCTAAGGGTTTATCAATTTTATGATTGTTTCAAAGAATCAACATTTGTTTTTGTTAATTCTATTGTTCTTTTATTCTCAATTTTATTTATTTCTGTTCTGATCTTTGTTATTTCTTTTCTTCTGCTTCCTTTAGGATTGGTCTGGTATTCTTTTTAATAATTCCTCTAGATCTTTGATTTTAGTTATTTCTTTAATGTAAGTGTTTAGGGCTATAAATTTCCCTCTCAGCACTGCCTTTGTTGCATCCTATAAGTTTTGATATGTTGTATTTTCATTTTCATTCATTTGAAGATATTTACTGATTTCCCTTGCAATTTCTTCTTTGACTCACTGATTCTTTGAGTATGTTATTTAACTTCCATATATTTGTGGATTTTTCAGTTCTCTGCCTGTTATTGATTTCCAGCTTTATTCCATTATGAACAGAGAAGATGCTTGTATAATTTCAATTTTTAAAAAAATGTATTAAGATTTGTTTTGTGATCCAACATGTGGTCTATCTGGAGAATGATCCATGTGCACTTGAGAAGAATGTATATCCTGCTATTTGGGGGGTGCCATGTTCTGTATATGTCTATTTGGTCTAGTTCATTCATCATATTATTCAAGTTTTGTTTCCTTATTGATATTCTGTCTAGATGTTCTATCTATCGATAAGAGTGGTATACTGAAGCCCCCCACTATTACTGTACAGGTGGCTATTTTTCCCTTAAGTTTCAGTGTTTGCCTCATGTATTTTTGGGCACTGTGGTTAAGTGCATAAATATTTATGATTATTTCCTCTTGGTGGATTGCCCCTTTTATTAATATATAGTGCCCTTCTTTGTCTCTTATAACAGCTTTTAACTTAAAATCTATTTTGTCTAGTATTAGTAAAGCTACCCCTGCTTGTTTTTAGTTATTATTTACATGAAATATCTTTTCCAACCTTTCACTTTCAAACCATTTGTGTCTTTGGGTTTAAGTTGGGTCTCTTTTAAACAACACATGGTTGGATCAAGTTTTTTTTAGCCATTCTGCCCCTCTGTGTCTTTTGGTTGGGGAATTTAATCAATTAACATTCAGTATTATTACTATAAAGGCAGTACTAACTTTAGCCATTTTGTCCTTTTATTTTTATGTCTTATCATTTTTTGTCTCTCTTTACCTTTATTGCAATGTCCTTTCTATAGCTGATTTTTTGTGATGTATCTGACTGATCCCTTCCTCATTTCTGTTTTAATATATATTTTAAAATATTTTCTTTGTGCTTACTCTGGGGTTTATATTATACAACCTACATCTAAAACCTACTAACTTGAAAAGACACCAGCTTAGCTTCAATAGCCTACACATCCTCTGCTCCCATATCCCTGTTTCTCCTCTTTATGTTGTTTTTTTATCCCACTTTAACTCTTTATATTTTGCATTTCCAAAAAATAAAACAAAAATAATACCTATCTATATTTTTTGCATGTCCATTATCAGGAAATATGCCTTTTTCTTGTTCAATTATATTCTGACTCTTATAGGAATTAAAGGGTAGAGTTGTATACTGAGGATACAGTACTATTGGGTTTTGCATTTAATCTTCTACCTTTACTGAAAATCTCCATTATATATTAATAAAAGGGGCAATTCACCAAGAAGAAATAACTACAACTAATGTATATGCACCTAACCTGGGTGCTCCAAGATACATGAGTCACACACTGGCAAAACTGAAGGGAGACATCAGACATCTCTACACTAATAGTTGGAGACTTTAATACACCACTCTCAGCATTGGATAGAACATCCAGACAAAGGATAAATAAGGAAACAGAGAGTTTGAATAATATGATAAATGAGCTAGATCTAACATTTATAAAGCATTACACCTTCTCTATTTGTGATATTTTCCTACTTCTGTATGGTATTAACAAATTAACTCATAAAAGTCCTTAAAGGATCTCTGTTCAAATTGGTTTAATGATAAACACTTTTTGAAAAGATTTATTTTATTTATCTACAACCCCCCCTCCCCCCCACCGCCGTTGTTTGCGGTCACCGTCTGTTATCTGTGACCATTTGCTGTGTGCTCATCTTCTCTTTAGGAGGCACTGGGAACTGAACCTGGGACCTCCCATGCAGAAGAGAGGCACTCAATCACCCGAGCCACCTCAGCTCCCTGGTTTGTTGTGTCTCTCACTGTCCTTCCTCTGTGTTTCTTTTGTTGCATCATCTTGTTGAGTCAGCTCGCCGTGCCTGCCTGGTGCACCAGCTCACCTTTGGTTCCAGGAGGCACTGGGAACCAAACCCAAGACCTCCCATGTGGTAGGCGGAAGCCCAATCACTTGACCCACATCCGCTTCCCAATAATAAAAACTTAAATTAAATATTCCTAGGAAGCAGATTTGGCTCAACCAGTTGGGTGCTCGCCTACCACAAGGGAGGTCCCAGTTTGGGTCCCGGTTCTTCCTAAAGAAGACAAGTAGATGCTGCACCTGCCTCAACAAGCTAGACACCGCACCCATCGCAATGAGCTAGATGCCACATCGCTGCAACAAGCTAGATGCCACAAGCCAGCAGACGCCACAGCTCACAGGGAGCAGATGTGGCTCAGGCCATTGGGCACTCCCTCCCATGTGGGAGGTCCCAGATTCAGTTCCCAGTGCCTCCTGGAGGTGAGCAAATGATGACCAGACAGATGAGAGAATCATCTGCGGAGGCGGGGGGGGGATAAATTTTTTTTTAAAGTAAATAATAAATCTTTCAAAAATTAAAAATAAATAAATTAAATACTCCTAAAATCCCAAGAATTAAAGAAACTAAACTTGTAATTCTTCCAATGTCAGGGTTTAATAAAAACAGCTATGTGTCCTGGGTTATCAGTTATATAATACAAGCACGCTATGGTGGACTAAATTGTGTACTCCATTTTGGACATGTTCATGGTCTTGGTCCATATTCTGATGGATGCGTACCCACTGTAAGCACTATCCCTTGAAGATGTTATTTCAGTTAAGGTATGGCCCAAATGAATCTGGCTGGGTTTTTAATCTGATTAGAGTCCTTTATAAACAGAATGAAATTCAGACATAGAGAAAGGCCCAGGAAGAAACTAAAAGTCAACAGATGTTGGAGAAGAAAGGAAAAGATATCTCCATGTGCACTGCCATATCATAGACACACCAAGGACCAAGGATCACCAGCAGCTAGCCACAGAACGCCAGAGTCTTCGGAGGGAAAGCATCACCTTGCCTTGACTTTGGATTCCTCCTAGACACAAAACTGTAAGCCAGGAAATTCCCATGGTTTAGCTAACCCATTGTATGGTATTTATTTTAGCAAATGGAAACTAAAACACATACATTTTATTTTTCTTGGAGATGTTCTTTCTAAACTTATACAGGTTTACTGAAAGGTAGCATTAAATCTACTAGATGTTTACAATGATGAAAAATACAAATGTAAGTTTGTATTTAACCAAATTGAGCCATTATTCTGACAAAGTTTATTTCAACAGTAATTGTGTTTTGTAAGATGTCAGCCCTAACAATGGGAAAAACACTGTATGAACGTGTTACTATGAACCAAATATATTGTGTAACATATTGTTTTATTAAAAAAAAAAATTATATGTATCCATTACATTTAATTGAGAAATGTATATATTTATTCATCTGTGTTTACTTTTTAGTTTTTATTGTTTATATTTTCAATTATTAAATGTACAAAATTAAAAAAAATAAAAATAAATAAAGATGTTAGCCCTAAAATAGATTCCAAGATCTTTTTTTTTTTTTTAAGATTTATTTTATTTCTCCCCACCCCATCATCATTTACATTTTGCTGTGTCTGTTGTGTGCTGGTCTTTTTAGGAGGCACCGGGAACTGAACCTGGGACCTCCCATGTGGGAGGGAGGCACCTAATCACTTGAGCCACCTCTGCTCTCTGCTTTGTTGTGTCTCTCATTACGCTTTCCTTCTTGTGTCTCTTGCTACATCAGCTTGCTATATTGCTCGTCTTCTTTAGGAGGCACCGAGAACCAAACCCAGGACCTCCCGTCTGGTAGGTAGGAGCTCAATCGCGTGAGCCACATTCTCTTCCCAATATGTTTTGATAAGTAAAACTTATGCTAAGTCAAGGTATGCAGGATGTGGTTAAGAAAAAAAGAGAGTAGTTCTGTCCTAAAGTAATATGTCTGGTTGTTGCAGAACTTGAAAAAAGGAAAGTATAGGACAAAACTTAAAGGGATATGAAAAGTTATAAATGATTCATGGAAAAGAAATTTTATTTTTTGTGGTTAAACCTGGGTAAATAAAATAGATTTATTTAGAAGATTTAAAAAAGAGTTTTAGTATCAAATAATATACCGATGCAAAACTAGAAGTTTTTTTTCTCTGTTAAAATTTACTTGAATTATTGATCTGTTCTTAACAAGACATAAAACTGTTTTGTTTTGTTTTTTGTTTTTACCTTCTGAGTAATTGGCCTAGAAGGCAGAGACTCTATATCTTATCAGAATAATTTCCTGTACTTTATGTTCACTTTATCACATCCTTGTTTAAAAAAAAAATCTTTTCACTTTTAACAGAACTAAGTTGTTTTTTTAACAATCATGTTACCTCCTATAATTACTTTTTAAATCTTTTAATGTCACTTTGGTTAAATAGGGAGCCAAGTATTGTTTTCATAGTGGTCCATGATCCTATTTGAGTTTTCAAACCTCCTGGCAACTTTTGGCATTTTGCCTTCCCAAAATCAAATTCTAAATGATGTCTTCTTGATCTCAAACTGTCTTTGGGGTTTTCCAGAAGGCCCCTGGAAAATCACAAAGCATTTGGCCTTTCACCTTGTAAAAGAACAGCTGCTAGAAACAGGTTTATTTGATATGTTATGAGTTGCATGGGAAGTGTTGTTAAATTAAAGGGGATTTTCTAACCTTCTGTTAGTTAATTTTGTATGGGTAAATGTTATTAATATAAATATTTCAAAATTATATTAAGTTCCTAGAGATTTGTTAATGTCCTCATTGACCATATGTCCTAGCACTGACCTGCCTAATATTAGACAACAGTACAGTGTTATTAGTCATAATTTCAGTTAATCTTTAAAAATGTTACATGCCACAAAAACAACCAAATTTCCTTGTCAGTTACATTACTTCATTTTGATTTTTCTCTTAAAATGCTTGCAATCAGCTAAGTCAGAGTTTCCTCTTCAGCAAAAAAGAGACTTTAAATGAAGAACAAGATGAGTAGGTATATAAATCATGATCCACTTATTAATTACATAACCCTAGTAAAAGTGAAAAAGTGGGACCGGGTCAAACACCTCGACCAACAGGGCCCTTTACACATCTTCAAATGGACTTTATACAGCTATCTCCTTCCATGGGATATGAAAAATGTCCTTTCTTGTTATCGTATGTCTGTTTTCCAGATGGAAAGAGGCTTTTCTTTGTCCCAAGGCTACTGTCCTCACGAAAGCAAAAAAAGGATTAGACTTTGTTTTCCCCACTTGAGAAATTCCTTCTATTCTCTCAAGGAAGAGAGATACCCATTTTACTGAAACTGTAGTCAAGAAACTTTTCTGTCAACCAACAGTCTTATCTATTAACCAAAAGTTTCACTGCCCATACCATTCCCAATCTCCTGGTAAGGTGGAAAGAAACAATGGGATATTAAAATTGAAGCTAGCTAAGTTTTCACTCATTGGGGCTGCCATGGCCAAAAGTACTACCATTGGTCCTCATGGTCTTGAGAGCTACACCATTGGGCAAAAATTGATTAACTCCACATGAGATAATTACTGGATGGCTCATGTACTTGAACAGTTCACTAGAGGTGATCCAATAATAGTCAGGTAAAATTTACTTCAATACTGTAAGGGATTAATGGAAGAATCTCAGGGTAATCTTCAATAGGTGATAAAAAGTTTTACTGACCCTTCATCACCTAAAGACAACATTCCACTCAACCTGCAATCTGGTGACTTTCTACTCTGGAAAAGACATCAGAGAAAGACCAGTCATGACTCTCGCTGGAAAGGGTTTTGTTAACTTCACATACAGCTGTCAATTTTTTTTTTTTTCCAATTGAGCCTTGGGTAGATATCTTCTAGCTAAAGTGGGTGCCACTAAGGTGATTATGTGAAACTGTGTCTGACACAAAACTAAAGCTAATCAATAAAAGATGATGGTATCTGATGTGGACAGCTTCCATCCAAGATCATGGACCAAGAATTTGCTTACCTATAATGGAAAATAACAAGTGTTGGATAGGGTATGGAGAAATAGGAACAGTCATCCAGTTGGTGGGAATGTAAAACGGTGCTGCCACTGTGAAAGATATTTTTGGCAGTTCCTCAGAAAGTTAAGTATAGAATTACCATATGACTTGGCCATCCCACTTCTAGGTGTATACCCAAAACAATTGAAAGCAGGGATTTAAACAGATATTTGCACACCAATGTTCATGGTAGCATTATTCACAATTGCCAAAAGATGGAAGCAACCCAAGTGTCATGACCAATGAATGGATAAAATGTGGTATATCCATACAATGGAATATTATTCAGCCATAAAAAGGAATGAAGTTCTAATACATGCCACAACATGGATGAACCTTGAAGACATTATGCTGAGTGAAATAAGCCAGACATAAAAGGATAAATACTGTATGATCTCTGATATGAAATAATTAGAATAAGCAAAGTCTTAAGAGTCAGAATCTAGAATATAGGTTACCAAATGACAGGGTGAGAGTAAGGAACGAGGAGTTAATGCTTAAATTGTACAGTTTCTATGAGGGTTGATCGTAAAGTTTTGGTAATGGACGGTGGTGAAAGTAGCACAACATTGTGAACATAATTAACATTACTGAATTATATATTTGAATGTGATTTAAAAGGCAAATTTTAGGTTGTATATATGTTACTAAAATAAAAATTTAAAAAAACAAAACAAAACATAGGACTGTACAACACAGTGAGCCCTATTGTAAATGATGGACTATAGTTAATAGTACAATTATAAAAATGTTCTTTAATGAATTGTAACGAATGTACCACACCAATGCAAGATGTTAATAATAGGGTGGTATATGGGAAGTCTGTACTTCATGCATGGTTCTTCTGTAAACCTACGACTTTTCCAATTAAAAAAAAAAAAAGAACATGCTGACCCAAACTTTCCTTGTTTGATCCCTGAATTTGTGTTTTTATCTGTCTTTATAATTTTGTTACTCTTTTGTTCCTTTTCCACAGATTTGCCATCATCTCCCTAGTTGTCAAAATGAAACCATTAATTAAAATATAATTATTTTTAATGATCCATGGTGCTCTAAACTTAGATCATCCCCTAGATCCAATCATCCAAAGGGTTTCAGCATTACCAATCTGATTGCCGGATTTGTCAACACCTACATAATAAGAATGCACTTGAAATAGTGCTTTATCCAGCAAAAATCAATTAATGGAAGAAAAAAAAACACAAATGTTCAACAGGTTTATGAAGAGGTTTGGCATCCTGTTAAAAAACAGGATAACTATTCTACAGATTGATATGACAAATTTATTTAGCACTGGGAGTTTTTAATAAAAGTGTTAGGCTAGCCTTGCACTACCATGAACTCTGTAACTAGAAACTTTTCCTTACGTGTGGAAAACTTAAATGAAACAGGACCAGAATTAGGAAACATTCCAGGCCAATTATGTATGCAAACAATCTCTGGCTTGATTCAGATAATGGAGACTGGACTCCCATATACAATGACACAGAACTTAAAACAGACTTTGATAATAATACTTTTCTAGGCCTAACAAAGGAAATCACTGAAACTAGATACTGGTTTAATGGCAAAAATTTTACTGGCACATAGAAAGCCTCTATTATCCCTTTATTCAATACAGATAAAACTAATGTAACATGGTTTAATCAATATTCAGGTCATATCTGGAATGGAAACTCAACATACATATTTGGGAATAATATACATGGAAATCTTGCATCAGATAAATAAAAATGTCTTTTGCTCACTTGCACTAACTCACTCTTTTGGAAAATGGCAATGTGCCAATGCAAATATGACTTCCTCAAAAGGCAAAGAAATCCAAAAAGAAAGACATTCATGGTGGGCTTCTGAATATGCTCTTAGCCTAACATGGGATCCTACAGGATTGTTTATTTTCTGTGGGGGCGGGGGGATATATATTTAACATTTTTCACCATGATTGATAAATAGGATATATTGTTCCATCTAAAACAAAACTGTGTAGGGAAGCGGCTGTGGCTCAATCTGTAGGGCACCCGTTTACCATATGGGAGGCCCAGGGTTCGGTTCCCGGGACCTCCTGATGAAGGCAAGCCCGCCCGGACAGCGTGGTTGGCTGACCCGGCGAGCACAAGCAGCAAGGGGGGGATAAATGAATAAATAAATAAAATCTTAAAAAAATAATAAAAAATAAAAAAATAAAATAAAACAAAACTGTCTACACTAAGGAGATATTTTTGCTCTAATACAGGAACAATGTTGCTTTTATATTAGTAAGTCTAGTAAGTGATAGTAATATAAATATTTTATTTTTATTATTTTTATTTTTAGGAGGTACCGGGGATTGTAGCCAGGACCTCAAACATGGGAAGCAGGAGCTTAACCACTGAGCTACATCCGCTTCGCTATAAATATTTTAAAGGACCAAGTTAAGGTATTTCAGGATATTAGTCAGGCTCAAACATTTCAACAGACAGAACTATTTCCTGACCCAGGCTTTTTGTTTAATGGAATATGGGGACAACTAGTACACTTTATATCTACGCTTTTAATTGTACTTATTAGTCTATATGTTTCTATTTCTTCTTGTGCAAACTGTGTTTCAAGATTTTGTTCAAATTTCTTGTCACCTGCAAGACAGATAGTTGTTCTTAAAATAACTAACCAAAAAGGAAAATGAGATAAAAGGGACTGTTTGGTCAACAAATTCTAAAATAGTAAATACCTTGCTGTGGAGAGATGGCCATAACCATAATCCACTCAACTGAATAAGTAACCCCACTTCAAGAGTCTTAAATATGATTTCACAGCCACCCAATGAACCTCACTGCAATCAAGAAAATGAATACTGAAAATAAAAAGGAAAAAGGGAACAAAACAAATGACTGAGCCTTCTACGACCACCTGAAAAAAAAAGAAAGAGACCAATGGCGGTGAATGAAGTGTTTTACTGTTAAATAAAATAAAATGGCCATCTGCATTGGGAGTTGCCAGGAATGGCCCATTTTCTGAGAAATGGCAGGGACTTTGTAGAAGATAAAAATTGGCCAAGGATGAATACAGATCAGAAAGTAGAGCATTCCTGATAAATGGCAATATGAACAAATTTTATCTGATAGTCTCGGTCTGGTAGGAGTAGCCTATTAAAAATGGACAAGCATACCTTACAAACCAATGTATATCTGTTCCTTGCTTTGTAAAACCCTACTCCGTAATCAAAAACTTAAATGTCAACCAATTTAACTCCCCAGTTGAAATCTCCCAATGCCTTTACAAGCCACTTGCCATTTTAAGACTCTCACTCCTCTAGTTTAAGATCCCTCTGCTCAAGTAGTTTCTCTTTCAATAAACCAGCAACTTTGATAATACTGGTAACTTATTTTCTTTTGAAAACATGAAGCAAAAACTGGTAGAATGATAGAACTAAATGGAAACATGGACAAATCCACAATTAGATTTGGATACTTCAACATTCCTCTCTCAGTAATTAAAAAAAAAAAAAAAAAAAATAGTAGTCACAAAATCAGTAAGGATAGAGAATTCCACATCACCATCAACTAACTAGATCTACTATAGTCAACAGCAGAATATACATTCTTTTCAAGCACACATGAAATATTTACCAAGACAGACCATATTCTGAGTCATAAAGCAAACTTAACAAATTTGAAAGAATTGTAATCAATGAAGTATGCTTCTGACCATGATAGAATTAAATCAATAGAAATCAATAACAGAAAGATATCTAGAAAATATCCTTCTCTAAATGCAATATCATAAAAGTAATGCACATTTCTTGAGTTTATGATAATGAACTACTCCAACAAGGCAATTAGTGAGTTATGATCTATACTTTAAACTATCTTTTTCTAAACTTACAGGAGTCAATCAATGTCATAAAAGCAGCAGACTTTCATTTCACAAGACAAAAAGATAAAGCCATCCTAACTTTAGAATATCAAAGTCTTTATTCACCAACTTCAAGTTCTGGTTTAGAAATTACTTTTTAAGAAATTGTCTAAAATTCAGGTTAACAAATGAGGATAACTGTCTGAATAATGAATAATTTAAGAATTTGGGGGGAGAGGTCAGAAATAGGCATTGTTTGCCATCTATATTAAGCTTAACATTTATTTTTCCAATACTAAATGTCAATCTGTATAATAACTAGTCTTAACTAAGTGGCTGGTTCAGATTTGCTATCTTGATTTTTTCCTCAACAAAAAGCCAACTTATTCAAAGCTATAGTTTACTGTAATAAGCAACATTCATTGATGTGTAGAGGCCTGACATTACTGACAGCTGCAGATTCAGTTAGTGTTTATATTTCTAAGCTGTTATGTCATATGGCTCAACACAGACTAAAGGAAGATGTGTCAGATTTTAGAACATTATCTTTATCCATCCAAAGAAAATTTTCACTTAGGGAGTAAAACATTTAGTTATAGGCATACCTCAAAGCAATAAAGCACTTTATTCTTAACAGTATATAAAATCTGCTCCATTATCCTACTTAAAACAAGCATAAATAAGTAGGCCACTATTATCCATTAGTTGCTCAGGGGGCTATCTAAACCAATGATCTTCAAATGTTTTTGTTCATGCTAAAACAATTTTGAAATATTATGCAATGACTTAATTTTTTTTTAAAGTACACTTTTTTTTTTCAACTTCAAAAATTATTAACAGTCAAAAGGCAGTTTAACAAAATATGGAAGCATTATTTTTTAAAATTCTGTCCAGGAACATTTATCTTATTTAATCCTAAAAACAATCTCAATTGTTTCTCCAGTGCTCAGAAAGATACATAAATTGGTTCAATGACCTGACCAAGGTCTCCTTATTAATGAAGAAAATGAAGAAAAAATGCTTGATCATATTTATATCTCATAAAACTAAATCCCATATTTTTTTTTATCTCTAGCATTGATATAGTACCTTCTTTGCCTTTGCTACAAAAATATTACAATATTACTGTTAACTATAGTTTATTGGTTATATTAGTTGTATTTTTCCCAGTTATCACCATATTCTTTTTTTTTTTTTTTTTTTAAGATTTTATTTATTTGTTCATTTATCCCCCCCTTGGTGCCTGCGCTCCCTGGGTCAGCTAACCACGCCGTGCGGGTGGGCTTGCCTTCACCAGGAGGCCCCAGGAACCGAACCCGGGGCCTCCCACATGGTAAACAGGAGCCCCACTGATTGAGCCACAGCCGCTTCCCACCATATTCTTTACACCCTGTAATATAGGAACATTCTTATATTTAAATGAATATCCACAATCCTCAACTACCGCCAAAATCACTATGTTGGGAAGTGGATGTAGGTCAAGTGATTGGGCTCCCATCTACCATATAGAAGATCCCGGGTTCGATTCCTGGGGCCTCCTTGTGAAGGCGAGCTGGCCCACATGGATAGCTGGCACAACAAAAAGAGACAAAGAGGAGAGACAATGAGAGACACAACAAAAATCCAGGGAACTGAGGTGACTCAAGCAAATGAGTGCCTCTCTCCCACATTGGAGGCCCCAGGATCGGTTCTCAGTGCCTCCTAAAGAGAAGACGAGAAGAGAAGACAAGCAGACACAGAGAGCACACAGCAAATGGACACAGAGAACAGACAGCAAGCACAAAAACAACAAGGGGGGGGGGGATAAATAAAAAAAGTAAATAAATAAAACTTTTTTAAAAACCACTGTTATATAGTCCCTAGATTATCCTCTTTCAATTAACATTAACCTCACTAGTCTACGCCTTTCAGCCACAATCACATTTATAAATCAGCAGTGTTAGTTATACTCATTATAATGTGCTACCATCAACTCTATCCATTTTCACATATTTACAATTGACCTTATTAAACATCCTACATACATTCAGTATCAGCTCCTCCTTCCCAATCCACATTCTGTCTCCTACTAACCTATAGTCTATAGTGTAACTCCGTAAGTTTACTCATCATATTTAGTTCATATCATTGAAACAATACAACATTCCTCCTTTTGTGTCTGGCTTATTTCACTCAACATAATATCCTCAAGGTCCATCCATGTGGTCATGTGCTTCCCCAGTTCATTTCTTCTTATAGCTCAACAGTGTTCCAATGTAGGTATATACCACATTTTGATTACCCATTCATTGGTTGACGGGCTCTTAGGTTGTTTCCATCTTTTAGCAATTGTGAATAATGCCGCTATGAATATCGGTATTCAAATATCTGTTTGCATACTGGGTTTCAGTTCTTCTGAATACATTCCTAATAATGGGACTGCCAGATCATATAGCAGTTCTATATTTAGCTTCCTGAGGAATAACCAAACTGTCTTCCACAGAAGCTGCACCGTTTTACATTCCCACCAACAGTGAAGTAGTGTTCCTATTTCTTCACATCCTCTCCAGCACTGGTAGTTTTCTATTTTTTTAATAATAGCCATTCTGTAAGGTGTGAAATGATATCTCATTGTAGTTTTGATTTGCATTTCCCTAATAGCTAGTGATATTGAGTTCATGTGCTTTTTGCCATTGTATTTCCTCTTTGGAAAAATGTCTATTCAAGTCTTTTGTCCATTCTTTAAATCTTTTGAGTTGTGTGATCTCTTTGTATAACAAGAAAATAACCCTTGTCAGATATGTAGTTTCCAAAAATTTTCTCCCATTGAGTAGGCTGCCTTTTCACGTTCTTAACAAAGTCATCTGAAGCACAAAAGCGTTTAATTTTGAGGAGGTCTCACTTATCTATTTTTTCTTTCACTGCTTGTGCTTTGGGTGTAAGGTCCAAGAAACCACCACATACCACAAGATCTTGAAGATGTTTCCCTACATTTTCTCCTAGGAGTTTTATGGTTCCAGCTTTTATAGTTAGGTCTTCAATCAATTTTGAGTTGATTTCTGTATGAATTGTGAGATGGGTCCTCTTTCTTTCTTTTAAATATGGATATCCACTTTTCCCAGCACCATTTATTGAATAGACTATTCTAACCCAACTGGGTAGGTTTGAAAGCCTTTCCAAAAATCACTTGACCATAGTTATGAGGGCTTATTTCTGACTCTTATATTGATTCCAGTGGAAGAACTCACACATTTTTAAGTTACTATCTGTTTTAGTTTGCTAAGGTTGCCGAAGCTAAACACCAGAAATGGGTTGGCATTCATAAAGGGAATTTATTAGGATAAAAGCTTATAGTTCTGAGGCTGTGAAATTGTCCAAATCAAGGCACCATCAGAAATGCTTTCTCAGCAAAGGTCAGCTGCTGGCAGATACTGGACTCCTGCCATGTAGAAGGTAAAATGGTGGCTCTGCCAGTCTCTCTCTACCTTTTACTCCAGGCTTACTTTCACTCTGAGCTTAGCTATGGGAGATCAAGCACTTGGCAAGGCTCTCCATCTCTTCAGCTTTGAGCTGCTCAAAGGGCCTAGCCTCTTGGTGGCCTCTCTCTCTGCCTCTATGCTCCACTTATTCCAGTCTCTGGCCTCTCTCAGCCTCTTGGGGTTTCTCTCAGCCTTTCAGGGCTTCTTTGTCTTTCTGCGACTGCAGGTGATCCTGGGGTCATTTCTCATGTGGCAGGATAAAAATGGCAGCTGTTTTTCTCTGTGTGTTTCTGCTTCCAGTTTTGTTTATATAAGACCCCAGCAAGAGGCCAGAGACTCAACCTGGGTTATACCTCTAGTGATCTAATCAAATGATCTAATCAAAAGGTCCCTTAACTAAATCTAATACAATCAAAGGGCTTCACACCCACAGAAATGGATTAGTTAAAAAAACATGATCTTTTCTGGGATTCACAAAATTTCACATTGTCACTCTAAGTTTTCATCTTAAGTTTAATAGTTACAATGTAATTTCCTGCATAATGTAAATTGTGATTTTTAAATAAAACTTTTACATCATTCTTTTTTTAAGATGTTTTTTTAAAGTAATTTTTTTATTTTTAAAGAAGATTTAGATTACATAAATGATACATAAACAATATAAGGGATTCCCGTATACCCGACTCTCTCTCCCGCCCCACACTTTCACACATTAACAACATCCTTCATTAGTGTGGTACATTTGTTACAATTGATGAACCCATATTGAAGCACTGCTACTAACCATGGACTACAGTTTACATTATAGTTTACACTTTGTCCCGCACAATTTTGCAGGTGATGACAAAATATACAATGGCCTGTATCTGTCACTGCAGAGGACAAATCCAAAGTCCCGAAAATGCCCCCATATAACATCTATTCTTCTCTTTCCCAGTACTTCTGGTGGCCACTGCCTTTATATCAGTGATAAGAGTCCTTCCATTGCTAGAATAGTAATAAGCTGTAGTAGAATAATAATAAGTCTACTTTAGTCCATGTTCATTCCCCAATCTTGAGGATTTGGGGATGGTGATGCCCACTCTGCTTCTAATTGAGAGGGGGCTTAGATCATCATTCTTTTTTTTTTCTATTTTTTTTTATTTTTTAAGGGCAAATTTATTGAGATACATTCACATACGATTCAATCTATCCAAAGTGTACAATCAATGACTTTTAGTATAGTCACAATGCTGTGCATTCATCACAATTTTATAATAATTTCATTATTCCAAAAAGAAAAACTCAACACCCCTCAGCAGTTACCTCTCAATCCCTCTATCTTTCCCCAGCCCTAAATAACCACTAATCTAATTCCATCTTTATAAATTGATTTATATTTACATTTTATATAAATGGAATCATGCACTATGTAGTATTTTGTATCTGGTTTCTTTCACTTAGCATAATGTTTTGTGGGGTTTTTTGCCTGATAGTAACATCTTGTAACATTAACATACAAAACATTTGTTCAATTTCAAAGAAAAAGTCTTATTTATGCAATATTACCCATATTCATATTTCATGAGTTTTCACTATGCTATACAATCCCATCTTATGTTTTTTAGCTTTCCCTTAGTAATATATATGACATTAGTCTTTTTCTTTCAACCACTGCCATACCCATATAACAGCACTGCTAGTTACAAACATTAGGTTGTAACCTTTTCTATTCATTGCCAAAGGTTAACACAAACCTTTTTTTTTTTTACCAATTTTGCACAAGTTAACCCTCAGCTTTCCATTCTCTAAACCCATTCTATTTTCTGGTGACCCATATTCTAGTTATTAATTCCATGAGTTTACACAATATATTTAGTTCATAATAGTGCAATCATAGAGTATTTGTCCTTTTGTGTCTGGCTTGCTTCATGACTCAACTTAATGTCCTCCAGGTTCATCCATGTTGTCATACATTTCACGACTTCATTTATTCTTACAGCTGCCTAATATTCCATCACATGTATATACCACAGTTTGTTTATCCATTCGTCAGTTGATAGACACTTGGGTTATTTCCATCTTTTGTCAATCATGAATAATGCCACTATGAACATCGGTGTGAAGATGTCTGTTCATGTCACTGCTCTCAGTTCTTTTGGGTATATACCCAGTAGTGGTATTGCCGGGTCATGTGGAAAATCTATATTCAATTTCTTTAGGAACTGCTAAACAGTCCTCCACATTGGTTGCACCATCTAACATTACCACCAAAAGTGAATAAGTGTTACTATCTCTCCACATCCTCCCCAATATTTGTAATCACACTAAAAGCCATTGATTATACACTTTGGATAGATTGTATGGTAAGTGAATATATCACAATAAAACTGCTTTAAAAAAAAAAACAAACAAAAAAGAATAGATTGTACACTTTGGATATACTGTGTGTATGGTATGGGAACATATCTCAGTAAAACTGCTGTAAGGGAAGTGGATGTGGCTGAAGCAACTGAGCTCCCCCCTACCACCTGGGAGTTCTCTGGTTTGGTTCCCGGTGCCTTCTGGAGAGGATAGCAAGGTGGCATGACAGGCAGGCACGGCAAGCTGACGCAACAAGAGACACAAGAAGAAAAACAAAATGAGAGACACAGCAAAGCAGGGAGCAGAGGTTCCCAGTGCCTCCTAAAGAGGATGAGCTGGCACGACGGGCAAGCACGGCAAGCTGACACAACATGATGATGCAACAAGAGACACAAGAAGAAAAAACACAATGAGGGGAAGCGAATGTGGCTCAGGAGGCTGAGCTCACATGTACCACATGGGAGGTCCACGGTTCAGTTCCCGGTGCCTCCTAAAGAAGACAGCAGGCTGGCATGACAGACAGGCGCAGCAAGCTGACGCAACAAGATGACGCAACAAGAGATACAGAAGAAAAAAACAGAGAGAGACACAACAAAGCCGGGAACGGAGGTGGCTAAAGTGATTAGGTACCTCCCTCCTACATCGGAGGACCCGGGTTCAGTTCCTAGTGCCTCCTGAAGACATAGCACACAGCAAGTTCAAACAATGAGGGGGTGGGGAGCAATAAATAAATAAACAAATAAATATCTGCCCATATTCTCAGTGTGACTTTCCTCAAAATACGGAACATAAGTTTATTGTAACTTTCAATTAATTTCCCACAAACTTTGAGAAATTTTTAAAAATCTTTTTCCTTTACTATATTCAAATAGTGATATATTTTTAAAAATCTTAAAAAAAATAAAAAGATATTCAGACAAAAATAACTCACCTTTATCGTAGAACAAGTCCCTATTATTATTTTCACTACAGAGAGAACTAGCTTTAGGAGAGAAAGAGGGGGACTTAAATAAATTCAACCCTACCTTCAAAGATCAAATTATGACTGAGTCTTATGTCTCAAGCAGAAATCCAATAGAAAAAAATATAGTCATGCTTCAGTGTTAAGACTTAAACATAGCAAGTTTTTTGTTTGTTTTGTTTTGTTTTTAATTTGCCTGAGCAGGTCAACTATAAAGTATCAAATTGTTTTCTACAAGAACCCTATGTAACTGGGGGATAGGGGTTTGTTGGAGGTCTCTGCATGGGGTTTATATTATTTTTGTAACTGTCCTGTAAGTTTGAAAGTGTTTCAAAAAAAATTTTTTTTTATGAGTTTTTTTTTTTTTTTTTTAATTAATTAATTAATTTATTTTTATTTTACCGGGAGGTCCCGGGTATCGAACCCAGGTCCCTCCATATGGCAGACGGACGCCCAACCATTTGAGCCACATCCGCCCCCTCAAAATTTTTAAAGTTGTTTTTTTTTGTTTGTTTTTTAAAAAAAAGAACCCTTAGAAACAAAAAAGAAAAAAAGAACACTTTTACAGGAAAATTTGCAATGTGTTTTTTTTTTTAAATAGGAAAAGCATATTATGGTGTAGGACTATAAGTAGGCAACTTCCACTCTATTTAAATTTTGAGCTTAACATTATTTCTTTACTTGAAAACTACTTCGAAGAATAGTGTGAAATTGTTGCAATTTTTGGCTTTTGTGAACAATTTTTTTATAGACAATAAATGAGTATTAAATAATTTTGCACTCCATGTATTGTGAGAATTTTGATTTTTACCCATAATAAAAAAAAATAAAAAATAAATAAAAATTTTAAAAAAAGCTAATGGGCATAAGGTTCATAAAAAGTTTTTGGAAAGTTTGGGCCAAATGAATGTAAAAACAGAGGATGCCTTTTTAAAAACTTCCCCCAAGTTTCTCATCTTCAAATTCAAGTTCACTCTGGTCAAATCTTAAACTGAACTTAGCCTTTGTATTCTGAGCATCTAATCTTGTGAAAATCTATTTCCTTCACCACTCCTATAGAATATATATTTGCTAATGATATGGTTCTACAAAGTTAAACTGAATTACACAGTTCTGCATTTGTTTTCAGTTTTGCCTAACCTGGTCAACACTATCACGCCCTCAGCTTTTTGAACTGCATTTCTTTCCTTTTTTTTTTTCACCAAGGTTCTCCCATTCAAAGTTAAACTGGAAAAAAAAATAAGCACATCTAAGCTTTAGACATTAGATTTGAAGATTTGAAGGCCAAATCCCAAAGTAGTGTTTGGTTTTCAATACTCACATAGGCCTAATATCACATTACAAAATACAAAACTGCACTCTTCCTAAAGATCATATTTTATAATAGGTTATATTTCAGTTTACTAACATAAAGTTCTGACTAAAGTAGAAGCAAATATTCCATTTGGAATATTGTTTTACCTTTTTGTTTTCCTTTTTAAATTAAGCATTGCATCCCTAAGGTGCAATGCGATGCCTCAAGATCAGATAAGACTCAAAGTACTTTACTAACGTACATTTGATTATCAAGATTACTTTTAGAACACCAACAGGATGAGAATATCTGAATTGTCAGCATTCCTTAAAGAAAACATTCCAGTACAAAATGCCAAAAGTACACTCATTTCGGAGGTGAAAAAGCACCCATCTGTTCATTTATATGTGTTCTGCTTGAATTTCTGGCTCTAAACAATTATGCCAGGAAATAATTTCAATTCATCTTTCAAAAATCATGTACACTGCCATATGCTTTTCAAATGTCTCATAACTGCTAAATCTCTCTCTAATCTTGACCTCTCGCCCATACGCCAGAGCCTATTTCCCAAATGCCCATTAGGCACTTGTGACTGATACATCAAACTTAACATATTCCCACCACCTCCTATCTTCACTCCAGTCTCATCAAGAGACAAAATACACACACACACACACACACACACCCCACACACAAACTAGCTCCTCCAATTAGTCTTTACCATTCCTATTATCATTCTTACTCATCCAGCTTAAAAATCTCCAAGTCATACCTTTGGTTTCTTTCTCTCTTGACATTCTGTTCTACCATCTAATTAGTGGTCAATCCTGCAATTCTTGCACAATTTCATATATATGTCATACTTCCTTTTCATCCCAGAGCATCCTTCTATAAAGTCATCATCTCCAAAAGAGACCTCACTCCAAATGACTGCAAAAACCTCCCTTTGTCTCTGTCTAGGACTCTTCTCCTGCCAACACAGCTTGCATAAAGATAACTCCAAAATGAATAGCACCACATTTATTATTAAAAACAAAAAAACACAACTTTCTAGCAGTAGACACAAACAAGTATTAACAACCTAAGTTGATAAGCTTTACATTGTGGTATAAACAAAAAACCATAGGAAGGCAGGAGAGTGACTGTTACTACTGGGAAGATTTCAGAGGAGATAATAGCTGAACTGGAGAAAAGTATTCCAGACAGAGTATGGTGAGGGTTCACCAAGGTGTGGTGAAGGCTCACCAAGGTGTGCTGAGAGTTCACATTTTGGGGAAGGAAAAGCAATCCTGTGCATACTGAATCGTCGGAGAGAGGTAGGAGATAAGGCTAGCAATGCAGACTTCAGCCAGACTGTGGGACCTTGAACATCATGCTTAAGGTTTAGGCTTGATGCTGTTAAAATGTAAAACCAGCAAAGATACAAGTATCCTTTATTTTTAGTTTTTATATATTTGTTTTGTTTTTAACATATAATTTTAAAAACAAAGTAAATGTGAATATTCTCGCTGTCCTGATTTTGTGATCATCAGGGTAGGCTAAACATTTGCTGTATTAGAAACCATGCGTGTGTCCCCAGACCTAGTTTTTCTCCCTTGGGCTGGTTTTTAGAATGCTGGTGATAAACTAAGCCTGATTTATTATATGACCATCCTATATGGGAAATGACTGTAACTCTGGGTATCTTTGGTCAACCTTGAGAGATATAGCAGGGGGACGGATGTGGCTCAAATGACTGGACACCTGTCTCCCATATGGAAGGACCTGGGTTCAATCCCCAGGACCTCCCAGTAAAAATTTTAAAAAAAGAAAAATATAGAAGGCATGTGGGCCACCAGGCCCCATGCGCAGGTGAGCCCCCCAGGCCCCGCATGTGTGTGCACTGCCAGGCCCTGTGAGCCACGCAACAAGATGATGATGTAACAGGAGAGTGACACAAGGGAAATCCAAGACAAGACACACCGAAAAACCAGGAACTAAGGTGGCGCAGGCCGTAGGATGCCTCTCGCCCACATCAGAGGTTCCAAGGATCGAATCCCAGTGAAGACAAGAGGAGAAGGATGAGACAAGAGGGCAGGAAACAGAGACAGAGAGTTGCCCAACGAATGGTCACAAACACACCAAAAATAGAGGGAAGGGGCTAAAAATGGATAAAAGCAAATAAATAAATAAATCCTTTTGAAAAATGCATAGGGGAGTAAGATACTGACTATAGTTGGTAGTAAAACTTTGACGATGCTCTTTCATAATTTGTTAACAAATGTTTCACAACAATGTAAAGTATTTGTGGAGGGGTGATGTGTGGGAGCCCTGTATGATGTTATACATGGTTGTTTTGTAAGTTCACTATGTTTACTGAACACTTATTGTTTATGTATATTCATGTATGAATGGTATACTTCAATAAATTGTTTTTTAAAAAAACACAAAGTAACACAAGCAATAATAGAATCAGACACATCTTCCGTAAGTGTGACAATTGATAAATTACTTTGGTCATCGACACCTCAGATTAGTAAACAAAGTCTGCAAGAATATTATATATGAGGACAATATTCTATACATGATCATTAGGTCAAATTTGTTTATGTTAGTCAAATCTACAATATCCATAACGAATGATATTTGTCTTCATGATCTAACAATTACTGAGATACACATGTTTAAAATCTCCTATATATATTTATGGATTTGTCCACTTATTTATATCAGATACTGTATTTTCTCAGTTCAAGAATATCCATTTTTTTGTTTGTTTTAAATAGATTCCTATTTTCCGGTGTTGTTTGGATTAATTCCTAATGATCTATTTAATGACACAGAAAACATTCCTGAAGAATAACCTTTCTGGTATATCATCTTTGAATAGAAAAAACAAAAACAAAACAATATTTTTTTAAAAAAAAATAACGTTTTCGGTCAATTGTGGGAACAAATCTAATCTTTCATGCTGTTCAAAACAGTTTGGTAATTATTTGTTCTATTCATTCTGAAGAGCAATTTTTGTGTGATAGAAAAAACTAGTTACATTTTTACTGATAGTTGGATTTTTATCATTTTCCCCATGGTCTTCCTGTTCCATCAGCAAACTATTTCTATTCAAATGCACCCTAATATTTACTGTACATCAATGCTGCTCAGTCTGATCTCCACCTTATGCAGAGAATGATTGCCCACACAATCAAAGGAGTTCATATTCACAGGAAAACTAAATTAGTGACGCTATTAGTTATCTCGCCACATTGCACAAACCTCTGACCATACTCATAAAGGTCAAGGAAAAAAGTTTGATAAATCAACTAAACATTTTCTTCTTCCAGAAGGAGAAAAAATATTCATAATTGCCAGTTTGTAAAAATCTCAGCTCCAAGTTAGTAGTGACTTAAAAAGAAATAAAGCCTGGATGGCGGCTGTCCTGGTTAATCATAGAACACATAGACTCATATGAGCAACATAGGCCTGACAATTATATTTCTGACCAGCTTCCTATCTCAATACTCATTCATATGATAGGGAAGGCAATTTAAAAGTAGATCAGCTGAGGGAAGCGGCTGTGGCTCAATCAGTAGGGCTCCCGTTTACCATATGGGAGGCCCCGGTTCGGTTCCCGGGGCCTCCTGGTGAAGGCAAGCCCGCCCACACGGCGTGGTTAGCTGACCCAGCGAGCACAAGCAGCAAGAGGGGGGGATAAATGAATAAATAAATAAAATCTTAAAAAAAAAAAAAAAAAGTAGATCAGCTGAGATAAATATTAGTGGCTCAGTCCTCACTGGCAATGGTTCAGACATATAAACAATCTTGCTCGAAGGCTAAGTAGGAACAACCCAAACAGTAAGTTACCACATGCAACTTCTCAGGTATTTTGTTCCTACTTAGAATTTGAAAATAAATCACATGTACCATAGGGTGATCAAGAACAGTGTTTTTCAAACTACAGGTTATGATTAATGAATGTGAAATATATATTAGTGGGTTCAGAAAAGCTTAAAAAAAAAAAAAAAAGAACAGTCTAGAAGAATACCAGAATATGTTGCAAAGGTAAGTATTATTTCATGAAATCGTTCCAGTCTTACGTACATGCATCCAATTGAAAGGTTTTTCAAATTGTAGGTCACATGTATAAAAAAAGTTTGAAAAATACTGACCTAGCATCTGCCAATAAAGCAAGCTTATTTTCTCAGGAAAGAGGGAAATTAGAATGTTTTTATAAATTTTTGTGGGATTACCTAGTTTATAGGTCATCTATCCAAATTTTTAAATAACTAAGTGATCATTTTTCAGACACCACAAATTAATTATTCAAAGTAGATTTATTTTATACCCACTCTACACCATGGTTCTATGTGTTAGAAATACAAAAGTCAATAAAAATGTCCCAGCCCTGATAAGGTTTAATTCTAGTGGAGACAAATAGCCATAGTGCCAGGTGTTAGGTTTAAGAGCTTTATATATGTCTCTTTTGGGGGCCTCAATCCTATGACGTAGGTATTATTTATTTTCATTTTATTTATGTGGAAATTAAGGACTAAAAAAAAACAATTACTTGTCCAAGATCTCTCTCTCTATCTCTCTCTCTCTCCCTCACACACACACACAAACCTAGTCAATGACAGAGCTGGGATTCAAATCCTAGACAATGGAAATCCAAAGCCCTGCTCTTAACTACTATACCACACAACTTTCCAGTGTCCTTCTATCTATAGGAAAATAAAATATAACAATGTTTTGCCCAAAAAAACTTCTAAAAGTTACACAAAACTGTGGTATTTGATCATATAATTTCATTTACAGGTGGTCTGAGGTTATTTGCCCTTTTTCAACTTTTATTAGTTAAAAGAGACTAAGTCTTAAAAGCTGACCTAAAACTACAGTTCACTTTCATTAAATTTGCTTTGGAATAAACATACTAAACCATCACCTTATTTTTATGTCTTCATGGCAAATGAAAGGCACAAAAATCAGCACAGTGTGTCTAAAAAAAAAAAAAAAAAAAGAGGCCTGCTCCATGAACAAAGTCCAGCTTAGGCTCTCACAGTAACCAGGCTTTAGCAGAGGCCTACAACTATTCACAGACTTTATTAGGATGGTCATTTCCAGATGGATCCTGAAGGTTTGAGAGACATAGCAAGAAGCAAGGACTACCCACAGAGGCAGCTAGATATGCTGAGTCAACCCTGGCAATGAAAGTGAAGGTTCTGGGGGCCAGATCACCATCACTTCCCACACTACTAACATACTAATATCTTGTCTGATCCTTGTTCTGCTCTGCTCACACTGTATCCATATCACCTAATAGAGTTTATGGGTTGTGGAAGGTATTCAGTAAATATATGCTAAATGAACAAGTAATCTTGCATAAGTTATTTCCTCTCTCAGGCCTTGATTTCCTATAAAACAAAGGGGTTGAACTACATCAATATATTCATTTTCTGCTCTAAAAGTCTATACTTCTCTGAGCTAGGATTCTAAAGTACATCACATAGAGTATCAGAAAAATTATTCCAGGACATCCGGGTTTGAATACATGCCAAGTCACAAGGTTTCACAACATCTTACTCACCGCAGCCCTGCATAAGACAAACTGAATTTGCTCTGTTGAAACCACTGAACCCATCACAGCATCCTCTTTGAGGGGAAACTGTTTGGTATTTGCTGAGGTAGGAAGAGGAATAACCTAGTTATTGTAGAAATAACATAAAAACTGTCTTACCATTCATATGAAACAGGAGAAAAGCTGATGCTCATAAAAACAATAACAGTGGCAGCAGCAAAATTTAGCTTCTTCAGATGTTTGAAGAATTAGAGAAATGTGATAACTGGTTTAATCAAAGAATCGCTGCTCTTAATACCAAAGTACACTTATTTTCTGTGAAGGCAGCACATTCATTTTTAAAAATAATATAACATAGATTTACTTCCTTAATTAACTGTCAATGAGTTTACTTTTTTTAAATTTTTTTATTGGGAGGTCCTGGGGATCGAACCCAGGTCCCTCCATATGGGAGACAGACACCCAACCATTTGAGCCACATCCGTCCCCCCAGTTAACTTTTTAACCTATGACTTTTTCCAAAAATGAAAAGTAAATTATTTTTCAACCCATTATTTAAAGTAATATCTTAAATTAATGAAGCAATTTGACTATATCATAGAACCACTGGTTCACAAGGTCAGTTTTTGTTAAATACATTCACTAAAGATTGAAACGAGATTAAATGTTGAAGTATGTCGCTATTTATAAAGAAATTTAAATTACTTCCAAATCACCTCTAACTGTTATGGGGGAAAAGTTTGACTTCTAAATATATCAAATCTTTTTGTGAGTATTTGTTATATACAAAAAACGTGGCTAGAAATTATAGGGGTGGGGGGATCAGAAAACTCCAGAAGGAGGTCTCAAGTCCTCAAAGTTAGGAACCAATTTGGTACACAAGGCTTGACATAAAAAGTCAAAGAGTAATTCAAAGGTTTAAATAAAGGTACCTTAAGAGAAATGTCATAAGACATTTACTTATAATGGATTAACTGCCAATAAAAAGGTAAGGAAGGCCTAGGGCATTTCACCATGGGCAGATTCTAAGGAGAGAAAAAACTTTTACTGATGACATTTCCATGGGTTGACTTGTTTCCTCTATTTATTCTCATTTAAAGAGTTTAAGTGTGTGCATTAAAAAAAAAAAAAAAAGCTATTATTCAAAGGATACTGAAGTTTTAAAACACACTAGAGCTGTTTTCATAACATTTAAAACGAAAAAGTAAGCAATTTAAGTTCACTTTAACAACTCTCTTTTAAAACAGCATTCCAGGAGCAGATGTAGCTCAGGCAGTTAGGTGCCCACCTCCCACATGGGAGATCCCAGGTTCAGTTCCCGGTACCCCCTGAAAAAAAAGAAGAAACAGACAGACAACAAGTAGACAACAAGCAAAAAGAAAACGTGCAAACAGACAAGGGAGCCACTGGGGGTAGGGGGAGTAAAGTTGCTTTTAAAAACAAACAAAACAGCATTCTTTGATCACCCCACGGAAAAAAACACAAAAAGATTATATGCCTTTACATAAAATGGAGAGAGCTAGTGGTCACCATATTAACAAAGTTGTCCAACTGACCTAAATCATATTATGAAAAAAATAACAAATCAAGGATTCAACATCATTAAGAAAAAAGGGAGTTGACAGGATTGTTCCAGATTAGGGAAACTAAAGAGACACAAGAGCCAAATGTAATTCTTGATCTTTGATTAGATCCCGGATCAGAAGGAAAAGGAGCTACAAAGGATATTTTGGGGATAATAGGGGAAATTTGAGTTATGGATAGCTACGGGATGATAGTATTGAATTATCGCAGATTTCTCAGTTATGGTAATGGTATGTGGTTGTACAGGAGACTGTCCCTGTACTTGGGAAATGAATGCTGAAGTATTCATAAGTGAAGTGTCATGATACCTGCAACCTACTTTTGGATGGTTTGGCAAAAGATTGTGGGTGTGCGTGTGTAAAGGGGCAAAAGGGGGAGAGAAAGAGATGGAAAGATGGAGTATGTGGGGTAAAGTAACAAAGAATCCAAATGAAGGATATATAAGGGTGCAGGGTAGTCTTCTTTGAACTTTACTATAGGTTTGAAAATTTAAAAGAAAAAGAAAAAAGATTTTTAAAAGTTAGAATTCCACAATGTTTCCTCTTTACCACTCACAGAATATTTAAGAAAGTTAAATGGAAAAGCTAAAGGGGAAACATAACAAATCCAGTGCTGCACATACCTTCCACATCATACCAATGTGCACCGTTGGTGATCCCATCTTTGAAAGTCTCATCTTCATCTCCTGGACAATGAGGTGCACCAGTTTTCATTATGGGGTGGTTTGAAGCATAGGCTTTTGCCAAGTATTTAAAGACTTCATCATCTGAGGTTTTGCTGTAGATTCCAGTGGCCTTGTGTTCTGGAGAATCGTCAAAAGGATAACTTGCTACCACGGAGCCACCATGCAGATTTCCAGAAAGCACAAACCTTTGAAAACACAACCAAATCACATACCACTTTAAAATGGCACAAAAACAACATGTATTTAAAAATTCCTCATCATCTTTCTTAAATGAACTCAGAAATCTCTCCTGAGACCTAGAAGACAATTCTGTCAACTATTATAAACAGACCAACAACAAAAAGAAAATGGAAAGAAAGTATCAATTTAACAAATTTTAGTCTGTTTTTACAATTCATATTAACCTCAAGTAACTAAAGAATCTTCCCATCATTGAAAAAGTAGCTGAATAACACACTATAAATTAATGTTCCAGAAGATGTCTTATTAAAAAAATACTCCAAATTCATGTATTAGGATGAACAATGTGAACTTGCCAATATTTGACCATTTTTGACCCACAAAAATTTCATGTAGTTCAGCCTAATACTTGTATTTCACAATGTGTCAATTTCATGGAAGGCGTGGCTGGCAAAAATAAATATTTGTTGAATACATGAGTTAGGTTAACAACTTTTATGCTTCTCACATTTACTGTCCAAAGAAAAATTTTAAGGTAGGAAGTCTAATTTAAAATAGGATGTGTTTTGCCTCACTGTAGTTTCACAATATATTAAATTCATATTTTCAAGAGAAAAGCCACACTGAGAAAATTTGCAAAAGAAAAGAAAGGGGTGGGGGAAACCCTGATACATTTAGCTACTTTCAGAGAAAAACAACGCAGCACATCAAAGACTAGCCCTCCATTACATCACTGTAGAAGCAATTTCTTATTAAGTGGCTAAGAGACAAACTGACATGGAAACAAAGTTGCTCCCATAAATGAAACAATTTTTAATGTTTCTACTTTTAAGGGAACAAACTTTCACTTTAGATAAAAACATGCTTAAGTCCTATTTATGCATCTTTCTATTACGTAACAGTTCAAACCATTACTATGAGTAGAGAGTAAACATTTCTCCCTTTGCACGCTAAGTTGGATTTTTTGCTTCTGTCTTTCTGCAGTTGAAACTAATTGGCCTACATAAGTTCTCAAGAAGACTGGTACATATAATATTTCTCTCTAATTGCATGAAAGAATTAAATCTATTGTATTTCTAATTTGAAAAGTTAAGTATGATTAGTACCATCCCAGAAGAGATCAAAGAATGAAAATTACTTGTAACTCTGAATCTGCTAATCAAGAGATAGAAGTTATGAAAAGGAACTAGTTTAAAAACTAATATAGGGAAGCGGCTGTGGCTCAATCAGTAGGGCTCCCGTTTACCATATGGGAGGCCCCAGGTTCGGTTCCCGGGGCCTCCTGGTGAAGGCAAGCCCACCCGCACGGCGTGGTTAGCTGACCCAGCGAGCACAAGCAGCAAGGGGGGGGATAAATGAATAAATAAATAAAATCTTTAAAAAAAAAAAAAAAACTAATATAATTGTAATTACCTTTTCTTCCAGATACCAGAGGAGAATGCCATTTGGTGTAGCTTTGGAGCCAGACAAAAGTGGGTAAAGAACATTCTCTCTCCTAGATCTGCTGCTTACCAGTAATATGATCAGAAGTTACAGCCTCTAAATTCACTGAACACCAATTTCTCCCTCATTTGTAAAATAGGAATCAATACTAGCTGCTTCCCAGGGTTGTTATGAGAATTAAATAAGGTAGCACACATGAAGCATCTTCTAGCATGATTGTTTATAGCACCAGCTGAACAAATGTTCATTCCTTTGGAGATATCTAGCATCCTGTTTAGGGAATCACTGCCTTATAGACTATCATTTTACTCCCCAGTTCCACCACCAGGACTTGGATGATAAAATGATATAGAAACGAAAAACAAACACACATTCTAACATTCTAAGCACACACATACACACACACACGCCCCATGATTCCTCCAAACTAAGGTATTACTTTGTGGTTTTTGTGCCTAAAAATAATTTAAGTACTTCCCCCCCCCCAATTACTTTGAGAAAGTTACAAGTCCAGTTCTGGCAACCATTCAGCAACAAATATTTCTTGAGTGTCAACTTTGGGCAAAACATTGTTCTAGGGGGAGGCGGCTGTGGCTCAATCAGTAGGGCTCCCGTTTGCCATGTGGGAGGCCCCGGGTTCGGTTCCCGGGGCCTCCTGGTGGGGGCAAGCCTGCCCGCACGGTGTGGTTGGCTGACCCAGCGAGCACAAGCAGCAAGGGGGGGATAAATGAATAAATAAATAAAATCTTAAAAAAAAAAAAAAAAAAAAAACATTGCTCTAGGAACTAAGAGATACATTAGCCAATAAAAATTTTTTTTAAAAGCCCTCTTGGTGTTCATATTCCAGTGGAATAAAATGGATAATTGAGTAGTCTAAATAAGTGAAGCATGCTACTTTACATATTTATTAAAACTTTAAAATCCAAGATGCTCTACAAAATGCTGTTTTGCACTATGTTGAACATTTCCTGTAACACTTCTCAGAAATATTGTTAGAACAGCCTAAAAATACTTTTACAACAATGAAATGACACTTGCAATCTACCTGAATAATAAAATTCAATTATTAGATTTCCCTTACTCTAATAACATGGTTTTAAAAGTACCAATGCCACTCTTACAAAGAGGATTTCAAAAGAAAGTGATACTGATTATAGTGGAGAGAAGAATATTGTTTTTAGTCTTTGTCAAACCTACTTCATATATCAATTCCAATTTTATTTGAAAGATATTTTTTGGTTTCCACTCAAATCAGTGCTCTCAAGTGTTTCTCACACTTCACTTCAGTATCATATATCATTTATTACATAAGATTTAAAGATGCTGTTAAGTATATTATCAATATTATAAACAAGAACATACATATTAAGAAGTCAGTCTCTAAGTTAATTCTATCATACCCTCCAGATAACCCTATAAATAAGTTTAAAATTTTTAAGAGAACTTGATGTCTTCAGAAAATTGTAGACATACACACACAAGCCAAAAAACAAAAACAAAACAAAAAAACTGCATTCACCCCCAAACAATATTATAATGCTTTTTATAAACATAGAAGAATAGCATATAAATGATTTTTTGCTATTAGAGTCAAAGCAGGTATATTTAAAGAAGCCTAGTGTGCCAAAATATGGGAAACAAGTAAACTATAAAATCTTTTTTTTTTTAATGATGGAGTTAAATCTGGTGTATTTTCCTAAATATTTATTTCTTTTATCCATAGTACAAAAACACCCCCTGCATGAAGCATAAAGTGAAAGAAAATAAACTTCACTTAACTAAGCAGAAAGAAATGAGTCTTTAAATTTTTACATATTAAAAATAACAACAAAAATCTATTTCTAAGCTAGCTGGGTGAACAGGATACCAAGAAACTACTCAAATGATTTACTTTGCAAGATACACTGAAAAAAGTAACTTTCCCATACAGACTAATGTTTGTTTGTTTGTTTTTAATTTCCTATACACAAAGTTAACTCTATATTTAGGCATCAATCTAAAACTGTGTGTGCTTATGTTTTTAATTTTATTCATGTAACAATGTCATTTGTTGATTAATCCTTAAAGAATATGTATTTTGAGTGCAATTTTGAAGACAGGATACACTATATAGTTACTTACTTTCCCTTTTGACTAAAGTTACATGCTTGAAAAATGGTTGGGTATGATTAGGGTAATCCATAGCTACAGAACATAACTGCTCTCTCTATAAAACTGATACACATGAGCTTTTAAAATCCTCACAAGTTCCTATTATTGAACTAACTAGTCCAGACCATAATTTGCAATCATTAAACACTGGTAATAAGAAAGAGTTCATCAGAGTGAATTTTTAGTTTTAGATTTAAAGTTTAAAGCTTCCTATTCAGTATAGCCTCAAGGTGACTTATACTAAGAGGAAGCTCATTTTCATTTTTGGTCACAGAAGAACTAATACAGAAAAGGAAAATCCAGCCACAGAATTTACATCCCTACGAGGAGTGTGACAAGATATTTTAAATACGTCATGTAAGCAACACAAACGGTTCATCTGATCTATCATCTCAGAAAACTGGCTGCCACAGCTTCTGACTTAATAAGATGTATACAACGAAGTCATATTTCTTATGTAGATGTTGAAAGATCATAACATAGTAAATCTTTGAAAGAAAAAAGAACTTTCTGGAAAGTGTATGTGAAATTAAATATCTTCAAGGAATCTTCAAAAGGGGAGTAAAGTGAAAGGAGGAAGATAAAAAGAATCTGGAACCATCATAATGCCCCCAAATTTTCTAGATTTGCTGTATATGACTGAAATCTTGAAGAAGAAATGATTCTAAGTCCCATGGAGAAACTTCTTTGTTCATTATCACCTTTATCTTACCTGTCACTCAGAAATCTTCATCAAATCAAGACGGAAAGATTAGCTATTGCATCATAAGCCTTATGAAGAGACACAAATAGGGATATGAAATAGGGAAAAGGAGCATGCTCACTTCAGACACTATTCCATCTAGATTAAGTTCCCTCATCCTTTATACCTCTCCTCCTCCTTTTTGCTGAAAAATCCTACCCATCTCTCAAGATTCGGTTCAAGTTCTAATCTCTTCCATCGAGATGGTCTATATTATTGCAGCTTACACACATTTTGCCGGTGGGAACAAGTCCTGTAAAGTTTAATAACTGGGTACATAAACACACCTCTTATGTATTTATAATATTCTCTCATTATGCACCAATTTCTTGAAGTCCTTCTGAGTCTACTTTTTAATTTTCTAAATCCCACATAGTGCTTAATAACATTTAAGGTGTGTATTAAGTGTGACAATTTGTCACTCAGCCCCGGCCCACTAATCAGGTGCACAAAGGATATCAGAAACCCTTCAGAGTCTAAAATGAAGCAGTTCACAGATGAAGATTCTAGGATCTGTGTGAGTTCTCCAGCCATGTTCATACGCCCCTTAAGCAAAGTCAGAGGTAAAGATAGGAGAAGGTTTTTGTAAAACAACCAAGAGGAAGAGCCTGGGGGTGTCATTTACAAGTTGTGGGCTACTGTCTCCCTCCTTAGCTGTTAAGACCAGGAATCAGATTGCCTGAGCCCAAGTCCCAGCTACAGCCTTACTATATAAGTTGGTTAACCAATCTGACCCTCAAATTCCCCATCTGCAAAAATAGGGACAGAAATGGTGTCTATCTCATCAGGTTGTGGCCAAGATAAAGTCAGATCATGCAGTCCATGGACAGGTTGCCTTACCTACAATATAAGGTAATCACAAATATTGACAGTTTATCTATCAAATGAGTGCAGCAGACCTAGGTGGTCCTTAAGGTTGACTCCATGGCTGGGATTCTATGGTCCTGTGAGAACAGGGACCCAAAGCCAGGAAACAGATCGAACAAATGACAGCCTCTAGGCAGAGCTTCTCTGCCAATTAGCGGGACAGGAGGCTAAGCAGCCTGGCCCTGTCCCAGTTACGGGGCGCCTCCTCCACCCTGGCCGCCTCGCACTCAGGCCAGCTGACACCGCTTGCGCGCCTGCTGCGTGCGGGGCGCAGCCTCGGCCGCTGCGGGCTCCCGCGGGGGCGGGGGCGGGGGTCACTCACTTGTTCCTGCGGATCCAGTCGATGAGGGCGCGCACCTCGGGCACCTCGTCCAGGGCCGGGGGCTCGCCGGTGCGGAACTGGTCCGGGAAGCTGCGGTTGAGGTCGCGGCCGCGGCTGTTGTCGCGCCCACTGGCCGCGGCCGCGCCGTCGTCGCCGAGGCCGCAGTCGCCTTCGCGCGCGCGCTCGAAGCCGTCGGGGTTGAGGCTGGGCAGCACGTACACGTCGGTGGTGTTGAGCAGGCGCGCGAGGCGCGGGTCCCCGCGGCGGTAGCCGGCCGCCAGCTCGCGCGCCAGGTAGACCAGCACCTGACGCGACACGGTCTCGTCGCCGTGCATGTTGCCCACCAGCTTCACCTGCGGCCGGCCGGGCAGCGGCGGCCCCGCCGCGCTGGGCCCCGCGTCCCCGTCAGGGGGCGGCGGCCCCAGGCCGGCCGTGAGGCGCAGCACCCACAGCGGCCGGCCCTCCACCGAGCGCCCGATGCTGAAGAGGCGGGCCAGGCCCGGGGGCCCCGCGGCTGCCGCCTCCCGCAGCGCCGCGCCCAGCTCCTCTTCGTGGTAGTAGCGGTCGAACCGGCCCTCGGCCGCCGGCGCGCCCGCGCTCGTCGTCGTCGTCGCCTCCGCCTTCTTGATGTGCGCCGCCCGCGCCGGGCTCCGCAGCAGCAGCAGGCACAGCAGCAGCGGGAGGCGCCCGGGCCGCCAGCGCGGACGCGCGGCCCCGCCGCTCGCCATCTTCCAGCAGCGCCGCTACCCCCGGTTCGGCGCCCGCAGCTCCGCGCTCGGGGCCGCCGGGGCCGGCCGGATTCCCTCCGCGCCTAGCAACCGCATCCCGCCCTCCCGCCGCAGCCAATCGCGGGCAGGCCTGCCACGGCGTCACGGCGGGGGCGGGGCCGCCCTTAAAGCAGCCGAGTCCCTCTAGGGGTGCGTTTCTCTTCAGCCCGGGACGAGTTTGGTCACTTTCTTCTTTCGCAGTTTCGTCTCGCTCCCTTTCTCTCCCTCCCTGTTTCCCCTTCTGCGCTTCTCCTCCACTCTCTGTCTCTTCTCTATGGCGTCTCCCTTTGAAGTTTTACCCCTTTTTCTCCGAATACTCTTACTAGCTCTTTTCCCATCTTTGCTGCAGCTTATCCCAGCTGTGCTGTAACGTGTAGAAACAAGAATGAAAAGGTTCGAACGAATCAAAAGACTCGAAATAAATCGAAAGGTTCGAAAGAATCTACCTTCGAAGAGTCTAAAGACGCCGCAGCCCAATCTCCTTTCCACTCTTTCCGCCCAGCGTCCTGCATGTGGTTCAAGAGAAAAGCACACGAGTGACAGAAGGTTCCCTACCCCACAAGGCAGTTCATTCCATTTTTTTAGTTGCTGTATTGAAAGAAGGTATCTCCTTTTTATTCAGCGGAAATCTGCTACGTAATAGGCCCCTTTTGTGTTAATGTGTATTGTTCTTTGGGTTCACCCCAGGTTGTTTTGCTGCAACTAGTAAATATATTCCCTGTGTGTGCTTGTCTCAGTCCTCGTTAAGCAAATTTCATTTCATAGTTCATCTGCCTGCATCTCACACCTCTTCCAAGCAAGTTACACGTTTGTGGTCTTGGAATGACGTTTTTTTAAAGCAGCAGATGGGGCATTTCTGAAATGCTTGCTTGGTGAGTATAATTCCTGAACTCAATGTTCCATCAAAGGTGGAAAATAAAATATTTTATCAAGTCTAGAGAAGTCTTTTAAACTGTATGTAAAATAGGCTTTAGTTATTTTAGCTTGAACAAACACAAAACATTACAATCCTTTTATCAAGTGTGAAATTCTAACCATCTAACAACATAATTGTGATAACTTGTATTTTTTTCTTTCAGAGGCAGGTATTTCAAAGCCCTTTCTTCCTTAAACTATGATTGAACCTAATATGACTAGTAAACTGTTAATTCATTTATCAATTATTTATTGAGCAACTACTGTATGCCAGACTTAGTGCTAAGGGCTGGGAATGCAGGTCATTCCTCCACCCAGTTAGAGGCTCAATGAAGTTTGTGATAAATTCTACAGTAAAGGTATGGGTACACATGTGAGGGAAACCTCATTCAACCCGAGGAGGAGGAAGAGGGAAGGAAAGAAATTGTGGGGAGGGGAGGGATCCTGGGCAGAAGAAGACTGCCTGGGAACTGTGCATAGGTCAGGACCACTGGTGGGAAGGGGCTCACTGGCTGGAGGCAGCCTGGCAAGACAAACCATAAGCCAGAGAAGCAGGGCCAGAAACTGCTCACAAGCTAGGCTCTGGGAGCACACTTCATCCAGAAGGCCGTGGAGAACCACTGATGGATTTTAAGCTACTTCAGTAAAATCCCTCTGATAGAGCATAAAGAATGGAATGGAAGGCCTAAGGTTTGGGGCAGATGGACCTATATGGAAGATATAATCCCAGAAGACATGATAAGGCCCTGAACTAGGGCAGTGCAAGTGGACGTGAGAGAAGGAAATGAATTCAAAAGACCTTTAGGAGGGAAAGTGGATAGGATCTGGTGACAGAGATGGAGGATTGAAGGCTGACTCCCAAGTTACAGCCTAAGCATCTTGGAGGCTTTTGCCAAGCTTTAGGACAGGAGAAAGCACAGGTTTAAGTGGTGATGATGAGTTTGGTACTGTGCCTCAGCAGCAAGCACAGTCACGTTTGTCCTGTGAACACTTGTCCTCCATTCCCCATTTCATCTAGTCTACATTATTCACAGCACCTGCAACTCAGCAGGAACAAAGCCCCAACTTTGTACAAAGACTGCTGTCCCCAGGGAGTGCTTAATCATTACAATATACACTTCTATAATAATCCAAATCAAAGAAGCCCCCCCCCCAGGGGGGGCATGTTAGCCTCTAATCAAATATTTCCTTTTCTACCAGTTTCACTCTCCTTTGAATCCTTTTCCTACTTCCTCACTCCTGCAACCTCACCTATAGAAGCAGGCTTGGAACTTAAATAAACAAGCATGAGGGCAGTGGAAAAATGTGATGTAACTTGAGCCAGCACCCTCCCAGGAATCCTCAGACCTCCCACGGTGCACTGGGGCCTCTTTCAGGTCTGGAGCCTCCTTCCTTAGCAGGTACATTGTGCCAGTTGTTAGAAGGGAAACCCAAAGCTCCTGACCGGGTCACTGCTCACTGCAGGGGAAACAGAGGTCTGGGCCATCTTTGTGTTCTAAATACCTCCAGCTGTGCCCAGGTTGTGGCAGGTGCCCCTTCCCTCCCCCAAGGAAAGCTTTGGCCTCTCAAGTGAGAGAACTTGGGAAAGGCTTAAAGGTAAAAAGGCTTTCTGTTCACAGAAGCAAAACTACAGTTACCTTGATTTTTAAAAACAAGACAGAAGCTGTTGGATGGCCACCCTGACTTAGGCAACAAACTATTCTCTTTAAAAGACTCATAGGTAATTGAAGCACAGCATAGATCATGAACTTGTAAATGTCTCATTGGGTACTACACAGATTTACAAATTCAATTTGACAAACATTTATAGAGCTGTGCTGGGTGGAAGATGAATGAGTGAGATCTCTTCTCCCTCCTGGAGGCCAGAATCTAGTGAGGGAGACAGAAAACTGGCACAACAAAGGACAGATGCATCTGCTCTGGGTCAGAGCTGCATACTAGGCATTGCTAAGCCCTTTACATATCTGTTCACTCATTCAGTCTTCACAACAATCCTACGAGGTAGGTACTATTATCATTTCCATTTCAAAGAGTAAGAAACTGAGGCACAAGTTCACACAACTGGCAAGCTCCAGGACTCAAACCCAGAGTCTGGCTTCAGAGTCTATGTGTTTAGCTTCCATAATAAAACTGTTTCTATATAGTGAACTGAAAAAAAAAACTGCTATTGGAACACAGAAGGAAAAGCAACTAATTGTGAAGAAGAGCCAGAAAAAATTTCACTAATACTGTTAGATCATGAGCTTTGGTGTCAGATCTGAGTTCAAAATCCTGGATCAACCATTTTCTAACTGTTTCAACTTGGGCACCTTATTTCATTTTCCTGAGGATTAAGTGAGATAATACATATAAAATATTTAATGTAATACTTGGCATATAACAAGCATTCAGTAATCATCATTTTTATTGTTTTTAATAAGAAAAAGAATTCACAAATGGAAAAAAAATGGAGGAGGGGGAGGACAGAGCACTCCAGGCAGAAGGGCCAGGAAGGGTAGAGGCCTGTAGTGAATGGTGGCTGGAATATAAAGCTTGTTGGGAGGAGCAGAAGGATCCCTAGCTATAAAGGTAGGTGGAGCCAAAGGATGAAAGGCCATGGTGAGATGTTTTTGCTTTATTCTATAACACATGGAAAACTTACAGAGGTATTTAAGAATTGGAGTGGTGCTGATCACATGGATGTTTTAGCAAGAGAACCCTAGCAGCTGTGAGGGGTAGACTAGAGAGCAGTTAGTGTCCAGACAGAAGCTGATTCTGGCAAGATCAGTGAACATAAAAAGGAGAAGATCCAGCTGAGAGATGTTTAGGTTACTAGCTTGATGAGACTTAGCAACTGTTTGGGTGAGTGGGAAGAAGTAAAACATGACTTCAAGGTTTCTAGTGAGTGTGACCTGGTAGAATGTCATTCTCCAGAACAAGGAAGACGAGAAAAGAAGTTAAATGGGAGGGGCTTGGGAAGTGTGGAGAAAGAGATTAGGTATTTGATTTGGGACCTTTTAGGTTTGAGATGCCTGTGTGACATCCAGAGATGGATATGTCAAGTAGGCAGTAGAAACAATTTCTAGATCAATATCCCTGGAGCCTGTCTCAGAGGTGAGTGGAACAGGTAGCCACCTCCATGAAGGAAGGTGATGAAGAGAAGCAGAAAGATCCAGCTGACCCAAAATAGTTTCACTGTAGATCTGAAACTTTATCAGTCGAGTCTTCTTTCAGATTTAGGCTTTGCATTTCTAAGAGTCCTCAATTAAAATGTGAATACCCTTTATTCATTTATTCAATAAATATGAATTGCACATATATGCCATACACCACTTACAGCAGTGAATAGAACAGAAGAAAATTCCTGAGAGAGCTTACTTTATGGTAAGGGGAGATAATGTACAAATATTCAAAATAAATCAGGCTTTTGGTGGTGATAAGTATGGTGGAGAATAATAAAGCAAGGAAGGGGAATAGGGAGAGTGGGGCAGAGGGAGTTGTGACTTTAAATTGGGTGATCAGGGAAGGCCTACAGCAAAGACATATTCAAGACCTGAAGGAGGTATGGAATTGAGCCATATATATATATATATATATATATATATATATATATATCACTGGGAGAAGAGGAAAACCAAGTGCAAAGGCTCTGAGGTAAAAATGTGCCTAAAGTTTTTGAGGAGGTAAGGTGGGATCTAGGGTACAAGTATGAGGAGGCCAGTGGGAATTGGTCATAGATGATCACAGAGTAAAAGAGGGGGAAGGGTGACCACCGCACACCCACTAAAATAGCTGTTATTTTTTTTAATGGAAAATAAGGGGAGCAGATGTAGCTCAGTGGTTGAGCACCTGCTTCCCATGTACAAGGTCCTGGGTTCAATCCCCAGTACCTCCTTCAAAAAAATAAAATAAAATAAAAAATAAAAACAGAAAATAACAAGTATTGGCAATGATGTGGCGCGATAAGACCCCTTGAACATTGCTGGTGGAGTGTAAAATGGTTCAGGTGCTGTGGAAAACAGTGTGATGGTTCCTCAGAAAGTTAAGTACAGAATTACCATATGACCCTGCAACCCCACTTCTAAGTATATACCCCAAAGAATTGAAAGAAACTCTAACAGATATTTGTACACCAGTGTTCATAGCAGCATTATTCATAGTTGCCAAAAGATGGAAGTAACCCAATTAACAAATGGATAAAGAAAATATCGTATATACATACAATGTAATATTCTTCAGCTATTAAAAGGTATGAAGTTCAGAAACCTGCTACAATATGGACATCAAGTTGAGTGAAATAAGCCAGACACAAAAAGACAGCAATTGTATGAATTTCACTTATGTCAAACAACTAAAATATACTAATTCATAAAGACAAAGTAGATTACAAATTTCCAGGCTCAGGAATTACATATTACAGGGAGGATGGGAAGTTAATGCTTAGTGGGTACAGAGTTTCTATTTGGGATGACGAAAAGGTTTTGTTAAGGGTTGGTGGCAATAATGGCACAACATTGTAAGTGTGATTAATACCACTGAATTTATACTTGTCAGTGGTTAAAATGGGAAATGTTATGTTGCATATATGTTACCACGAAAGAAATTTAAAAATAAAATGCAAAAAGGGAGTGGGTGTGAGACCTCTTGCAGATCTTGTAGGTCCTGTATGTAGGTCATGAGGTGAGGGGATATGGGAGACTTTGACTTTTACTCTGAGTGAGGTGGGAAGATACTGGAGGGTTTTAAACATAGATATGACCTGATCTTATGTTTTAAAAGGATCACCTTGGCTGTTCTGATGAGAGTAGACATAGGTGTTGAAAGGCAGGGTAACCACCTAGGAGACTGCAATAATCCAACCAAGAGATGAAATGGCTTGGACCAGAGTGGTGGTGGTTGATGTGGTGAAAAGTGATTGGAGGGAAGCGGCTGTGGCTCAGTCAGTGGGGCTCCCGTTTACCATATGGGGGGCCCCGGGTTCGGTTCCCGGGGCCTCCTGGTGAAGGCAGGCCCGCCCACACGGCGTGGTTGGCTGACCCGGCGGGCGCAGGCAGCAAGGGGGGAATAAATGAATAAATAAAAAAATAAAATCTTAAAAAAAAAAAAAAAAAAAGAAAAGAAAAGTGATTGGATTCTGGATATATTTTGAAGCTAATGCTGACAGGATTAGCTGATGTCTTGGGTGTGAAAGAAATTGAAGAATTAAGGATAAGTCCAAGATTTTGGCCAAAGCAACTAGAAGGAGGGAGATGCCATTTACTGGAGAGAGAAGAATTTGAGAAGAGCAGGTTTGGGGAGAAAGAGCTCAGTATTGGAGATGCCTATTAGACAACCAAGTAGTAAAGTAGGCAGTTGGATATATAAATCTGGAGTTCAAGGAGAGCTAAACTAGAGATATTAGTTTACAAGTCCTTGAGACTGGACCACCAGTGAGAAAGGATGCAGAGAGAGAGAGAGAGAGAGAGAGAGAGAGAGCACTGAAGACTGAGCCTATATTTCAATGTATAGAGTAAGGACTAGAAGGAGGAACCAGCAAAGGTAACTATGAATGAGTGCTCACTTATGTAGGTGAAAAATCAAGACAGTGTGAGCTCTTGGAAGCCACAAGAAGAATGTGTTTTAAGAGAGAGGGAGTGATCAACTGAATTAAGTGCTACTGAGAAGGCAAGTAACATGTGGACTAAATTGAATTGATGGATTTAGCAATGTGGAAGTTATGGATGACCATTATAAGTGCAGTTTTGGTGGAATGATTCGGGGAAAACCTGAATGGAGTAGGTTCAAGAGAGAATAGAAGGAGATGAAGTGGAGTTGGTGAAATAACTCTGTTGAGGAATTCTGCTATAAAGAGAAGTAGAAAAATGGAGCACGGCTAGAAGGCGATGTAGGGTCAAGAGAGGATTGTTTTTTTTTTTTTTTTTTTTTTAAGTGGGAGCAATTACAGGTAGTTTGTGCACTGATGGGAATAATCCAGTAGATAGGGGGGAAATGGTGATGCATTTGAGAGAGGGGAGAATTGCTGGAGCCATGCCTTTGATTATGAGTAGTTGAAAAAGGATGGGATCTAATACACAAGTGTAGGGATTGTCTCAGGTGGCTGCACAGATGCTTCATCTGTACTCAGAGGAGAAGGCAGAAAAGTGGGCATAGGTACAATTAAGTGACTAGGTGAAGTGTTGGGAGTTGGTGGATATTCTCTATTAATTGCTTTTATTTTCTTAGTGAAATGGAATGCAAAGCCACCAGCTGAAAGTAATTATGGGGAAATGTGTGTTGAGGTTTGAGGAAAGAGAGAAAGATGTGAAATAATCATCTCGAAGAGTGGGAGAGGTAAATGGAGAGTAATCAGTTTTCTACTGTTGACACTTAATGGGGATAAACAGTTTTCTAACGTCATCTAGATATTAAATCAAATGGGAAATAGAACAGGAGGTTTGGGGGGTATTTGTTTGTTTGTTGTTTTTAATGAGGCTGTCTAGGAACAAAGAATTGGGTCCTGAAAAGCCTGAAGGAATGGGAGGACCCTGAGAAGATGAACATAGAAAAGGGGGAGGAAAGACGGGATCACAGTTAAAACTTTCATTTCAATTTTGCTGCTTGCCCTGGTGCTCCTAGTGTTCACTCGTTCAGACAAATAGCCACTCACTATGGATCATCTCTGCTGAGGGACAAGAGAACATCAAATCTTAGCAACTTGTGGTCCAAGAAACACTAGTAAGAGATTGTCATCTCAGAACCCAAAAAGATTCAAATTTGGGGTTTGAAAGACAAGTATCATGTCAATCATGGTCTGCTTAATAATTCCACCTTATATTTTGTGCACATTGTACTCAACACACAACAATGCTGAGGGGTAGCAGGGCAGCTAGACACACAGCAGAGCTGGAGACTCGAGTCTCATCTGCAAATCCATCCAGAGCCTCTGCCATCATACTCCAGTTACACTGCACTTAACTCAGTCTGTGATACGTGAGTATCGTGTGCACAGCTGACTTACAATGAGAAAGAGTAACAAAAAAATAAGCATCCAAGCCTAAAACAGTTGTACATGTTGGTGAAACCTGTGGAAAGAACATGTGGATAATTGTAATGGTTTATTGATCATTAACAAAGAACTGAAAGGCATTATTCAGGTGACCAGGCATGTAGTTAGTGCCTGTGGAGGAAGAAAGTGAACAGTTAATAGAGGACCTTAAAGACAGTAACTTAAAGAAGAATTAAAGGAACTGATAAAAAAGTCATATTTAAAAGACAAGGATAATAAAAACAGCATCCAAATGAGATGTTCATAAATTTACTGATGTACTCCAAGCAGCAAAAAGCAAGAATGAGTTAAATTTTTTAGTGGAATGAAACCTCAAAATGGGAGAATTAAGGGAATTTTCAAGGGAAACCTTGATGACATCAGTTCTTGCAGATGCTGTTTGTTCCCTGCCCAGATCCTCTTTACCAAGTCAGTGTACTCATACCCTAGCTGCAGCTTACACCTGCTCTCTTCTTCAGAAGATGCCCTTGACTGACAAGAGCTGCTTTGCCCAAAAATGCCTGGGAAGTTACACACTGTCTGCACCCACCTCCCCGCAGGGTCATCCTACAGCCAATGACTGGCAGATGCAGGGTATAACACAGCTTGGCCCACTAGATGGGACAAACATGGTGCAATTCATGTTCCAGAGCTTTCCGTAGAGTCAGGCTGAGGTAAGATTTCTACTTTCAGGCTTGCGTAACTTTTTCCCCTGTCTTTTTATTTCTTTCTCTCTTTAAATTTTATCATGTTGCCTATATAATATAAAATTTGCCATTTTAATAACCATTTGTAAACTTTATAATTCAGTGGCATTACCTTTACCATGTTGTGCTACCATCACCACCATCCATAATCCCTAACAGAAACTCTGTACTTCTTAAGCAATAATTCTCCATGTCCCCCTTCCCCCAGCCCATAGTAACCTCTAATCTATTTTCTGTCTCTATGAATTTGCTTATTTTAGGTATTTCATATAAGTAGGAATCATAAAATATTTGACCTTTATTGTCTGACTTATTTCACTTAGCATAAGGTTTTCAAGGTTTATCCATATTGTAGCTTGTATTGGAATGTCCTCTTTATGGCTGAATATTCCATTTGTATAGATAAATCACATTTTGCTTATCCATTTATCTGTTGCTGGACATGGGCTCTTTCTACCTTTTGGTTATTGTGAGCAATGCTACAAACATTGATGCACACAAATCTGTTTGAATTCCTGTTTTCTGTTCTTTTGTTCTTCCCGTTTTGCTTCCCTTAATCCCTTACTGGTTTCTCTAAGAGCACTCCTTCAATAAATCCCTCATACAGGCATCTCTGTCTCAGCTGTGCTTCTAGGGAACATGTCTTAAGACGGCCCAGTAGAATGTAACTCCATGGTACTTCCTTCTATGAGTTAGATAGAATGCATTTTGCTTTCTTTCCTTTGTTTTTCCTCTGTGCGTGTGTGTGTTATAGGATTTGTCATTTTTTTTTTTTTTAGAGTCTTCATCTTTCTAGGCCAATAAGAAATGAAAGATATTTCTTGAAATCTCTTTTCAAATTTGTCCTTGGTTATGTAAGCCTATTCTATTTTTTTAATTTAATTAGGCCTCTTTCTATGGCATAAATAGGTTATTAACCAATCATGAAGCTATGACAGTGATTTTCAACAGTATTTCCAAAGATTCACTAGTAGGTAGCACAAAATGGATAGCAATTCTCTTCTCATGAGGCAGGGAGGGAGGGAGGGAAGCAGGTATCAGATGCTTTCAGTTGTATATATCAGAAAACCTGACTCATTCTGGCTTTAATAATAAATGGAATTTATTGGCTCATATAACTGAGAAGTCCAGAGGAGAAGTCTGGATTCAGGCATAACACATCTTGTAGCTAAATCGTCACCAAATACCTGGTTTCCTTTTTTATCTTGGCCCTGCCTTCCACAACATTGACTTTATTCTAAGTCTGACTCCCCTTGTGGTCCCAAGAGCACTGCCAGAGCTCTCAAGACCACCTGCTTTCTCAAATTCATACTGAAGAAGAAAACAGAGGAAGTCCTTGTCTAAAATGCTAAGTTTCCCTCTGGTTGGATCAGCTTAGGTCACACGCCTGCTTCTGAGCCAATCACTGTGGCCAGGGAGATGGAATATGCTGATTGGCTTAGTATAGGATATGAGCTCCATTGCTTGGGTCAGGCTATATTCTGATTCCCATGAACTATATGGACTCCTTCCCCTAATGGAAATCAGAGCCTATGGCAAGGGGAATAGTGGGGAATGGAAGCTGGGGAGACAACTAATCAATACCAACCTGCCTCCTCATACAAGTGAGAGAAGCAGAACTGTTTATTCACTCAGTAAACACTGATAAGGTACATACTGTGTGCCCTATCCCAGACTGGGGGCATATAACAGTATATTAGGAGGAGGGGGAAAGGAGGTAGAGATGAGGCGGGAGGAAGAGGAGAGGAGAGGAGGAAGAGGAAGTGCTGCAATATAGTGAAATAAATAGCAGTATGTACAAAGTGCTAATAACTAATAGCTGCACAGCACGTTTTCATATTTCATATACTTTGTCTCACTAATCTTCACAATCTGTCATGAACATTTGCTCTTATTTTTGGTTGTCCAATATCTGAACCCCTCCCTTTGTTTGGTTAACCCTCCACTTTAGGAATGTTGGTGGAAGGCAAGGCCCTTCTCCCACTATTCGGTGCTTGCCTTCCCAGCCTCTCTTGCAGCCAGAACATGGGCATGCAGCCTAAGTTTGGCCAAGCAGATGAAACTGTGGTAGACTTTGGATTGGAAGCTAATGACACAAGGAAGCAAAGACTGTGGATAATTCTTTCTGGCTGTGGTGGAGTGGGAGTAGGCAGCAATATGTGGTTTCTAAGGCAGCAGAGTGAGCAGGACATTCAGCTTCCAGGACTAGTGGTATTGGCAGGGCAAGTGCAGCAGCTGGTACTTGGCAACAGTAGCAGCAGTTTCCTAAGTTCTGCCACATGCTTTAGGGCATTGCTCCTATTTGTCACCTCTGGTTTTCCAGCCTTCCTTGCAATTCTGTGAGCTGCCCAATATCTGTTTAATAAATTCATTTTCAATCAGAATACATTTCTAAGGCTGCAATGTACTGAAATAACAATGCTTTGAGTTCAATATTATCATTCTCATTTTACAGGTAAGATTACAGGCTCTGAGAGATTAACTGGTGCCTAGGGCCACACTATCTTCCAACTTCAAACCCCATATTTTTTCAGTATCTGCCGCATTCTTAGGTAAAGGAGTAACAGAGAAAGTCTCCTTCATTTCCCAGCCTCTTCCTCTCCCTGATACCATCTAGTGTCTAAAATGCACCAGTAGAGGGGGTACTCCAAGTCTTATAGACTTTTCCTAGGATTAGAAGGCATACACTCCAGGGAGTGGTAGCAAATGCTTTGGGATCTTGTCAGCAGGATGGCTAGGGATGGGGTTGGAAAGATGGGAATTCTTACCTTTAGGGAAAACTTTTTTTTTTTTTTTTCAATGTAACCATAAATTTTATATGCACTAGGAAGCTCAAACATTCATGTGACTTGCTTTATTGCGATACTCACTTTTTACTGTGGTGGTCTGGAACTGAACCTTCAGTCTCTCCAAGGTACGCCTGTATTCTATTTTTATATTACATAATATCAATATTAGTATATATTCATAAGTCATTGTATTAGTCAGCCAAAGAGGTGCTGATGCAAAGTACCAGAACTCTGTTGGCTTTTATAAAGGGCATTTATTTGGGGTAGAAGCTTACAGTCACAAGGCCCTAAAGAGTCTAACTCAAGGTACCATAAGAGGTACTTGCTCACCCAAAGTAATTGGCCACATGCTGAAGCAAGATGGTGGGCGATATCTGCGAGGATTCAGCCTTCCTCCTTCCTCTTAAGGCTCTGTGGTCCCAACTTCTTCTGATCTCTGCTGTAGGCTGGCATAATACTCATCTCTCTCACTGGGGCTCGTTTCTTTCTAGGCTCAGCTGCTCTGTTCTCTTCACAAGGTCAGCTGTAGACTATTAGACTCATCTCTCTTCCCGGGACCTCTGCTGTGTCTAATGAGTTCTCTCTCTTCCTCTGTCCTTCTTCTCTGTGTATCTACTTCCGTGTAAGAGTCTTTTTTTTGTCAACCCACCAAGGGGGCTGGGACTCAAAGCTGAGTCACACTCTAATGACATGGATGAATCAAAGCCTTATCTTAACATAATTTAATCAGATGTCTCAGCTGAATCTAATACAATCAAAAGGTTATCACACCCAGAGGAACAGACCAGTTTGCAAAAATAATCTCTTGTTTTGGAATTCATAAATAATCTCAAAATGCCACAGTCACCGTCAATAAAATTGAAAAAAAATAAATAAATAAAGCCACATATTTCCACTCTGTTCTTAAGGCAGGTTAGTTAATTTTATAGAAGAAAAACTTTCAAACAATACAAATGACACAATTAGAACAGTGACAAAATTAAAAAAAAAAAAAAATAGAACAGTGACAAAACAAGGAGATGAATACTGATTATAACTTATCCCCACAACAGAAGAAGACTTGTTTCTGCAATTATCGACTAAAGCTTGACAATTCAGTGATGGGAGGAAGTGAAAATCAAATTCCCTTTTACTCATAGCCCTGTTTTAAGGAAGCTCTTCATGGCAGGATTCAGATCGTTTTCTGACTAGAATTGTGGATAAAACATGGCAATTATCTTTATCAGAAAGCACGGTACGTGAACAAATTTAAACATAAGATGAAACACCTCCCCACCCCTTAGATGCTAGGACTTCACTTTTCTGATGTGTGAGACAGTTTGGGAGGTGGGGCAGGGGTTGGCCGACTTAACTAGCTGGAAGCTGCAAAATCCAGCTGCGAAAGAGCAGCCAATTCTGGTGCTTCGTGCTTGCCAGCCCGCTCCTTAAGAAAGGCTTTTTAAAAGACTGCTTGAGAACAAGGGTCCTTGCAGGTGGGATGCAGATGGGGTGGACACTGGAGATGGAGAGAAAACTAAAAGGGGAGGGATTGGGCTGCTAAAGCCCATGCTAAAGTACTGAAAGAAAACCGGCCCTCGCTTTTCTACGGAGAATCTTTGATCTGGCTGCTTAGCCAGGTAGGATAAAGCAGAGATGTAAATAGAGGAAGCCCCAAGGAGAACTAGATTGCTGATGCTTCTCAACCCTGGTTGCCTTTTGGAATCACCTAGGGAGTCTTTAAAAATGCAGGGTGTTTGTGGGGGGGGTAATGTGTGGGAGCCCTGTATGATGCTATGCATGTTTGTGTTGTAAGTTCATGATGTTTACTGAACACTTATAGTTTATGTATGTTCATGTATGAATGATATACTTCAATAAATTGTTTTTAAAAAATGCTGGTGCAGGAGCAAATGGGAAGTGATTGCTTAATATAGATATGCAGTTTCTTTTTGGGGTGCTGAGATGTTTGGAACTAGATAAGAGATGATGTCTGCACAACATTGTGAATGCTCTAAATGCCACTGAATTGCACAATTTAAAAAGGCTAATTTTATGTTATATGGATTTTACATCAATAAATATTCTGGTGTCCTGCATTCCCTAAGAGGGGGGAGGGCAATAAAGAGCATGCATGGGGGTGGGAGAGTTTTAGAGAAAAGGAAGATTGGAGACCGCTTTTGAGAAGTGTGAGACTTTAGGGAGAGAGATGATGTGCTCTGTAATGGGCTCAGTAACTTCCTTCTTGATGCCATGAGATACCTTCAGTGAAGATTTAGCATACTCTACTTTTCAAGGCTTTTTATAGGAATTGGATTTGGGTTTCTTCTGGGTGTGACTCTGTCTGAGCTAGGACTAGTTTTACTTGGTTTATAACTGATACCTACTTTACAGTTTTCCTCAAGGCTGGCCCTAGATTCTAGCAACAAGTTCAAACCAAACCAAGTGCTCTCTTGCCCAGATGCAGTAAGGTATGCCAGATCAGAGGACATCTTCCAATAAAACAGCAATAAAACAGTAAAAAAAAAAAAAAAAATGGGGCTGTATATTCTTGCAGAAAGGCCCCAGGGCACAGATCACACCCCCTAACCAGATATGTGTTGTTACCAGGGATGTTCTGGCAGCCAACAATTTCAGCCTCTTAATTTTGATGAAAATTCATGCTGAGACTGAATTGGCACAAACAAAGCACATTCACACCCAGCCAGCTGGACTCCATCTCAAGAGTGCAAGCTGAAGCTCCAGAAGGTGAAGAGATTGGTGCTATTTCTGGAAACAATCTGCAGCCATCTCTCTGTTATAAGTCTAGGTGAAAATTGGTGCAAGGAGAATTATACCACTGGAGAAAGCAGCTACAGAAATGCTGCAAGCCTACACAAGAGCCAAAGCTCTCAGGGAGACCCTGAGTATCAGGGACACAGAACAGGGCAGTGATTTTGCAAAATGACCCTCATAAGGAAGCAATTAATAGCTCACATGCTAGAAACACTTTTATCAGCGCCCCCCCCCCCCAAAAGGAGAAAAAACAACAAACAATGAAGCCAGATAAAACAGAATGAACTGATACAACCAAAGATAAGGCAGAATGTATGGCAATTATAGCAAATCTCTAGGGGTACCAGATCATATGTTGCAGTTGGGATCCCTAATACTGCTTTTCAACACCAACACCCCCACCTGTATTTTGCCCACTCTCCAGCAATTAGTTCTACTCTGCAAGGTCTTCCATCCATTTATTTAGACCTTGACAAAGCAGTCTCTATACCAGACCCAGTATCAGACTCTGGGTATACAGAAGTGAAGAAAACACAATTAAGGCCAGATTAAGAGCCTCAGAATCCATAAACACTAAAGAGATTATGCTGTCCCCTTCCCCAAAAAAACTCAAAATAATTTTTTATTTTTCAAAATGACGCTAGCTAGCTAGCTAGCTAGCTAGCTAGATGCTAAAATTAAAACAACAATTTTCTATATTTGGGGATTACAAAATTCAGATTATGTTAATTAAAGATGAATGTTTCCCTTGCTCTTGTTCTCACTGTGATGTTCCTGTTTTGCTAGTGCCTTAAGGAGTGACCCAGCCTTGGCCATTGTCCCTGACCTTGAAAAGCTCATGAGAGAATCACCCTTGCCTTTCTGGCTACCATAGCTGTTCTTCTTTTTCCAATTTCTGGCAGATACCATGGTTGTTAACGAGTGGAAGGAGGATTGGGTGGCAACAGAGAGAAGGAATTGGTATTTTGGAAAAGGGGTCAACCTACTTGCTGATAAAATTCCACAAAATCATTGGGCTACTGTATCAGAATGCTCAATGAACTTTTGGTAGCTGTGCTATGTGATCTGGAGATTTTGAGAACACCAAAATATTAGATGAAGCAAATGGCTTCAATCTTAGGATGAATTAAATAATTGCATACTTTTAAGATTATCTAGAAATGAAAAAAAAAAAAAAAAAAAAAGACCATCTAGAAATATAAAAGTTGGGAGGTGATATGATTCAAATCATATTGATAAATCAGGCAGGACTTGGTAAATGAAAGGTCCAGAGAAAAGCAAGAGAGTCAAGGCCAGAGAGGAAAGAGAATTCCTGAGATGGCTTCCAATAGCTAAAATAAATAGGCTTGGAAACTAGGAATTACTGAGAAATACAGAAAGATCCAAAGTTAAAAGGAAGCAGATATGGTTCAGGCAACTGAGCTCCCACCTACTGTAGGCACAGTGAGCTGATGCAACAAGATGATGTAACAAGAGATGCAGGGAGGAAAACAATGAGAGACAAAACAAAACAGGGAGCGGGAGGTGGCTCAAGCAATTAGGCACCTCCCTCCCACATCAGAGGTCCTGGATTTGGCTCCCGGTGCCTCCTAAAAAAAAACAAGGAAGATGAACAGACACAGCAAGTGCAAACAAGAAGGGGGGATGGGAAGAAATAAATAAATAAATCTTAAAAAAAAAAAAAGTTAAAAGCTGGGCAACATTATGTATGTTTATGTATGAGTGACATACTTAAATAAATTTTTAAAAAAATTGCTGAGCAACAGAAGAGAAGTTAAAAGTTAATGAGTAACTGAGTGGAGTTAGTTTCCAAAGGCAAGGATTAAGTAACCAAAGGAGAATATGGAAAGAGAGAATGTCATCAGGTTAGCAAGGTGGGATAGACCTGCTAAGGACCCTAGATGGGATTTTGGTTACTGAGCCCAACAGGATGCTAGTTAAGTGGTACTCCACTCCCAGTTCTTAACTTAGGCTGAGAGGTCAAATGACTAAAACCAAAGTAGAATGAGTTCAAGAATGGTTCAGATTAGCTCATAATTGAGAGATACACAGTGAGGTAACTGAGGTTAAGAATGTCTGGGCTATATTGCTGACTTGTAGCTGTCAGTGAATTGAAGAACAGTGATTCCAGCAAATATAGACATTGATTGTTTTACCTGTCTCAGAGTGTACTCTACTTCTTTGGGAACTGGCCCTCCCCATTTTAAGCATGTTCTGATGGGGGTTGCTCAATCACAGTTTCTCTATTCTCCAGCTGCAGCATGGGCACACAACCCAGGCTGTTCTCCATCTCCCTAGCTACAGTGATTGGTTCAGGGATGGCCCATATCCCAAGGATAATCAGAGTTCTCTAACTGGAGCTGGTGGGAAGACACATTCTCCTCCATTCAGTTGGTAGGCTGTGTGGATGAAAGTCTAGACTTTCCTGAAGACAAAGTTACAGTTTAGTGGGACAACTGAATTATGAGACTGAAGTCAACATGCAGAGAGAGTCAGAGAGAAGAGGATATATGGTGAGAGTGATCTGAAGGTACTTCCACTCACTCCTTATAGCAGCTCCACTTCTGCTTTCCATGGTTTGGTTGCAGGAGGCAGTAAATTCTGCTTTCCACTTAAACTAGCTTGCATGGTGTTTCTTTCATTTTTATCCAGAGAGTCCAGTTCTAGCAAAGCCACCTGGCAATATTCCCTAAAATAAACTGCCCGGGGGATTTATAACAAGCTGTAGAGGACCACCACACACCCAATAAAATGGTTAAAAAATTTTAAAATGGCAATACCAATGTTGGTGAGAATGTGGAAAACTGGTACTCTTGTATCATCCTGGTAGAGGTATAAAATAGTCAAATTAAAAAACAAACAAACAAAAAAAACTTTGGGGAACTGTTTGGCAATTTCTAATAAATTTATAAATATGCCTCTCCTATGAGAACAATTCCCCAAGGGAATCAAACAGAATGTTATTCAGCCATAATAAAGAATGATGTTCTGATACATGCTACAATATGAATGAACCTTGAAAACATGTAAAGTGAAATAAACCAGACATAAAAGGACAAATATTATGATTCCATTTATATAAAATATCTAAAATAAGATAATTCATAGAGACAGAAAGTAGATTAGAGTTTACAAAGGGTTAGGGTTAGGAGGATTGGGGAGTTATTGATTGGGGAGTTTATTGATAAGTAGAATTTCTGTTTGGGGTGATGAAAAAGTTTTGGAAATAGATAATGGTGATGGACAACATTGCACAATGTTGTGAATGTAACTAATACCACTTAATTGTACACTGAGAAATGGTTAAAATGGTAAAATAAAATTTTAAGTCCATAGACCATTATTGGAAGACTGAAGTCTGGAGAGGCCTCACTAACCGAAGGTAAGAGCAAGGGCTGGAGAAACAATGTTCTCCTCTCCCTTACAGTATCAGATAATGTACTTGTGACTCTCCTGCACTTATTTTTTAATTAGTGTGCATTTAATGGGATGCTGGCTTCACCAGCAACAGCTCTTGCAGCTGCGGTTTCCATGAAGGCAGGAAGTGTAGCAACCCAAACTTGAAGCTGCCAAGGAGGCTGAGTTTGTGTGGGAAGGGGCAAGGTGAGAAGAAAATGTAAAAAACGCGAAATCACAAGGAAACACACAGTTGGTTCCAAGGTTTAACCTTTGTAGTGGAGTCCCAGAAAATTCTAGAAGCCTGAACAGTGACTAAAATTCATATGCTTGCTTAGGCAGTGGTATAAAAGAGGTGTATCAGCATTGCAGATTGAGATGGTCCAGGAATTCTCATGGTCTACATTTAGTCTACTTCAAAGTCTTTAAATAGCACTAAAATCCTTTATTAAATTAGCATGACAAAGTTCCTTAATGATGTACTAGAAAAACAAGACACAGTTGAAAGGAATCAGTCATTTATATGGCTCTCCTGGAATTTGTATACATGTACATCAAATAATACTTTATTTTCCATGTCATTTTCCCCCAGGTCATCTCATATATTATGATGGTTTGGAACTGCATGGATCCCAGAATAGTATGTTGGTAAAGTTAATCCATTCCTGTGGGTGTAGACCCACTGTAAATAGGATTTTTTGGTGAGTAGGATCTTAATTTAAGATTCAGGATGGGTCTTAATCCTCTTACTGGAGTCCTCTATAAGAGAATTCTTATTCTTTTTCCAGGAAAACTGCCCTTCAAAAATGAGGGAGAATTTAAAATATTCACAGATAAACAGAAACCGAGAGAGTTTGTCAACAAAAGACCTGCCTTGCAAGAATTACTAAAGGAGTTCTTCAGGTTGAAAGGAAAAGACAAGAGAGAGGGGTGGAGTAATGTAAATAAGTGGAGCTCTTCAGTAAAGGTAAGTAAAAGGGTAAATGCAAAACCCAATAGTACTGTATCCTTATATGTAACTGTATTCTTTAATACCTATAAGTGTCAGAATATAATTGAACAGGAAAAAGTCATATTTGCTGATAACGGACATGCAAAATATAAAGAAATAATGTAGGGCAAAAAACAATATAAAGAAAGGAAACAAGGGATATAGGAACAGAAAACATATATGCTATTGAATCTAAGTTTGTATCTTTTCAAATTAGTAGGTTATAGATGTAGATTGTGTAATATAAACCCCAGGGTAACCACAAAGAAGGTATTTTTAAAATATATGGAAACAGAAGTAAGAAAAAATCACAAATGATATAGAAGAGGAGGCTGCAATAAAGGAAAAGAGAGACAAAAATGCTATGGTATATAAAAACCAAAGGACAAATGGCTGAAGTAAGTACTACCTTTACAGTAATAACACTGAATGTTAATGGATTAAATTCTCCAATCAAAAGACACAGATTGGCATGATCCAACATTATGTTGTTTACCAGAGACTCATCGTTGACCCAAAGACACAAACAGGGTGAAAGTGAAAGGATGGAAAAAGATAATCCATACAAATAGTAACCAAAAAAGAGCTGAGGTATACCTCTTTTTTTTTTTTTTAACCGGCAGGTACCGGGGATCGAACCCCCTCTCTCCATATGGTAGACGGACGCCGAACCTCTTGAGCCACATCCGTTTCCCGGTATACCTCTTTTTATACTAAGAGGTAGCTATCACAAGAAACAAAGAAGGACACTATATATTAATAAAACAGGCAAACCATCAAGAAGATATGACAATCATAAATATTTATGCACCTAACCACAGTGCCCAAAAATACATGAGGCAAACACCGGTAAAATTGAAGGGAGAAATAGACACCTCTACAATAATAGTTGGAGACTTCAAGACATCACTCTAATCAATGGATAGAATATATAGACAGATGATCAATAGGAAACAGAGAAACTGAATAATATGATATATGAACTGAATCTAACAGACATATAGAGAACATTCTTAGAGCATGCCACAACAGCAGGATATATATTCTTTTCAAGTGCACCCAGATCATTCTCCAGGATAGATCACGTATTGTGTCACAAGTCTCAATAGATTTTAAAAAGATTGAAATTATACAAGCATTTTCTCGGACCACAGTGGAATGAAGCTGAAATCAATAACAGGCAGAGAACTGGAAAATCAACAAATATATGGAAGTTAAATAACACACTCTAAACAATCAATGGGGCAAAGAAGAAATTACAAAGGAGATCAGTAAATATTACTTGAGATGAATGAAAATGAGAACACAATATATTAAAACTTATGGGATGCAGTGAAGGCAGTGCTGAGAGAAAAATTTACAGCCCTAAATTCTAACATTAAAAAAGAAAAAAAGAGATCAAAGTACACACCTGGAGGAACTAGAAAAAGTACAGCAGGGAAGCGGCTGTGGCTCAATCAGTGGGGCTCCCGTTTACCATATGGGAGGCCCCGGGTTCGGTTCCCGGGGCCTCCTGGTGAAGGCAAGCCCGCCCGCATGGCGTGGTTGGCTGACCCAGCGAGCACAAGCAGCAGGGGGGGGATAAATGAATAAATAAATAAAAATCTTAAAAAAAAAAAAAAAAGTACAGCAAACTAAACCCAAAGCAAGCAGAAAAAAAGAAATTTAAAAAACAATAGAGAGCATGAACAAAACCAGAAGTTGATTCTATGAAAAAAATCAATAAAATTGACAAACCTTTAACTAGACTGACAAAAGAGAGAAGACACAAATAAATTAAATCAGAAATGGAGGAGGGGATATTAGTACTGACCACACAGATATAAAAAGGACTATAAGAGGACACTATGAATACCTGTATGCTAAAAATTGGACAGCCTAGATGAAATGGACCTGTGGGAAGCTGCCCCTGGCACCGGTATTATTACAGCCATCTTGTGTGCTAACTCCATTTTGTGCAGCTATCCAGCTAAGTTCCTATTTCTCATTCTGTGCTAAAGTTCTATTTCCCTATATCTACTGAGATAACAAAAGTAGGGCATCTTTTGTTGGTTTCTCTGCGTGGCGCGTGGGAGCACTGCCGGTTCCTGTATCTTTAGATTGGGGATTTGTATGGTAACTTCTTAGTGGTGGGTTCATTCCACTCTGCTTCCTCCTATTGATGTCTGCAGTGTGCAGAGTCCTTGGAGACATTTGCTAATGTTTCTTTTCCAGCAAGCATGCTTTTTGAATGCTTAACCCTTTATGCTCTTACTCTCAGCATCTTCTCCATGCAGCCAATACTGGGCAGTAGTTGCCCTCCAGAAGTGGGAGTGCCCAATCAGGGGACTTCACCATAGTAGGAGCACCCAATCAGGAGGCTTCCTCAAACATCAATATATACCCACAACTTAACCCCAATAAATGAGACTTGATCAGAGCCCTGTCTTGTCTCCATTCTTCGTGTCTCTTGTCTCCGTCATTCCCACTCCCCCTTTCAGGTTTTGGTTTGATTGACCCGCGGGCCGGGTCATGGACCAATTCCTAGAAACACACCAAGAACATACCCTGACTCTAAAAGAAGTAGAAGAACCCAGCAGACCAATTACAGATAAGGAGGTTGAATCGGTCATCAAAAACCTCCTAACAAAGAAAAGCCCAGGACCAGATGATTTCACAGGTAAATTCTACCAAACATTCCAAGAAGAATTAATACCAATCCTGCTAAAATTCTTACAAAAAAAAATTGAATAGGAGGTAACACTACTTCACTTATTCTGTGTGGCCAACATCACCTTAATACCAAAGCCAGATAAAGATACTACAAGGAAAAAAAATTGCAGGCCATTTTTTTCTTATGAATATAGATGCAAAAAATCCTCAACCAATACTAGCAAATCGAATCCAATGTCACATTTTAAAAATTATACACTATGATCAAGTGGGATTTATCCCAGGTATGCAAGGCTGGTTCAACATAAGAAATCAATTAATGTAATAAACCATATTAAACCAAGAAAGGGGAAAAAAAAAAAAAAACCATGGTCATCTCAATTGACTCAGAAAGGCATTTGACAAAATCCCGTATCCTTTTTTGATAAAAACACTTAGAAAAATAGGAACAGAAAGAAACTTCCTTAAATAATAAAGGGCATATATGAAAAACCCACAGCTAACATCATAATTAGTGGTGACTAAAAGCTTTCCCACTAAGATCTGGAACAAGACAAGAATGCCCACTGTCACTACTGTTATTCAACATTGTACTGGACGTTTCTAGCCAGGCAAGAAAAAGAAATAAAAGACATGTAGATTAGAAAGAAGTAAAACTTTCATTATTTGCAGATGATATGATCCTATATATAGAAAGTCTCAAAAAATCTACAACAAAGCTACTAGAGTTAATAAACAAATTCAACAGTGTGGTGGGGTACAAGATCAACATGTAAAAATCAGGAGTGTTTCTATACACTAGTCATGGGCAATCTCAGGAGGAAATCAAGAAAAAAATTCCTTTTACAATAGCAACTAAAACAATAAAAAATCTAAGAATAAATTTAACCACAGACATAAAGGACTTGTATGTGGAAAACAATAAAACTTTACTAAAAGAAATAAAAAATGATATAAATAAATGGAAGGACATTCTTTGCTCATGGATTGGAAGACTAAATATTGTCAAGGTGTCAAGTCTACCCAAAATGATTTAAAGATTCAATGCAATCCCAATCAAAATTCCAACAACCTACTTTGCAGAAATGGAAAAGCCAATCATTAAATTTTCATGGAAGGATGAGGGGCCACAAACAGCTAGAATCATCTTGAAAAAGAAGAACAAAGTTGGAGGATTCACACTTCCTGACTTTAAAATTTATTACAAAGCTACAGTGGTCAAAACTGCATGGTACTAGCACAAGGTTAGATATATAGATGAATATATATCTATAAAGAATTGAGAGTTCAGAAATAGACCCTCACATCTAAGGCCAATTGATTTTTTTTTAAGGAGGTACCGAGTATTAAACCCAGGACCTCGTACATCATACATGGGAAGTAGGCGCTCAATCACTGAGCTACATCTGCTTGCCAATGAGACTTGTTTTTCACTTGTTTGTTTGTTTGTTTTGTTTTTAGGAGTACCAGGGATCAAACCCAAGACCTTATACATGGGGAGCAGGTGCTCAACCACTTAGCTACATCTACTCCCCTGGCCAAATGATTTTTTTGTTTAATTTTTGGGGGGGACTCCCTCATCTGTTTTGCTTGCTGTTTGCTCATTGTCTGCTCATTGTTTTTGCTCGTTGTCTGCCTGTTGTTTTATTACTTGTTGTCTGCTTGTTGTTTTTGCTTGTTGTCTGTTTGTTTTTTCTTTAGGAGGCACCTGGAACCCAACCCAGGACCTCCCATGTAGGAAGCGGGCACTCAACTCCTTGAGCCACATCTGCTCCTCCAATTGATTTTTTTTTTTTTTTTTTTTCAGTTAGGCCAGTAATTTATTAAGGAGCTGAGAGAAGAAAACTGGGAGAAAATAACAGATTATGGGCCCCAGGTAGAGAGGAAAGGGGCTGAAAAGAGATAAAGAGGGCTGATTTATGGACTACAATTCCCCATTATAGATTACAAATCCCCAGGCTTACTTGTGTGCTGATCCAGGTAGGGGGAGAAAAGGCAAGAACAGGTGAAAAACATGGTTAGAACAGGGTAAGGAAAAAAAGGAAAGGGAAAAGGGGATAAAGGAAAGCCCCAACTGATTTGTAACAGGGCTGCAAGTCCACCTAATTGGGAAAGAATAGTCTCTTCAACAAATGGCATTGGGAGAATAAATAAAGTAAATAAATATATCTTTAAAAATTAAAAAAAGTAGATAAAGAAAAGATCATACAACTCAATGATAAAAGGACAAAGAATACAATTGAAAATGGGCAAAAGACTTAAATAGACATGGAAAGACTTAAATAGACATGGAAAACCAAAGAGGAAATACAAATGGGAAAAAAAAACACATGAAAAAAAGTTCAATATCACTAGCTATTAGGGAAATTCATATAAAATCTACAGTGAGATATCATCTCATACCTCATAGAATGACCATTATTAAAAAAACAGAAAACTACAAGTGCTGGAGAAATGGGAACACTCCTTTACTGTTGGTGGGAATGTAGAATAGTGCAGCCTCTGTGGAAGACAGTTCAGTGGATCCTCAGGAAGCTAAATATAGAACTGCCATATGCTCCAGCAATTCTGTTACTAGGAATATATCCAGAAGAACTGAAAACAGGGACTCAAACAGATATTTGCATACCGAAGTTCATAGCAGCATTATTAACAATTGCCAAAAGATGAAAACAATCCAAGTGTCCATCAACCGATGAAAGGCTAAACAAAACATGGTATATACATACAATGGATAGCTTTACTGGTGTAGGAAGAAATGAAATTGGGAACACATTTGACAACATGGATGAACCTTGAGGACATTAGGCTGAGTGAAACAAGCCAGACACAAAAGGACAAATACTGTATGTACTCACTAATATGAACTAAATACAAAGAATAAACACATGGAGTTAAAATCTATAATACAGGTTTCTAGGAGATAGGATGAGTGCTGATAAGGGGTACTGATGCTTAATGTATGTAGAATTTTTAATTAGTTTGACTGTAAAAGTGTGGAAATGGATCTAGTTGATGGTAACACATTATAGTGAGTATAACTAACACAGCTGGTTATACAAATGGAATTGTGGCTGAAAGGGACTGTAATCTAGGGACATAAGTGTCAATTGAAATAAAGCTAGAGAATAGTCTAGGGACTGAATAACAACGTGAACCTGGAGGTGGATAAGGATTGTGGTTAATAGTACAAATGCAAGAATGTTCTTCTATGAACTAGAACAAATGTAAGTCACTATCACAAGGTGATAAGAATATGGTAAAGCTTTGGAAAAATACAATTAATGTAACTTATGGACTATAGTTAACAGCAATATTGTTATATTCTTGCATCATTTCAAAGAAAGTACTATATCAGTGCTAAGGGTCAATAATGGGGGATATAGGGGGGTCGGATGTGGCTCAACTGGTTGGGCATCCGTCACCCATATGGAGGGACCCGGGTTCGATCCCTGGGACCTCCCGGTAAAAAAAAATAAAAAAATAAATAAAAAAAAAAAAAAGGGGGATATAGGATCTTTTTTTTTTGGACTAAGAAAAATTCAAAAATTACTGGGACAATGACTGCACAACTTTGTGATGAAAGTGAGAGCCTCTGATGTACATTTTGGATGGATTGTACAAAGCATGGGACTGTATAACACAGTGAACCATGTGGTGGATGACGGACTGTGGTTAACAGTACAAATATGAGAGTGTTCTTTCATGAACTATAACAAATGTGCAATACTAATATATGGTGTTAATAATAGGGGAGTGTGTGAAAAAAATATACCAAATATAAGCTATGGACCATCGTTATTAGTAATATTTTGATGATATTTTTTCATAATCTGTAACAAATGTTCCACAACAATGCAAGGTGTTGGTGGAGGGGTGATGTATGGGAATTCTGCATGTTATACATGTTTGTTTTGTAAGTTCACAACTTCTCTAATAAAAATATATTATAGGGGAGTGGATATAGCTCAAGGATTGAGCACCTGCTTCCCATGTACAAGGTCACATTTTCGATCCCCAGTACCTCCTACTAAAAACCAGACAAACAAACAGAAAAAGAAAAACTCTCATTGGGGAGTGGATGTAGCTTTGTGGTTGAGCACCTGCTTCCCGTGTATGAGGTCCTGAGTTCAATCCACAGTACCTCCTAAAAATATATATATATATTTTATATATATATATTTTTATATATTTATATTATATATATATATATAAAATAAAAAAGGACATAGAGAGGAAATGAATATTTAATTGAAATTTTTATTTTATTTCTCAGAGGTACAAAATTGTTTTTGCTCTCCCTATAATTGAATATTTCACTGTTGTTTAAAATATTGGTTTAACAGCTTGTGATACAGTGATTCAAAAGTATGTTTCTACCTTCAGTTTATTTTGAAAATAGGTTTTAAATCTGTCTGAGATTAAAAAGGTGTTCAGAAAGTTACACAGTGCCAAATGCACCAAAAGTAGATTGTTAAATCCTAATGTTCATCTCCATCCACCAATTACACAAAATTAGTTGAAATTCAGCCAATAAACTTACTGATGTTAAAGAGTTATTCTTGCAAGCTAATTGAAAGGTATTTTAAATCTATGTTTGAAACTCTAACAGGTTAAAAGACTGTTTCCAGAAATAAGAAATAAAAAGGAGTATAAGACCATAGTATGAACAATTGTATGCCAACAAATTAGATAACCTAGATGAAATGGACAAACTCCTAAAAAACATACAAACTATCTATACTGACTCAAGAAGAAATAGAATTGGGAAGTGGATGTGGCTCAGGCGACTGGGCTACCGCCTAGTCAGGGGAGGTTGCTGGTTCGGATCCCAGTGCCTCCTAAAGAAAACAGCCGGCTGGCACGATGGGCAGGCATGGCAAGCTGACCCAAAAAGAGACACAAGAAGAGGGAACATCATGAGAGATACAACAAAGCAGGGAGCAGAAGTTCCCAGTGCCTCCTAAAGAAGACAGCAAGCTGACACGATGCACAGGCATGGCGAGCTGATACAACAAGAGATGCGGGCAGGAAAAACGAGAGGCACAACAAAGCAGGGAGCAGACATAGCTCAAGTGATTAGGCCCTCCCTTCCACATCAGAGGTCCTGGGTTTGGCTCCCGGTGCCTCCCAAAAAGAAACAAGGAAGACAAGCAGACATAGGAAGTGCAAACAAGGGGGGTGGGGAGAAATAAATAAAATAAATCTTAAAAAAAAAAAAAAAAAGAATATCACAACAGACCAATAACTAGTAAAGTGACTGACTCAATTGTCAAAACCTCCCTATAAAAAAAAAAACCCAGGACCAGATGGCTTCACTGGAAAATTTTACCAAACATTCAAAGAAAAATAAACACCATTACTGCTCAAATTCTTCTGAAAAACTGAACAGGATGGAACACTTCTTAACTCATTCTATGAGGCCAGTATCACCCTAATACCAAAGGCAGATAAAGACGTCACAAAAAAAGAAAATTACAGACCAATACCCCTTGTAAATATAGATGCAAAAATCCTCAACAAAATACTTGCCAACCTAATCCAACAGCATAGTAAAAGAATTATACACCATGATCAAGTGGGATTTATCCCAGGAATGCAAGGGTGGTTCAACATAAAAAAATTAATTATGTGATACACCACATTAATAGAACAAAGGAAAAAAGCCACATGATCATCTCAATTGACACACACAAAAAAGCATTTGATAAAATCCAGCTTTCCTTATGATAAAAATATTTAGAAAACTAGGAACACAAGGAAACATACTCAACATGCAATAGGGCATATATAAAAAGCCCACAGCTAACATCCTACTTAATGGGGAAAGACTGAAAGCTTTCCCTCTAAAATCAGGAGCAAGACAAGGATGCCCACTGTCACTACTATTATTCAGCATTGTACTGGAAATTTTAACCTGAGCAATTAGGCAATAAAAAGAAAGAAGGTATCCAAATTGGAAAGGGAGCAGTAAAATTTTCCCTATTTGGGAAACGGATATGGCTTAGCGGTTGGGCTCCCGTCTACCATATAGGAGGTCCAGGGTTCGATTCCCAGGGCCTCCTGGTGAAAGGTGAGCTGGCCTGCACAGAGAACTGGCACAGCAAGATGATGCAACAAAAAGAGACACAGAGGAGAGACAATAAGAGACACAGCAGACCAGGGAGCTGAGGTGGTGCAAGAGATTGAGCACCTCTCTCCCACTCCAGACGGTCCCAGGATCAGTTCCTGGTGCCGCCTAAAAGAGAAGACAAGCAGACACAGAAGAACACACAGAGAGCAGACAGTGAGCATAAAAACGAGGGGAAGGGGGAATAAATAAATAAATCTTAAAAAAAAAACTTTCCCTATTTGCAGATGACATGATCCTATACATAAAAAATACCGGGGAAAAAATCCACAACAAAGCTGCTAGAGCTAGTGAATGAATTCAGCAAAGTGGACGGGTACATGATCAGCATGCAAAAATCAGTGGTGTTTCTATATACTAGTAATGAATGCTGAGGAAGAAATCAAAAAATAATTTCCATTTACAATAGCAACTAAAAGAATAAAATATTTAAGAATAAATTTAACCAAGGATGAAATTACTTGTACACACAAAAAAACTACAAAACATTGCTGAGAGAAATTAAAGCCTTAAATAAATAAGAGGATATTCCATGTTAACGGATTGAAAGACTAAATATTGTTAAGATGGCAATTTCACCCCAAGCAATTTATAGATTCAACCAGTCCTAATCAAACTTCCAACAGCCTTCTTTGCAGAAATGGAAAAGCCAATCATCAAATTCATATGGAAGAGTAAAGGGCCTCAAATGGCCAAAACCATCTTAAAAAAGAATGAAGTTGGAGGACTCATACTTCCTGATTTTTGAACTGATCACAAAGCCACAATAATCAAAACAGTGTGATACCACATAAGGACAGACATATAGACCAACAGAATAGAATTGAGAGTTCAGAAATAAACTCACACATCTATGGCCAGTTGATTTGATAAGGGTGCCAAGTTCATTCAATGGGGAAAGAATAGCTTTTTTAACAAATGATGCTGGGAAAACTGGATATACATATGCAAAAGAGTGACATTAGACCCCTACATCACACCACATACAAAAAATAGCTAAAAATGGATCAAAGACCTAAGTATAAGAACCAAAACTTTAATTCTCCTAGAAGAAAACATAGGGAAGCATTTTCAGAACCTTGTATTAGGCAATGATTTCTTAGGCTTTACCTAAAAACACAAGCAGCAAAAGAAAAATAGATAAATCGGACTTCATAAAAATTAAAAACTTTTTTGCATCAGAGGACTTTATCAATAAAGTAAAAAGACAACCTACAGAATGGGAGGAAATATTTGGAAATCATGTATCTGCTAAGAGTTTAATATCCAGAATATATAAAGAACTCCTACAATTCAACAACAAAAAGACAAACAACCCAATTAAATTAATGGGCTAAGGACATGAATAGATATTTCTCCAAAGAAGATATACAAATGGCCAAAAAACACATGAAAAGATGCTCAACATCATTAGTCTTTAAGGAAATTCAAGTCAAAACCACAATGAGATACCATTTTACACATACTAGAATGGCTACTAATAAAAAAATAAAACAGAATATAACAAGTGTTGGACAGGATGCAGAGAAATAAGAACCCTTATACATTTTTTGGTGGGAGTGTAAAATTATGCAGCCACTGTGGAAAACAGTTGGCGGTTCCTCAGAAAGTTTAGTAAAGAATTACTATAGACTCAACAATCCCACATCTAGGTGTAAACTCACAAGAATTGAAAGTAGGGATTCGAACTGATATTTGCACACCAATATTCATAGTGGCATTATTCACAATTGCCAAAAAAGTGGAAACAAGAGAAATGTCCATCAACAGATGAATGGATCAACAATATGTGGCATAAACATACAATGGGATATTATTTGGCCATAAAAAAGAATGAAGTTCTGATACATGCAACAACATGAATGAACCTTGAAGACATCATGTTGAGTGATAAAAGCCAAAGGGCAAATATTGTATGATCCACTTATCTGAAACAATTAGAATATAAAAATTCATAGAGTCAGAACTAGAATACAGGGGCCGTGGTGAGGGTGGGGAATGGGAAGTTAATGCTTAATTGGCAGCTTCTGTTTGAGGTGATGGAAAAGTTACGGTAATGGATATTGGTGATGGTAGCTCAACATTGTGAATGTTACTAACACTACTGAAATGTGTATTAGAAAGCGTTTAAAATGGGAATTTTTCGGTTGTATATGTTACCAGAATAAAAAAATAATTATTACAAAATACATAGGAGTACTACACAAAGAGTTAACCCGGATGTAAACTACGGACTATAGTTAATAGCATAATTATAATAATATTGTTTCATCAATTATAACAAAGGTATCACACTAATGCAAAATGTGAATCATAGGGAAAACTGTTTGGGGGACATATATGGGAACTCTGTACTTTCTGCATGATTTTTCTGTAAACCTACTACAGCTCTAATTTAAAATTTAATAAAAATTAAAAAAATAAGTCACAGAAAAAAGTCTGTGTTTCTAAGTTTTTTAAGCATGCTTATATAAATATTTCATTGGTAATGATACAGTTATGACATTTCAGGAATAATATAACAATTATAACATATTTCTGAACATCAGTTTTCAAAATGCTCTCTGAATAACAAGAGTTTCTTTGCAAAACCAGTAACTTTTTCACTCACTGTTAAACACCGTCTTTTTTTTTAAAGTACACATGAAATGTGCTTATTTATAATTTTAATATTGGCTAGGTTACATAGTATTGAAAGTCACTTATAACAGAAAAGGTCAGAAATTTTGGAACAATAGTCTTTTGTAAAAGATAAATGTGTAATTCATCTTTTTTTTTTTTTTAAGATTTATTTAATTTATTTGTTTACCCCTCCCATCCAACCCCACCCTCATTGTTTTGAGCATCTTCTCTTTAGGAGGCACTGGGAACTGAACCCGGGACTTCCCACATGGGAGAGAGGTGCTCAATTGCTTGAGCCACCTCAGCTCCCTGCTTTGTTGTGTGTCTCCTTCTTGTGTCACCTTGTTGCATCAGCTTGTCGTGCTTGCCCATCACACCAGCTCGCTGTCTTGCTCATCTTCTCCAGGAGGCACCAGGAACCGAACCAGGACCTCCCATGTGGTATGTGGGAGAGCTCAATCGCTTGACCCACATCCGCTTCCCCTAATTCATCTTTTTAAAAGATTTTTTATTGTGGTAAAATATATATCATAGATGCATTTTAGCCATTTGTAAGTGTACAATTCAGTGGCATTAATTACATTGAAAATGTTGTACAACCATCACCGCTATGTATTCATATTTAACTTGACAATTCTTTTAAGTGCTTTACCCCCAAATGACCTGTGAACTTGTCAGATACTATTGATTTTTATAGTTGCTTTTCATTTCATTACACAGCATTATAAAGATTCTATTTAAAGGTCTTGTATTTTTTAAAAAATAAAAATAGCCTTAACAATGACACCTTACAGCACCCAAATTCCTTTCAAGAGATCACGGTCACTCTTACTATTTGTGACACTTGACTCATGCATAGATAGACAAGTATGGCTACCAGCATCAATCTGTATATCAGTAAAGTTTAATTCTTTTAATTAAAATAAAGAGCACCCCTTTGGAGACTATTGTCCGAAAGCAAAGCATTCACTCTCCTGCCAGGAAACCCTCAATATCGCTCCATTGTCCTTGGATAAAGCCCAAGCTCTCCCCTTCTTGACAACAGCTCCCCCACCCCCACCCCTTTCTGCCTTTTTACTGGCACAGCTGAGTCCTTTATAACAGCCTTACTTCAGGCTTGGGGACTGACTCGGTTCCTGAGCTATGAGGAGGCCAAGGTCAGCAACTCACTGTGTGGCCTGAGCCAGTCTTTCTGCTAAGTGCCATCTGAGCTTAGCATCTTAGTCCCCAAGCATCAATACTTGGGTTTGAGTCCCAGCCAAAATAATAACAACACCAGCAAACACTACAGAGCTTTTACTCACTTTGAATTGTTCTGAGTGCTTCACTTATATTTACTTAATCCTCTTAATAACTCTATGAAGAAATAATATTATTTTCCCCATTTTTATAGAAGAAACTGAGACAGGGCTTATATAACTTCCCCAAAGTCACGAATTAGTAAGTGATGGAGGTGAGTTTTGAGCCTCGGCAGTCTAACTCCAGAGCCTATGTTTATAACACTTGGCTCTCTGTTCTGCCTCATGACAACTTGCCATGGCTAATTATGGTAGGGGTGGAGAGGCAGGTGCCTTTCAGTCATCAGCATGACCAGGACTACAGTCCAATACAAGTTCAAATAAGGCAGTGCTTCTTCTGGGTGTATAAAATACTTAAGTTCAGAAACACTAGCAATTCATATAAAAATCCCAGATGCCTCTTTTGTACTTTACACCCAGTAGTCTGGCTAAAAGTAAAGAGACAATAACAAGTGTTGGCAAGGATGTGGAATGTTGGAACCCTCATATGTTGCCGGTGGAAATATAAAATGGTGCAACCATTTTGGGAAATGGTTTGGCAGTTCCTCAAAATGTTAAACACAGAGTTACCATGTGACCCAGCAATTCCACTTCTAGGTATTTACCCAAGAGAAATGAAAACATATGTCCACACAAAAACTTGTACTCAACTATTCAAAGTAGAATTATTCATAATAGCCAAAAGGTAGGAATAACCCAAATATCCATTAGCTGATGAATGGATAAGCAAAATATGGCTTATCCATACAATGGAATATTATCTGGGCATAAAAAGGAGTGAAGTTCCAATACATGCTATAACATGATGAACCTTGAAAACATCATGCTAAGTGAAAGAAGTCAGATACAAGAGACCACATATTGTGTGATTATATTTACATACAATGTCCATAATAAGAAAATCCATAAAGACAAAAAGTAGTAGTCTCTAGGATTGGTGGAAGGGAGGAATGGGGATTGGTGGAAGGAAGTATGGTGTTTCTTTCTGGGGTGATGAAAATGTTCTAAAATTACATGGTAGTGATAGCTGCACAACTCTAAAAACCACTGAATTGTATACTATTAAAGGGTGAGTTTTATATATGTTAATTATATCTCAATAAACCTGTTATTTAAAAATTTAAAATCATGAATATAGTAGCAAATACCACAATCAGAATAGCAGAGGTAGGTAGTGAACAGGACTCTAGTGAAAATAGAGTGTGACTCTATGTTAATTGACATGCATCTGAAAGAATGATTATTTTCTTCAAGTAGCCCCCAGAATAACATTGCAAATAGTAAAATGGATGATGAGTATTTGAAAAGTGTATTTTACTGGGCTAGCAAGTGATTCATCTCTACTCCTCAGTGTGTTGTGTATTCTGAAACTTGTTTATATATGAGCATAAAGCTGTCCACCCTTTATGTAATTTTCAAATGAAACACAGTGACCTCTCTAGTAAAGAAATTATATTTTTCTTTAATAAGAGCAAAATACTGCTTTTCAAATCTAGGAATTTTGTTTCTGAAAGTTGAGAAAATACCAAAACTATAGCAACATCATTCAAAACTCTTTTTCTTCAGCAAAACAAGGCTATACATCATTCTATTGCCAAAAAGGTATAAATCAATTATAAACTTAATGACACTTTTTATGTTTGAAAAGAAAGCAAACAAAAGTTCTTTCCTAGCGATGGTTCTAGACTTTCAAAAATTCAACAGCATACAATGTAGAAGAGCAATTACTATCACGTACATGCTAGCAGAGATTTCCCTTTGCTTAGGGAAGAATTAGCTGATGTGCAGAGTAAATACCTGTACTTGGCATAGGTGTGTCACATGTAAGAGAAAAGTGCCCAATGACATTTTTTTCTATTTATCCTTGCAGATTCATGTTATAGGAGAAGAGAATTTTCACCTGTAACAATTATTTTGTGAGAAAAATGTACGTTGGAGTCAGTACTGATGGAATCATAACTATATGTTTAGCAAAGAAGGGTGTTACTATAGGAATAAAAGAGGTTTACCTGAACGCCAATCCACATACGACTTCACTCACAGAGAACAACTAGCTGACAACTTGCACCCTGATCTTCAGGGTGCAAAGATCAGGGATGAAGGAAATGGTGAAGGCCGCAAATGGTGAAGGTGTGCAAAGGATTGTCACACCACTAAATGAATGTTTTTTCAGTGTGTTGTGAGAAGAAATAGACATTGAGCACAAGACTGCTTTTCTACACTGAGGTATGTTGTTTCTCAGAGAAAAGGTACTCCTACAATTCTTTTTAAATAAAGGAAGTGATTCATAGTATTTCTTCATGATGCTTATAACGCCTATAAAGATATTTTTCTGTTTTCAAGTAAATTATCTCTGCTCCATATTTATAATCTTGCATAGCCTGAACCTAGCACTCAGGATGATATAGCAACAAAATTTAAAAGTTGCAAATGAGAATAAGCTAGCAGAATTTCTTAAGAAGATATAAATCTGTATTAGTTGTTTGTTGCTTCGTAATAAATTGCCCCAAAACATAGTGACTTAAAACAACAAATATCTATCTCACAGTCTCTGGGTGTAGATTAGCTGGGTTCACTGGCTCAGAATATCTCATGAGTTGTAGTCCAGCTATTGGCTGGGGCTGCAGTCATCTCAAGGCTTGACTGAAGGAGGATCCACTTCTAAGCTCACTCACGTGGCTGACTGCAGGCTTCAGTACTTGCTGGCCATTGGCTGGAGATGTCAGTTCCTTGCCACATGGGCCCCTCATAGGGCACCTCACAACATGGCAGCTGGTCTGCCTCAGAGCAAGCAAGTGAGGAAGAAAGTGGGTAAGATGGTAGCTACAGTCCTTTTGTATCCTAATCTCAGAAGTGACATCCCATCACTTCTGCTCTGTTCTATTTGTTAGAAATGAGTTAATAAGTCCAGCCCCCACTCAAGGGGAAATTATACAAGGGCAGGAATACCAGGAGGCAGGGATCAATGGACACCATTTTACAATCTTTCCATCATAAACTTCCGTGGGTGTGGTTTTACCAGGGTGCTACAAGATACACCAGGTCTTGGTCAATGAAACTCTCTAAGGCTTCTCTATACAGCATGGCCTGAATCCTCAGTGTCTGTGTTAGGTGTTGAAATTGGATGCAAGGTCTTGGTTGAATCTTGGTTTAAGTGTCCAGTGCCCTAGGGTACATATCTATTATAGAGCTGGTAGGTATCCCCCCAACCCTTTCAGATGGCATGACTGGTGGCACAGGTATATGCCTGTATAAGTTCTTCCTTCCTGTGACAGGGACAAAGGTTGTCTTCAGTTAGCATACCCTCTCGGCAGGATACATGGAGAAACTAATTCATCTGAGTGCCTCAGAAGGAGTAGGTATGATATGACAGTTTGAGATTATTTTATGAAGCACAAAAAGAGAAAGATTATGTTTGCAAACTAATCTGTTCTTCTGGATGTGATACCCTTGGATTATATTAAATTTAGTGAGGGGCCTCTGATTAAGTTTACTTGATAAAATCAATTTAGGGCTTCTGATTGGGCTAAGTCAGTAAGGTGTGACTCAGGTTGAGTTCCTGCCCCCTTGGTGGGCCGATTAAATGAACACTCACTCAAGAAGACACGCCGAAAGAGAGACAGCTCTGTTATTTTTGATCCTGGAGCCCCAGGGAGAGATGAGCCATTCACCTGATAGTTTGCAGCTGACCTTGGGAAGAGAGTTGAGACTGATATAGGAAGCCCTGAGAGATGAGCCCTCTGCCAGCCTGCAGCTGAGATTGGGAAAAAGCTGCACGCACAGAGCCTCAAGAGGAAGAGGAAGCCTAGGAGGGAGAGACCAGGCAGAGAACAGTAACCATCTTGCTTCAATACATGGCAACTGACTTTGGTGAGAAAGCAACCTAGAGTTGTACTCTTTAGGGCCTTGTAACTATTAGCTTGTACTCCAAATAAATACCCAACATCTTAGATTTCTGGTATTTAGCATTGGCATCCCTCTGGCAGACTAATACATGTGAACTGAGAAGTCAATGGAATGGGTTTGACCTGAGAGGATGCCCTGTCTTTGTGGCTTGGGCTAATCTATGATTTCTCTGGCTCTCAAATTTAGACATTGTTTGTTTAGGCCAGTCAACCCAAATAATAGCAGTCTACATAGGGGTAATGACTCTCTTATGGATCTCCTCTACCAGATAATAGAGACTGCTGATTGTCCCACAATTTCCGTTTTCCTCTTCGTCCTTAGTGTCAGAAACCAAATGGCTGAGCACATGGCTGCCTGGAATAAAGACAACAGTTGTCAACTTTCTTGTAGCTCGATGTGGCCATGTGACTATGTTCTGACCAATGAGATATAAGTATTATAGATGGTTGGTATGAGCAATTTCCAGAAAGTGTCCTTAAAGGAAGGCAGTATCCCCTGATTTGCCCATCCTCCTTCATATTGGCTAGAATATGGATGCAGTGACTGGAGCTCTATTAGCCATCTTGGACAATGAGGTGACCTTGGGAATAGAAGCCATACAGGTAAAGCAAAACAAAAGGACAGTATAGTTTTCCACACCAGTTCAGGGCTGACTATCTCTGGACTTCTTATATATGAGAAAGAAAGAAATTTGCACTTTTGCTTAAGCCATATTTAGATTTTTCTGTTACTCTTGGCTGAACCTAATCCTAATTAATGGTGTAACATTGTTCAAACCCAAATCCTAAATTTATGCAATTCAAACCCAGTCTCACCATGATGTGAACTGTCCCACTACTTCCTACAGTGCTCTTCCACTGGGCAGATGTTGCCTCTAGTACAGGCCAAAAAGTTATAGCAAACATTGCCAGGTTCGCACTGGTAATGGGTGAGGACCAAAGATGAAATGTCTGGCTTTGTTTACAGTATGGGGCAATATGCAGGGAGCTGGATGTTCCTGTTGAACTGCAGGAATGGGGCTAGGACAGAGCAAGCACTGGTCCTGGTATGGGGTAGGGACAGTCTCTTCTGGTAGCAGGACCAGATGAAGGCTGGAGGGCCCTGAACGGAGTTATCCTTCTTCTGCCCCGGGTGCTGCCTAAGTCCAAAGGCCTTACAGATTCAAGACCTGTAGGGCAAGTTCCTCTCCAACCCAGAACCTCAGAACCTCAGAACCTTAAGGAACGAGGAGTGGGAGTTGCCAGGGAAGAGGAAAAAGACAGATAAAAGACAATTGAAGCTGTCTTCTAGAAGTAAGCAGGGAATAGACACAAACAAAAAATTCCTTATAAAACACTAACGTGGACAGTGTTTGCATTGTGTGTGAAATGCCAGCCAGAGGCCTCTGGGAAACAAAGGGTATGTCTGTTTTTCTTTCGCGGCCTCTGCTCCCCGGTGTCAATGACTTTCTCTTGTGAAACCCACACCCAGGTTTAAGCCAGGACAGTGCTGAGCTCCTACACTGGCTTTTCACCATGTGCCAAGGAAATAACCTGCCTCGGGGCACACATAGGGGGCCTCTCTGGGGTATTTTGAGTTGATGATGGCAGTGGAGAACCACAGCATCCACCTCGTGCTAAGGCCCAGACTATTTCTATCATAAAGTGCAAATCCTGCAATGTGGAAAGGGCAGGAATTCACTTTAGGGAACAAGAGATTTTTAGTGAATTATAACCTGCCATCAAAAAATCTAGTCTATGGATCCTTGTTTGAATACTTCTGAACTTAAATTAACTTTAATTTGACAAACTAGTTAGAACTCAATTTAAATTAGAATGCCTCTAATTTAAAAACTATTTCCCTGTGCCTATTTCTTTAAAATATATTTCCCAAAATTGGGCAGAGGGACACTCACAGGTCCAGAAGTAGAATAGAGCCTCTGTTTTACAACTTCGACCAGTAGTGAGTGCTTTACTCCTAGTTTGGAGTGTTGCATCTCAGAGGTGGGTGTTATGTGAATCTGTTCAAGTCATCCATGTAGAAGACCAGGCAGCTCATTTTCCTACAGAAAATCATCAACGCTTCTGGTCAGGAAGTTCTCTGGAGAAATCTTCACTTTCCTCATAGCAAGACAGGTTTCATGAACTCAGCACAGGATGGATCCAGAATGCAGTCTGTGTTACATGACTAAAGTCAAGGAGTTGGCAGGGCTGCATTCAGTCAGTGTGGGAGGCTCCGTGTGGAGGAGAAAAGGGCGTGTGTCCTCAAGTCAGGCAGAACTGCAATGAAATCAAAGCTCGCACACTGGAGTCCAAAGATATTATCTGTAGTTGTGGAACAAGAAATAAAGATGTATGTGCATTACTCAGACTTACAAGGTGACTACCTGAGGAACTAAAAATATTGATGAAACCTCAGTGGGAAGCAGTTGGGCGAGGCGATGGGGAAGAGTTGTTTGTGCACTCAGTCCTCATGCATCATAGCAGGGGGTCCAATTGCTATCTCAAGAAATGAAGGTGATTTTTCAACATACATTTACTATGTGCAAGCACTATCCTAGGCATTGAAGTTATAGCCATAAAACAAACAAAGCAAAGTTGTTGCACTCTTTATTCTAGTAATAAGCCTATTGATTAGAGATAGAGATATTAATGTAACTAGGAGAAGGAATAGCTAAAAGTCTTAAAATTGGTTGCCTTGGAGAGCAGGATTAGGAGAAAGAAGGGGTAGAGAGAAATAGGGCAAAGGATTGTTTTTCCTGACAACCTGGTTGTGCCATTTGATTTTTGCTTAATACTTAGATACAAAATTTTGTTTTAATTATTTTTTTAAAAGTCTACCTACTAGCTGTATATTTTTTAATAGATTGCTTAAATTCCCAGAGCCTTAGTTCTTTGTCTGGAAATTGGGGATAATAATGCCTCCCCTCAAAGAGTATTTGTTGTAACGAGTACCTGGCATGAAGCAGGCATGCAAGTATCAGTGTCTTCCCTTATACCTCTCATGTACTATTTTGCATCTCAAGGTCTTCAGGCGGAAAAGCGACATCTGTTCTTGGGTCCGGCCTATGACTCACAGTATGAGCCTAGGCAAGTTGCATGACTTTTCTTTGTCTGCTTTGGTTCATCTGATGCAAAGCATCTCAAATTATTCCACATGCCAGGGAACAGGATGCACATTGTAGAACTCGGGCTTTGGGCTTCTCGAAAGAGCACTGTCAAATATTAACGTGATTTGGTCAGACCCTGTATTTGCTGATCTCGTCTTTGGGGCTGAGTTTTTATTGCCTGATTTATGAGCAGGTAGGCTAACGCTGCTGTCCTGACTGTATTGTTACCTTGGAAGTTTCACAATCAGATGCTTAATTCCTGAGACACCCAGGGCCTCGTGATGAAAGGGGAAGAACAACAATGAATTCAGGCGAGAGATCACTGTCCAGGATCAGGATGTACCAATAGAAGAACGCTAAAGATGTCAGCATGACAAAGCAAAGAGGATTGCTGACATCCAATCTGGCAATAAAGGGGAAGGTGATCCTCTGTGTGTTTATGAACCCACAAATACATAGGGGGATGTGCTTGCAGGTTCTGTGATGTGTGTGTGTGTGTGTTTGTGTGTGTCGGGGTAAGTAGCTGGTAAAGTTTTGTTTTTTTGTTTTTTGGTTTTTTTTTTTTGGTAAAGTTTTAACAACCAGCTCTGGAGGGGGAGCCCCAAGTTATAGTGGTTGCCAATTTTAGTGGTGTAGATACTTCTAGTGTAGCCAGTTTTAGGGCACTGACTTGAGGTCACTGAATGCAAAGTTGGAAAAGATGCACAGAACCAGCTCACACCAGTCTGTGCAGTTTGAGCATGTTGCTAGTGGCAGGTAACTTTCAAAAATAGAAAAATCTCCCAGCTCCTTCCACTCATCTGCTTCTAAAATTGTAGATACTGCTTTAGCCTTTACTCCAGAATCCATCCATACCTCCCGAATAGAATTGTTCATTCATCCCTGATTGATTATATATTCCTTTGTTAAAATTCATGGCTCATCATAACTCATAGGAGTTCTGAAACTGTGATTTTTTTTTTTTTTTATTCTTCCAACATCTACATAATGGCTGGCAAGACCATTTGTTTATTCAGAAAGTAGCCAACAGGATACTGCAGGCCTGTCAGGGAAATGCCCTGCCCCTATAGACTTGGCAAACTCCTGGCCAAAGAAACCTCTGAGCAGGCAAGAGGAAGGCCTCATTTCTGGTGCCCCTGCAGTTCTGACTCTTTGAGAGTTAAGTGATTGGTTGGTTCTTTGGCAAGTTTATGAATCTCTTCCTCATCCCTCAGAAATGCTCTCATTCGACTCCAGGAGCACCTCCCTTTGAGCCCTTTCCCCCCATCCCACCCTCACCCCCACTTCCTCTCCTCTGAAATCCTGCATCCTGGAGACAGATGGGGCCAGATCCAGGTCCTATGGAACCTGAACCTGAAGTTTTTGGGTTGGGGTGGGGTGGGGTGGGGTGGGTGAATGCTCTTTAAGGAAAAGAATACAAACACAAAAGAATACAAAATTATGACTATAAAGCTGCTAAGGTCAGAGCCTTAGAAGGGGCCTGTGCAAATGAGAGGCCCCGAGACTGAAGCTTTATTTGCTTCCAGTAAATACAATCCTAGAGCCAGTCTATACTAAGAAGGAAATTGGATGTTTGCCTGGTAACTGTGCGTGATAGAATATCCTGCCCTCCCCCATCCCTGTTTGGATAAGGAGGAAGTTCCAGAAACCTGTTCCCTCTTGAAAACCCTGCTATCAGGCCTGATACTAGAGGGCAGTATTTATTCTTCATCACTCCTGCTGTGTTACACAGCTACTGCCCTACTGCTTGTACTGAACCAACGAGTTATAACCAGCCCCAGTAGCTCAAGGAAATATCCCTAAGCCCTAGCAAAGTCGAACTTTGGAATCACTGAGGATGAGAAGGACCTCTAGTGGTCAGTCTCAAAGATCACATCATTGCTACCTTCTACCTATTCTCTCTCTCTCTCTCTTTTTTTTTTTTTTTTTTTTTTTTGAGATACCAGGGCCAGGGATTGAACCCAGGACCTTGTATGTGGGAAGCCAGCGCTCAATCACGGAGCTACATCGGCTCCCCTGAGTTGGTTTCTGAGTTGGTTTTTTGGCTTGTTTGCTTGTTGTTTTAGTTTGTTTGTTTTTAGGAGGCACCAGGAATCGAACCTGGGACCTCCCATGTGGGAAGTAGGCACTCAACTGCTTGAGCCACACCCACTCCCATCTACCTGTTCTCTTAAAGGTATTCTGGGTTGTCAACTCTGGGTTGTCAGTTCCAAGAAGTGGAGGTTGCTGGGGAAATAAAACCCACCAACACATTTTCCAGGTTGCTGTCATTTTCCATGCAGGATACTTTGGGGAAAGGCTTTGAAAGCATCCACACTTGGGTTACGATCACCCTGATGGCCTGCTAAGCCTCAGTTTCCTCATCTGTAAAATGGTGATAATCAAATGCACTTTCTAGGTTGATGTGAGATTGAATGATACAGCATGTGTAAATGACTCAGCATGCAATGATTGCTCATTAAAAGTTAATCCCCCCTCCCTGGTTCAAATGAAAAATTTATGGAGGACAAAGACGGAAGGAGAATATAGTATAAATCAGAGGAAATCTTTTTTTCCCCCTTAATATAGATAGCCTGTGGAGGATAGGATGGCTTCTATTGCATGGTGTATAAAAGATGTAATGGACATTTTTCTGTATACATGCAGACAAAATCCATCCATTTCCCAGTATGATTGGGCCCATTGCTGTGCCAGGGAACAAAGGGCTGTGGGGAAAACTGAAACGTGACCTTGCTCCAAAGTAATAGATGTTCTGCATTTTGAAGGCAGAGCATAGTACCATGAGACAATGGATTTTTTTTTTGAGTTACCAGGGGTTTGGGGATTGAAGCCGGGACCTCATATGTGGGGAGCCAGTGCTCAACCACTGAGCTGCATCGGCTTTCCCAAGTTGGTTTTCTCATTTGTTTTGCTTGTTGTTTGTTTTTTCGTTTTGTTTTGTTTTTTTCAGGAGGCACCGGGAACCTATCCCAGGACCTTTCGTGTGGGAGGCTGGAGCTCAACCACTTGAGCCACATCCACTCCAGACAATGTATTTTAACTTTAAAAACATTTTTTAAAAAAATCAGAATTCCTTTGAGAAGCTAATTAAAAGTCAGAGACCATCTCTCCAGAAAAACACACATGTGCACATACACACAAATTTTTGCCCACAATTTCAGGGTTTTCACTGTCACTCTAAGGCCTGTTCATGGTGATTCAAGAATCCAAGTTAAGAAACTCTGATGTAAGACATTTGGGAGCAGATACTATGTGGCAACCAGGAATCTTGAACGTACCCCAGCTCTGCCACTAAATAGCTGTGTTAGTTGCACATGCCCCTTTACCTCTCTGAACTTTATTTCTTCACCTATAAAAAAAGAGAAGGTTAGACAAATAAAAGGTTGCCAGATAAAATACAGGATGCCTTGTATTTTTATTTGGTAAATCTGACAATCTTAGGTAACTTTTCAGGTCTTGATTTAAGGTCTAAGATGTTTGGTGATGAAGGAATCCTAATAATGGGGAATGGGAAGTTAGAAGATTCTTAATCACTGTTTAAGCTGGAAACTATGATGTCCCATGACCAATTTTAAGCATTTGAGTGAACACTCTGTTGGATTCTAGATAGAGAAGGCACCACTCTGTGTCCCTGCATTGCTCAAAGAACCATTCTATCATTGCTAGACTGTGACTGCCAGATTTCTAGCTTTTTCTGACACTTGAAAAACCAACTGTGGCATTCCTAGTGACATGACTAGATGGCCCTGCTGCCATTTGCAAACCTCAAGCCATTTGCTGAGTTGGTGCCACTGTCACATCAAGCCTGGCCACAGCAGAGGTAAAGGCTACAGGCCCAAGGCCTTTGGGGAAGGCAATGTTCAGCAGACAGCTGTGCTGCTCCTCGGCCCCTTCCTACATGCTGGTTGCTGGTTTCCTTCTGCTGTTGTTCATCGCCATACAATGAGCAATAGGGTGAGGCCCGTGCACCCCACAGAGTCCACCTCCCACAGGCTGGGCCTGTGCATACATCCTTTTCCTGGAGGGGCACCTGACACTTGACTTCCTCTCTCAGAGTGGGCATGCTCCCTGTCTTTCCCTCCCTCTCTCCCTTCCTCTCTCCCTTTCTTTTTTTTTTTTTTTTTTTTTCTTTTTCCTCTTTTTTTTTTTTATTTTTTATTTTTTATTTTTATTTTTTATTTTTTATTATGGGTAAAAATCAAAATTCTCACAATACATACAAACATTTGCAAAATGATATATAAATATATATGCATATATGTGTATTTGCTTACAAAAATGTTATTTATATATATATATACATACATATATTTTAAGAGGTGCTTAGATTACCTCTCTCCCTTTCTTTTTTTCCTTCAGCTAATATTTCTTGTGTACCCACCATGTGCTAGGCACTGTACTAGGCACTTCCCCTTAGCTGAGGCATCTCCGTCCTCCATGCCTAGTCTCACAGTCAGGTCAGTGATTGTCGAAGTAAGTTTTGTGGATCACTGCATTAGAGTCACCTGGGAGGCTTGTTAAAGATGAGCATTCCTGGGTCTCATCAGAATTGGTGAAGGAAAGGTGCCTGGAGACTCCCCAACTGATTTTTAAACCACAAAGACAAGGCTGCCAGTTTCTGCACCCCCTTCTCTGTTACTTTTCCAGAAGCGCATAGGTTTGAGGGCTCGAAGCAGATTGGTCTCTGCTCCCAGGAATTTCCAGACTTGAGGCTGCTTTTCCTCTTTCTCTCTCTCTGGACCTAAGCTACCTGTGGAACCTGTGAGATATTGGACTTTGTTAATATTCCAACTAGTCAAATGACTTCAACTTAATGGTTAATAAGTAGGCTCACCTACTTATAGCAAAATGGTTTTCCCATTCTGTCAGTTCTAGGAAAGAGAAATGTTCCAGGGACTTATATGACCTTGAATTAAATCATGTCACTTCTTTGACTCTCCAGAAGGGAATTTTCTAATCTGAAATCCCACCCCAGCACATGGCTCCCCTCTAGAATGAAAGACCATTGAAGGCCAAAGCTTTGTTTTAATCACCAGTGTTTCCACCAGTGTTTCCACTTAATGTTGTGGAGTTCAGGGAGCATCATTCATCTTGTAGTCATTATAGGTGTGTGCAGTTATTACAGTAATTTTCCACAGATGGCAGTAGAGTCTTTCTCTAATTCATGATAAAGCCACCATATTGACTTGTTGTGGGGCTGTATCCTCAATGCTTAGAGTACTGAACACATAATATATACTCAATAAATATCTGTTAAATACATTTTCCTAACTTTTTAGTTATGAAAAATTTCAAACATACTAAAAAGTTGAAAGAATAGTACAGTGAAGTTCTATATATCCCTATCTAAATTTATACATGTTAACATTTTGCTATACTTGCTTTATCTATGTGTGTGTATTTATGTATACATGTATTTATTCATTTTTGCTGAATCATCCGAAGGTTAGTTGAAATCTTCATGATACTCAACCCAGAAATATTTTAACAGGCATTGCCCAAGAATGAGGACATTCTCCCACATAACTGCAATACCATATCACACCTAAGGATAATTAGCCATTATTTCCTAACATTATCTAATATCCTGTTGTAGAAGGTACTATTGATGCCCTACCCAAATCCCCTTGGCCTACCTAGAGGTCACCTGCAAACAGCTGCCATATAGCTGGTGACTTCTTTAGTGGCTTTGCCTGAGCATTTTTGGCCTGAAAAAGTATGCTACACTCTCCTAGGACAGGCAGGTAGTCCTGGGGAGTCAACACGCCAGGCAGGAGTGACCCTCCATCAGAAGCTGGTGGACAAATACTCAAGCTCTCATTTCCCTCAGAGAGACAACTCTAAGGTGTGTTCCTCAGAGCTTCTCAAAGGGTCTGGAGCAACAGTTGCCTACAGCAGCAATCTGTTCAGTAACACATCCTTTATTAGATTTCCTCCCTTCCCTATTTTACTTCCTTATTGTGCTTCCTGAGATCATCTCTTAAATAAACTACTTGCACCCAAAGCTTTATCTCAGGGCTTGCTTTGGGGGAAACCCAAGCCAAGACACCAGTCCATTGCTAAATTTGTTTAAAATAAGAATAATAAAACACACTGTTGCTGGATCATTAGAGAAGGAGGCAAAGCCACACCTGCTTAGGTGGTGCTTACAACCCAGCCCACGGGAGTTGTTCTTAGCTATGATTCTTACTAAACAAATGCTACAATGGGGCTGTTTATTTTTTATGCCCTGCCCAGCATATATTAATAATAACAATAGCTACTTCTTTTTAAGAGCATACTGTGTGGCAACTTTAAATGTTTATTTCATTTAATCCTCACAGTGACTCTTTGTGGAAGGACTATTATTATTCCCATTGTAATAATAAAGAAACTGAAGTTCATAGAAGTTAAATAACTCACTGCTAGTAAAAGGCAAATCTCTGGTGTGCTTAACCAGTGTGCTAAAATGTCAGGATAACCACAAATATTCTTCTATTCTATTCTTGTACAAATGGGAACAAGAATACCTGCCAGGAAAAATTCTTACAACACCATAAACATATGTGTTTTTTACCAATAAAAAAATGTTATCCCCAATTGCTAATTCTTGAATGTATAGATGGCTCCCTTGTCTGTCTGCTCCTCTTCTTTAAGAGGCATCAGAAACCGAACCCAGTACCTCCCATGTGGGAGGCAAGTGCCCGACTGCTTGAGCTACTTCTGCTCCCTGCTGGTTGTGTCGTCTGCTCACAGTGGTGTCTGCTCATCTTCTTTAGAAGGCAACCGGGAACTGAACCCGGGACCTCCCATGTGGGAAGCAGGCACCCAATTGCTTGAGCCACATCTGCTCCCCAGTTGCTAATTCTTGAATGTTTAGTGCAAGGATTCTCCAACAAGGAGAGAACCTCACAGGGATAAAATTTCCCCCTGCTATGCCTGGCTTAGTAGAGCTTACACATTGGGCTTGGGTTACCATTGGTAAATAATACTTTTCCAGCATTATTAAAGTTGTTTGTGATCTTCCAATGTTTTGACTGCTGTGAAACTCAAAACTCTCCTTGGATGTACCCCATCACAATTCCCAGGCTATCAGATTATCAAAGCACGGTTGTCTAACTTTAGTATGACAGTGTTCACTGAGATTTGCTATGCATTTTTGCACAAGGTCAGGCTTTATTGAAACAATTACATCCCTGTTAGTAATAACCTGGCCCCACCTGTAACCTAGGTACATATAGAAACTTAGACCTTAAGATGTCTTTCTCAATTACTGTCTTCTCTAAGAATCTCTAAAGGGAAACAGACTTTGAACCCAATGAATCTTACTCACTTGACCATACTGTCATAAAGTATTTAAGTTCTACCAATATAAAGGAGGGTAACAGGGAAAGGATTCTGGGTTCCCATACAGAGGAATAGTTGACCAAGGAAGTCATCTTTTCAGCAGGTAAGTGGTAAGATTTTTGTCTTGTGTAGAAAGCAGTGAGTTGTGAAAATTAAAGATAAGTCAGGTGAGGGAAATTCATTGTGAAAAGTTGCTGTCTTAGTGGGGTAGAAGGAAAGAGTAGACATCAATATTCCTCCTTAATAAGGTAGAGTGAGGTCTGCCAAGAGGCCCATACTCCCAGTTTTTATTGAGCACCTATGATGTACACTGCTTGAGACAACTCCAGCCAAATTCCGAAATTCCTCATTCTTGCAACACTGTGATAGAAATCTTTATGGTGGAATTTTTTTAAAATTACAAAATAGTCAATACAAGTACTAATTATATCTTATTGAGAAATTGTTGCAGCATGACAGCCAGAAAGGGTGAGCCTGGCATGAACAAAACTTGCTCCTGTCAGAACAGGCCTGGGACAGGGGAGGAGTGGAACAAGCCCAAAGATGTCATAAGTATGTTGAAGGCTTACCTACTTATGGCACTCGTTCAGGGGATAGAGCTCCAAGTTTGTCACGTCTGTGGAGTGGCCAGGGGTTGGAAGGGATCAACAATGGATACTTAAAAGAGAATATTAATCTAGGAAGTAGTGTGGGTAAGAGCATGGTCTTGGAAGTCCTGAGTTAGAATTCTGACCTTGACATTTACTGTCTTTGGAATCTGGGCAAATTATATAATCTCTCTAAACTTTCAGAAACTACCTCAAGAGAGTTATTGTGACACTTAATTGAGAGTCAAATAATGTATGCAAAGTGCTTAGCACACTGCCTGTCACATAGAAAGCATTCTATATGTGTTTCTACTATATTCATAGTAGTAATCTTGAAAAGAAGTGATGATGTATGTTTTTCCCAGATGGAGGTAGAGAACATTTTAGGGAGAGCAATGACAGGAGCAAAGGGCACAGAAGAAGGGGGAAAAGAGGCCTTTATTATTTTTAGTCCATTCTACGTCAAGGGGAAGGGGTGTTATGAGGGAGACAGTAGTGGAGGGATAGGGGAAAGCAAAGAGATTAACATAGTTTAGCAGAGAACGACTTTGCAAAAATGACCCAAGAAGGACTTTCAAAACAAGAATTGCTTTGTTCAGTAGGGACCATTGGAGAATGAAGCAAGTCTTGTTTCTCTTTCTTTTAAAATGACATTCTGCCAATCTTTATAAGGAAGGTTGGCTTTATCTTCTCCAGGGCTGTCCTATATTTCCTTGCGGTTTTATTTTTGTTGCCTTTTAAAAAATTCCTCAATACAAAAAGTACTTTGAACTTAGTAGTCAGAACAGGGTTGTTTAATTAAAAACTGGAAGTAGTACCACTATAAGCTGGGATGACTCATCAAGGACTTTATTTTCAATTGCATAGTTGACAGAAGGAAAGTTCATAAGCTCAGTGTAGACCAAAGTACAGAACCAATTGCATTCTTTTCGTTTTCCAGCAGATCTGATTTGAATTCATTGAAGATGGTGCGGAAGAACAACAGCCTAACACAAATGCGCAGATTTCTTCTCTTAGAGATTTTATTTCTGCCATGTGGGATGATGAGTAAGTTAATATTCTTTTTTGGCCACTTTTTATTGCAAAGGAAAATTCCAGGTTTATAAATAGTCACTGGGCATTGAGTACATTCTAAAATCCAAATTGGACTGACTATGCAGTTGGTATGGATCAGAATACAGAAATCAGGTAACAATACAAAATTGAACAGAAAAAAATTTTTGGTTCTGATATTATAAGGCAGGGTAAAGTATTCTATTAGCTCCAGAGCCACTATCAGAATTTTCTACATTTTACTGTATTTCATTATTAATCCCACCCCAAATCATCTTCTGCCAACTGTTTATTTGAACACATCACTTACAAGAAAATCTTTCCTGCATTTGTCCCCATCATGGAAATAGTTTTGTGTACCCCAGATTTAAAAAATAATACCTAGCCATTTTCAAATAAACTAGACGATATATGAAAGAGAAAAGAAAAAGTATAAATCACCCCCAAATCCCATTATCCAGAGATAACCATTCAAAATTTTGATATAATCTTCCAGAGTTTTTAAAAAATACTAGGCAGTAATCCCATTATCTTCACTAATAGTATGTGTTTTAAAAAGAAAACATGGGAGCGGATGTGGCTCAAGCAGTTGAGCACCCACCTCCCACACGGGAGGTCCTAGGTATGGTTCCAGTGCTTCCTGAAAAAAACAAAAACAAACAACAAGGAGAAAAAAATAAAACCAATGATAAAACCAGCTGAGGGAGACTGATATGGCTCAGTGGTTGAGTGCTGGCTTCCCACATACGAGGTCTTAGGTTCAATCCCCCGCCCCCAGTACCTCAAAAACAATGACGACAACAAAAATATGCGTTTATAGAACATATTGACGAATGTTTTCAGGGGCAGAGGTGAGGGGGACAAAATTTAGTAGCCACTATTTTAACCCTTTTCTTTGTTATTTGCTTCTGAGCCAGGAAAGCAAAAACTGAAATTCAGATTATATTACTATGCAATGAACGAATTTGTAAAAATCAGAGATGAAAATAAATTACTTATCTTGACCAACCACTGCACAATAACCCATCTACTCCACAGACCACAGCTATTTAATTTTTTTTTACTACACTGCAAAAACAATATTAAAATATCAGAAATGCAAGCTCCAATTTGTCCATAATTCTGTCACCTAATTAAAAAAGTGTTTTCAAATCAGGTGTTTACTATGTGCATATTCGATTGTGATATATTTGTAGTAATTATTAGAGGTGTAATTTATTTCTGCCTTTTCACTTAATGTTATACCTTAAATATTTTCCATTTTTCTGTGGTCTTTTTTCCTTTTTATTTTCCTACTCTCCACACCCCCCTTACTTGAAGTAACCAATTTAAAGCTGGTAAGTATTGCTTCACTTTTTTTTCCCTCTATTTTAATCAATCCTATTCAATATATACAGGATTTTTTCCCCATGAATATATGTAAACAAAAGTGTGATCATTTCCTACATACTGTTTTCTAACTCAATGGTTCTTAAACTTCGCTGTACATTAGAATTCCACATATTTAAATCAGAATGCTTGGGAATGGAAGCCAGGCATCAGCATGTTTTTTAAAGATCCCCAGGTGATCCCAATGTACAGCAAAATTTGGTAGCCACTATTTTAACTCTTTTCTTCTTTTAGTTAATAATACATTATGGACCTTTTTCCTGGCAGGATGATATAAATTAATATGACCCTTTTAAATTGTTGCCAAGTATTTCATTGTATTGATTTGACAATTTATTTAACCAGTCCTCTGTTGATAGACATTCAGGTCATTTACTCTGAACATCTCAGTAGTTTTTTCCTATACTCCCAGGTTCCGTCTTAACTGTGAATGGTAAAACTGAGAACTATATCTTGGATACTCAGCCTGGCTTACAAGAGTCTCTGAAATGTGCTGTTCAAAACCACACCAGAGAGGAAGAACTTCTCTGGTACCGAGAAGCCGGGACAGTGGATTTGAAATCCGAAAACAAAATCAATTCCAGCTCTGTCTGTATCTCTTCCATCAGTGAAAATGACGACGGAGTCACCTTTACCTGCAAGCTGCAGAGGGATCAGTCTGTGTCTATCTCGGTGGTACTGAATGTTACTTGTGAGTGAGGGGAAAGAAACTGCTAGCCATTCTGTGCTATCTGCACTACACCAAGTGGTAGCTGGAATCTAGGTCCAAGGAGTGTGTGCATTTTAACATTTGCTTGATATTAACAAATTACCCAATTTATATTCTCATAACAAAGAATGAGAATGCCCATTTCCCTACACCCTCATGAACCCTGAGTATTCCCAAACTCTAAGAATTTGCCAGTCTGATTAGAAGTTTTCTTTCTTTTTCTTTCTTTCTTTTTTTATTTATTTCTCTCCCCTCCCTGCCCCCCATTGTTTTGCACTCACTGTGTCCATTCACTGTGTGTTCTTCTGTGTCTGCTTATCTTTTCTTTAGGCAGCACCAGGAACCAATCCTGGGACCTTCCGGACTGGGAGAGAGGCGCTCAATCTCTTGTGCTACCTCGGCTCCCTGGTCTGCTGTGTCTCTTATTGTCTCTCCTCTGTGTCTCTTTTTGTTGTGTCATCTTGCTGCGCCAGCTCTCCACTCGGGCCAGCAGTCTGCATGGGTCAGGTCTCCCCTTGGGCCAGGTCTCTGCTTGGGCCAGCTCGCCTTCACCTCAAGGCCCCAGGAATAGAACCCTAGACCTCCTATATGGTAGACGGGAGCCCAATCACTTGAGCCACATCCACTTCCCTATTTCATTTTTGAGAGTGAGGATGATCACCTTTTCATACATTTATTGGCTATTAATTTTTTTTCTGTGAAATGCCTGCTTATATCCCTTTACCCATTTTTCTATTGGGTTATTCACTGTATTGATTTTTATAAGGACTTTGTGAATTATGGAAATTAGCTCTTTGTTCCCTGGATTGTAAATGTTCTCCCATTTATTTTTGACATGGTTTATAGTTGTTGTTTTTGCCATATTGAACTTTTAAATGTTTATTTTAAAATACCAATATTTTCCTTTGTGGTTTCTAGCTTTTGGGTTCTACTTAGAAAGACTTTTGCTGGGGATCTCTTAACATTACCTTAAAACCCAAAAAGGTGAAGCTCTCTGATGCTTGTATTTCAAGTGTTGGTAACACACTGGTGGAACTACTTGGAGTAAGGGTCCTTCAAATGATACTCTGCAGGTGTTTTGGGTGGAGAGTTGGTTCTGCATAAGGAACATGAGGGGTGGAGTGATGAGGGATAGGATGATGGTGTGATATGATTTAGTAGAAAGAACTCTGGACTTGGAACCTAATAATAAAAAGTCAAAGCCATTGGACCTCAAAGAGCTTAGCAAGCTTTTCTTTGAAAAATGGATACCACTGTTTCTGAAATATGAAGGTGGAGAAAATGCTAAGGAGCCCAGATCTGGAAATTGCTAGTGTCCTGCATTTTGAATTTCCAGGGTGAATCATTTATATGTTCTTGGGCAAAGGAGCTTTGTTTTTTTGTTTTTTTGTTTTTTTATTGATAAAATGTGATTTTAAGCAAGCTATCTTCTGAGTTACTTTGATAGAATCCAAGACTATCAGCAGGACATTGGATGTCTTGTAGTCCAGACTTATAAAATGACAGTGTAGTAGTCAGCCAAAGGGGTGCTGATGCAAAGTACCAGAAATCTGTTGGCTTTTATAAAGGGTATTTATTTCGGGTAGAAACTTATAGTTACAAGGCCCTAAAGAGTCCAACTCAAGGTTACTTCCTCACCAAAGTCTGTTGCCACCTGTTGTAGTAAGATGGTGGGTAACCTCTGCCTGGTCTCTCCTTTCTTCTTCCTCTGAAAGTTCCATGGGCCCAGCTTCTTCCAATCTCAGCTGTAGGCTGGCATAGGGCTCGTCTCTTTTCCTGGGCTTTAGATGTTTGAGCCTTCTCCTTTCTGTCACATGGCAAGACCGAAATGACCAAGTTCTCTCCTCTTCCGTATCTTCTTCTGTGTGTCTTCTTCAGTGAGTGTCTGTTTCTGTCAGCGCACCAAGGGGGCAGGCACTCAACCTGAGTCCTGCCCTAAAGATGTGGTAGGATCAAAGCCCGAATCCTGATTTAATCAAGTAAACACAAAACCTTTGAATTTAATACAGTCAAAGGGTATCACACCCAGAGGGAAAGACCAATTTACAAACATAATTAATATCTTTTTTGGAATTCATAAATAATGTCAAACTGCTACAGACAGTTAAGTAAACTGAGACCCAGAATGGGACCCCAAATCACAGGTGGAGCTAAGAACAGAACACAAATCCCCAGGCTCTTACTCTAGTGCTCTTCCCACTCTACCTTAATAAGGGAGACATGGCATAAATACCATTCATATGTTTTCAGTGCTTAAAAAATTTGTTTGCCATTTTCCAGTCTGAGTCCACTTTTAAAATCACCTTTATAACAATCTCCTAAATAGCATTGCTGCTAACCAATTTATCAGTGACTCATAGTGACAATAATTGACACAAACATCAATCAATAAGTCAAAAGGAGCAAGTGAGAAGAATTACGTGTACAATCAATCCAAATGAGTATTATTATTGTAAATAATAAATTTATAAATAAAATTATAAATAGCAGATCAAGAACTAAATGGAAGTGTGATAATACACTGTTTGGGGGAGGGTGTGGAGAAAAAGGTTCTCTCATACATTGTTACTGAAAATGAAACTTGGGAGCACCTCTTTTGCAATATCTATCAAAATTTAAAGGAAGCCTGCCCTTGACCCAGCCTTCTACTTCTAGATATTAATCTTACAGAAACACATGCACAGAGACATGTACAAGGATTTTTTCATAGCATTGTTAACATTTTAAAATTGAAAACAACCCACCAAAAGAACTGACTAAAGAGACATATATTATATTATAGCATTCTAAAAAGAATGAGCCACATCTGTGTGGTAGAATGTGGATATAGGATATATCTAAAAAACATGCGAGTTATTGAGAGAATGCAGCCCTTTATGTAATCCCTCCCCCACTAGAATAATGCAATATATTTCCTATGGGTACACTATACGAATAGAAAACTTTTTTTTTTTTTTTTTAATATCTGGAGGGACTTACACTAAACTCATAGCAGTGAGTATCTCTAGGAGGGTCAGGAGGTGACAAGGCTGAAGTCAAAGAGGACTTCAACTTTATCTGAAATACAATAATTTTTAGAAAAGAGAATATTCATGTATAGCTTATATGCTTAAATATTAATTTCAAACAGTTAAATAAAAAGAAATAATTAATAGGACCTGTTCACAGATGGAACTGGTCTATGTGACGATTATGTTCTCTATTGTAGCAGCTTCCTACATACCTGAATACCTGGCAATGTATCTGAATGCCATATAACATCCTCCTTTGATATGGATACAGAATTCAAGCTTATTCCAAAGAGCAACATATTGTCATTCTTCTGAGAAAGTTATTAATAGTGCAGCCTACTCAGGGTCTAATTATTCAGTGTGCAGATTTTACACGCTCCTTTTTTCCTCCTTCTCCGCCTCTTCTCTTTTCTACTGCCCACTCTTCAGCCATTATTTTACTCTTCTGCACCTTTGCCAGAAAATGCAAGAGGCATGGAGAAGAGGGGACATTCAGCTCAGCCATTTCTTCCCCTAGATGTTGGAGAACCTTGGGGGGGTTGGGGACAGGTGAGGGGTGGAATTGTTTGGTGAGGATAAATGTATTCAACTATCTATGGGTCTATAACTGCTTTTATCACTGAGGGAGTCAGAAGTTGTTTGCTCAAACTGCGGGGCTCAGAAGGTCACATTCACCTTTCACAGATGCCAGAGTTTCCGTGATTGGAACACCTTCTGGGAGGAGGACATTATTTCTAGAGGCTCATTGAGAAAATGCAAATATGCATTGGTAAATGTGGCCAGGGCAAATGTGATTAGATAAAATGTAAAAATAGAGTGCTGTGAGTGGCCTCAAAATAACCACCACTGCCAACACCCCACTAATACTAGCAGTTAGCACTGTGGTAAATTTTTTTACGGGGAATTAACTCATTTACTCGTCACAGCAACTCTTGAGGGAAATGTTATTATCATATTTTTCAGATGAGGAAACTGTGACTTTAGCATTTAAGTAACTTTCTCAAGGTCACAGTAAGTGGTGCAGATGGAATTTGAGCTCTAATTTATAAAACTACAATGCCTACATTTTTAATATTATACTGTTTTATCCAAACACTAGCACGGATTGGTTTACTGTATTAACTCTCAGAGAGGAGAGAACCAAGGCCTCCTGGATTGTTACAAAATGACTGCTTGGTACAGATTCACTATTGTATATCTTTCTTTCATGGTTTGCCTTCTCCACCCTATTAAAAGTTCTAGGGAGTTTGGAACTGGATCTATCTTATTTACCATTGTATCCCCAGTTCCTAGCCCAATGCCTAGCACATAGTAGGTTCTCAATAAGTATTTGTCAAAGAATCAATGACTACATGAGATAAATAAAAGGAAAATCTTGAACACTGACAGTGAACTATACCTTATCTGAAAATTAAATCTAAATGCTTGAGTCTTGCAGTTCCTCCTGTTCTAAGTGGAGACGACTTTCAAACAGCTGAGGAAGGCAGCGATGTGCAGTTGGTTTGCAATGTGAAATCCAACCCCCAGGCTCAAATGATGTGGTACAAAAATGATAGCATCCTGAATTTAGAGAAAAACCATCACCAAATACAACTGACAAGTGAATCTTTGCAGTTGTCAATCACCAAAATCAAGAAATCTGACAATGGAACCTACAGCTGTATTGCAACTTTATCTGGAAAAATGAAGACCAAGGAATTTCACCTGATTGTTGAAGGTAACTATTTTTAAGTGGTACCCAACACGTTACAAAACTCAGAGTAGAGGCTCAGTAAATAATTTTGATGACAACAAAGTTGATGACAATTATGATTAATAGTGAGGATTTTCTTTAGAGAATTAGTTCCATCCTTAGTTTTCCATGAAGAATCCTACCTCTCCCTTTTAGGGGAATTATGCCCATACAAGGTAGGACCCTGGTTTTTCTAGAAACAAAGGGTAAAAAAAAATCTGGTTGGCTTTTAGAGAGGACTATTTCTATGAATTCTCCTGGGCAAAAAGGTTTCTAGGAACTGGACTTTTGAGTTCACAGCCTAATGACAAACAGAAGAGAAGAAACACACAGAGAAGAAAGGTGCTGACTAGATTACAAAGAAAGTGCATCTCTAAAATCACACCTAGGGGGTCGGATGTAGCTCAACTGGTTGGGCGTCCATCTGCCATATGGAGGGACCCGGGTTCGATCCCCGGGACCTCCCGGTAAAATAAATAAATAAATAAATAAAAAATAAAAAAATTAAAAAAAAATAAAATCACACCTAGCTCTGAAATTCTAACCTGTAGGATAATCAGGAGAGGGTATGGGGGGGGAATGGAATAAAAAACTCTTTCTCTTGGCTTCATGCTAAGAATCTACCCAGGTCTAACACCTCTGCAATAACAAGGACTAAATGAAGCTCTGAGTGTTTTTTCATCCTCATATTTCTTGCTCACACAGAGAAGCAAGATACCTGGTGTAGCAGATGCAGAAAATGCTTGTGCATATATTTCCTGGTCTTGGGCCAGTATGCTAAGAGCAGCCAGACAAGCTGAAACTCCTATATCTTGTTAGAATAATGTTTACCTTGCCATTTGCCTCTGTGCTCACTCCTTGCTATTCTTACCAGTTCCAGCAAGCCAATGAACCCTGCCAGAAGTGTTTGACTGATATGACCATAGGGCTTCTTATTTCCTCTGGCTTAGGGGGCACCTTCCCCAACAGAATGGCTGATGGGGAGGAGGAGTTGCTGCCAGTTGAATGTCCACTATTGATTCCTGGCATGCTCAGTAATCTGTCCTGCAGAGCAGGGGAAGTAAGCACAGGGGCTACTAGCTTTAAAAAGCAAGTCCATAAATAACCTAAGTATCCTGGGATGGAAGCAGTAAAAAGGGCACCACATTCAAGCTTGTGGCTATTCACCTCCCTCAGGATCACAAAAGCATGGTTGGTGTGGCCTCAGGCCATGTCATTATAAGTGGCTTAAAGACCACACTCAGAGACTAGGGAGTTATATCATCCCTCTCGCCTAAGGAAACATAATTAATATATGTCACATAAAAAAATATACTTCTCCTGTGGCAAGCAGGAAGCCAGCTTAGCAAATTGGCTTTCAGGTAGGCAGGATCCTGTTTTGGGTGGAGCTCTTCCAAACCAACTTGTTTTTCTTATTTTTTTCCCTCTTGGTTACTTCCCTGGTTGCTGGCTGCCTTTGCAGCCTATGCACTCTGCTGCTGGTATTCAGGCTAAACACCAAATTTGCCATAAGCTGATCTCAGCTTCGCTGCTCAGTGGAGTCATTTTTAAATGAGGTCACACAAAGCTGGAAATGACATCACGGATATTTTCTTAAGCACAAGATTTAGCTCACGTGTTGGAATTATTTTACCATAATGAATAGAGGGAAAAAGACCAGGTCTGATCACAAATGAGAGTGTAAAACAGACCAAGGGTAATGGTACATTTACACTTACTTGTGGCAAATGGCACTTGGAAATGTCACTATCAGCAGAAACTTGGACTCCAAAGTGAGCCAATGGGTCAGGCAGTTTATTTCACCTTATTTTTGGAGTGAAAGCTGCCACATGTGGTTTCATTTTATTCAGTGTGGTGAAAATATCCAACCAGTGACTGAATTCTGATTTCTTATCCTTATTTTTCACGTTTGATTCCCCTTCATTTTGGTATCTCTCCTTGGCTTGGAAGTGGAGGGGGTCCCCAGTTAAGTAAGTCCTTTGGCATGTCCCAGAGCTGGCTATTACAAAGCTAGGGCTTACTAGAAGGCGGCTCATTGAGCAGTTTCCCCAGAGGTTGGTGAAAGCCACAATTCATAGAATAATTTTTAGGAACAGCCAAGAGAAGGCAAGGGTGATACTTAATCCACTTACTCCTCAAAATTATCCTGAGCAGGAGCTGGATAGGTAATGGGGAAGAAGATGGTTTTAAAATAATGGGTTGGGGAAACGGATGTGGCTCAAGAGGTTCGGCGTCCGTCTACCATATGGAGAGACCGGGGTTCGATCCCTGATACCTCCCGGTTAAAATAAATAAATAAATAAAATAAAATAATGGGTTGTACGTCATCCAGTTATGGGGGGATAAACCCTGTTTCATAATCTTAAAGTAGAGAGGGCTTGGGCTTCAAAATTAAACTTATTTAAAGTCACCCTACTCCTCCCCACCTTTCACCCCTCATATGCTATCTCATGATCCTGTTTCCTTTATAATGCTTATCTCAATCTGTAATTTTTGTTTATCTAATATCTGTTTTTCCTGCTAGAATATGAGCCCCTTGAAGGCAGGGAACGTGTCTGTCCTACTTTTTGCAGGGCTGAGCACAGTAGTCACTCAATAAGTATTTGTTGACTATACCTCAATCCACAAAATTGTACAATTGTACAGTTTTACAATAATTTGCACACTCTTCATTTCCTTTAAATCAGCTTAATTCTACTCTATACTCCCAGCTCCCATGTGGGTGGAAATTTCATCTAAATCATGATTGGAGCCCCTTCCCCTCCCTGGGTGACATCAGAATCTAGGGGCTTAGGCAGGGTCAACCTTTGTTGGCCTCAATGCTCTTATTTTTTAGGGTTTCACCCATATCTTAATGAACATATTGAAACAAAGCTTATTAAGTATACTTTTTGCTGCACATTTTTTGAAAGACTTTGTAGAAATTGTACAAATTTTGTACTTTGGTATAAATAAGTTATTAATTTGGTTCTTGAAGTTTAAACATTATTTTTAGCAGTCGTTACAGTTGACATAAGGTTACATTGTATAGATGATGGATTAAACATTTATTAATTTTGTTCTTGCCACTTTCTCTTCATATTTTGGAGCCAATAAATTTTTCTTCGGGCCTCAAATATTTTCACAAGCCCTGGAAAGTTCACATGCACAGGCGCTGTGACCATGGAGCCTGATGAATAAAATAGCTCTGAGCTTACCTGGTCTTCAGAAAACAAGGGAATGGACTTTCACTTCCAGGTTGTCATAGTTGCTGCTATTCCCTTCCTAGTACAAGTTAGCAGTAAACTCTGTCCTTCCATGTCATTCAGGACACTTGGACATTTTGACCAAGTTTGGGAAGGCTGGTGCTTAGAGTCCTCCTTCCATAGGGGTACCATGCAGCTACCTCCTGTAGTGTCTTGTCACTGCTTGGGGAAGTATCACAGTATAGGTACAAGAGTCCCCACTGCTCCAGGGGCCTGCAGACCTCTGTCCCTTTGTTAGTCCAGCAGGCTCTCCACACTGTCTCTTCTTGCCTCTCTTTCTTCCTCTGGGATATCTCCCAATATCTTTTGGACTTTCCAAAAGGCAGAAAGAACCATGGACTTCAGCCTACTTCTACTTTCTGCATGACAAAAATTATGAGAAAGCACAAAATGTTCTGACTACCTGCTTGGAGGGAGTTATTTATATTTCAATAAATTATGCTATCACACATGAGTGTTTTCAAATCTGCCTCTGCCATTTTCAAGTTCTGTGACTTTGGACAAGTAACCTAACCTCTCAAGGCTCCTGGATCCCCATCTGTAAAATGGGGAGAATAATAACTACCTTTTGGAGTTGTTGGGAGGATTTAATTTAAAAGATGATATATGTAAAGTGCAGGGCACCATGGTTGGAACATAATTTAGAATGTTATGTTCTTATTCTCTGTGTTTGCATTTCCAACAGATAAAACTGCGGCTGTACCGATAGAACCCATTATTGCTGCGTGTGTTGTGGTCTTTCTGACATTGTGCTTTGGACTAGTTGCCAGAAGAAAAAGAATAATGAAGGTAGCTAAGTATTCTAAGCTATTTAGGAATAAAATAAAGGGAAGAACTAGCTATATAAGTGGCCAGATTTGGGAACACTTCTTGGGCAAAGTTGAATCTGGTCTCTGAATCATGGCTCTAAAAAGAAAGTGCTCAAGGAAATAAAAATTGTACAAATATTATGAGTACAGCTTTGCAAAGAATAGAAGTGCAGATGGACAAGGACTGAATGAAAATAGCTGTGGTGTTAGGGATAGGGGATTTGAGGCTCAATTTTCTTCTTTTTAAATTTCCCTCTATTGTTGCTATGGTATCTTTTGTACACAAATACTGAGAGGACCATCTGCTCTGGAATCAGAGGTCTGCATTGAAAAGATGTCACTGCTTCTCACCTCTTGGGTACAGCCACATGCCCCAGATGCACTGGGCTAGGTTTGAATGATGACCTCTTTGATCAGATTGATTCAGAGTATATGCATACATAGGATCATGCCATGCATTTGACTCTGGTAATTAGTCCAGTGCTAAAGGGGACCAAATATTGCAGAAAGCCTCTAAGAAAAGCCCATTGTGCAGTAGGCAGATTTCATAATACAGAAAGGGCATTCTCCTTGAAACATGTGGTGGTATTCCACGGGACAGTGTCTCCCAAGAGGAAGTTCATCCCATTCCCTGTTCCTATCCCAAACAAATTCTTCCTAAGAAGAAATACTAAATTTAAGAAATACTAAATTACCTAAGAATCCTGGAAGCATGTGATTTAAGAATCACATCTTCTCTAAGTTCAACAGAAATGATCTATGTAGCCAAAGAAATGAGAATGTGCCCGTGAAGAGGTGGGGGCATTTCCACAGCACTTGTCCTTTGAGCCACCTTGATGCATTCAAAATGTTTACCCATGGGCCATGGGAAGGCAGGAAAACTTAATACCCTTTTCGTGTTTGCTTTTAGCTCTGCATAAAGGATCAAGGCCCTCAAAGAGCTACAGCTCTGTAAGTACTATGAACTGGGGTCAACCATTTTCCATAAGCAGATGGGTCGCAGTGGTGCGTCATAAAGCCTATCCCAGGCAAGTTCTTCCTGAGATGGGAAGTGCTGGAAAGTGAAGGGGTTCAGAAGAAAATGGAGGGTGGAGGAGAATCTACCTCCTTTTTAGTGGAAGAATGGTAAAGCCAGGTTAGAAGGCTGCCTAGAACTGAGAACACCTTTGGTCTTAAGCCTATTCTCTCTTTAAGTACTTGGGATTAATGCTTGTGCAGCTGCATTTTTTTATTATTATTATTATTTTTATTTTTAAAGAAGCTTTAAATTACACAAATGTTCCATAAAAAATATAAGGGATTCCCACATGCCCCACTCCCTTCCCCTCCCACACTTTCACACATTAACAACATCCTTCATTAGTGTGGTACATTTGTTATAACTGATGAACACATATTGAAACATTGCTACTAACCATAGACTACAGTTTACATTATAGTTTACACTCTGTCCGGCACAATTTTGTAAGTTATGACAAAATATACAATGGCTTGTATCCATCACTGCAATGTCATGCAGGACAAATCCAATGTCCTGACAATGCCCCCATATAACACACATTCTTCCCTCTCCCATCCCTCAGAACCTCTGGTGGCCACTGCCTTTATATTAATGATAAGAGTTCTTCCATTGCTAGAACAATAATAAGTCTATAGTAGAATAATAATAAGTCTACTTTAGTCCATTGTTCATTCTCCAATCTTGAGGATTTGGGGATGGTGATGTGATGCCCACTCTGCTTCTAACTGAGAGGGGGCTTAGATCCCATGGGGCAGATGGATGGAGCTATCTTGCTTGCAGTTGCAGATACTCTTTGTTCCTTGGGATGGGCGTTGTCCATCATCCTCTCCTTGTTAGTTGTCCTGGGTGAGTCTAATGAACTGGAGAGTAGGTGTTGCAACTCTGCTGAATTATTGCCACACAATGTCAATGACTGAAAGGGACTACCCTGGAGAATTCCACTTCTTTTATACTCTCTCCCAACAAGGGCAGGAACTACATTCTCCATCCTAAATACAGCCTTCTCTTTTGAGCTTCCTTTAGTCTGTTATATGTTAAGCGGGCCTTCTTTCTGAAAATATGAATTTTGTTTTGAAATATTTTCTTATTGCTGTCATTATAATTAATTTCTTGATTTATTTCAGATGAGAAAGCTGAGATGCCATCTAATACAGGAAGAGTTTGCATCAGGACCTCCTTGATTTATGTTGCCACGTCTGTATTTATTGATATTATTAAATTCAGTCCTGTCAAATTGTAAGAGGTTATGAAGAAGTGTTTCATTGATCCTTAACATAGTTGCTGTGACTAATCTGATATACTTACAGAACATTATGATGGAGAGAACTGTTAAGAATGAAAAGTAAGATTTAAGTCTTCTTAAAGGTCATACTAATTAAATGAGATTCATTCCAAATAAGTTGGTAACCTTTTACCATTTAGTGTGTATTTTTCTAAGTTGGAGATTAATAGATATTTGGATTCCACAAATCTCTGCAATACCCCCTTCCCACCAAAAATGGAGGGGAACAACACAGAGTGATCAACTTTATGTAGCCAAGGAACCACACAAAAATATCAGTTGCCATGTACCTTCAGTGTCACTTCATAAAAGAGATATTTTAGGACAAAAAAAGGAGGAAGAACATAATCTCAGTATATAAAAATTTCTTTAAATTGAATAAATTTAGTATTATGAAAAACTCAACATATGTCCTTATTTTTCTCATCTCATCATAGTTGACACAGTCACAAAATTTGTGAGCTTTATGTGGTGAAGAACATGAGAAGAGCAGGAGAGGGAGGCTGGTCAGTATGTTCATTTACAAGTTTCTTTTGCCTCTTTTTGCATAGTTGTTTGCATAGATCTATCCATATCAATTATGAATCAGCCTGCACTCATCTCATCTCAACTTTAAATTGTAGTTCCTCTTAAACCTCCATTCCTTACTTCTACATAATTCCCTCTCCCCACACAGAATCTCTACTTCTCTCCATTCCCCCCACCTCCCACATAGTTGGGGTAGGGCTGGGGAGAACCATGTTGAATGTCTCTGTTGTGTTCCTTTCTAGCTTGGGGTGGGGGTAGGGGAGGGCAGCACTTTCCCTCTAATATTGCAGTAGCTAAATATGCCACATCAAGAGAAATCTGCTGCCAGACAGGTGGTAAAGAGCCCCCGTTGACAGAGAAGCAAAATGAAGAAATGAGAAGAATGAATGAAATCTCAACAAAGTTGTTTCTACATAAAACATACACAGTCTTGCTCTGAGACTTCTTGCTTCCTTGGAAACTTCAGCATGGAATTGAGAGAAAGGACCATTAAAGAATGTGGTTTACAGATCTCTCTGGCTTCTTGGAGGCCTCAGCAGGTTTTTGTGGGGAAGCCTCCAGATCATGTCTCTCATTCAGGATTTCTCAAAGTAGGATTTGGAGTCCCTGTAAAATGTCATAAGGATAACATAGGAAGATTGTGAAAAATCTGAAAGCCTAGACAGTTAAGTAGAAGCTTGGAGATTGTAAAGAAAATACCAGATCCCAGGCAATGGCAGGCTGGGATGGTTTAAAATGGAAAAGGAAATAGAGAAACTTACATATCAAATTGGACTTGGAATCAGGAACCTGAGCTCCAGTCTTGACTTTGTTATCAGGCAAGTCCTTCACCCTTGTTTGGGTCTCTGCAAAATGAATAGGTTGAATTAGGTGGTCGTTAAGGTACATGTTAGCTTGAAAATTCTGAGTTGGCAAAAAAAAAAAAAAAAAAAAGGCTGAAAATGTAATACCTTTGCCCCACCTATAGAATTATGAATCAGCTATGTTCTAGGACATCTAATAATCCTTGAGAAATCACAGGTCATCAGAAAGATAAAGTGGCCTTGTGCATTAGTACAGACAAGGGGCAGTAACTAGTTTTACCAGAGCACAGCTGTATCATATATGGTTACTGCATTTCATTTTGCCTTATGGTTTTGAAAACCACAAGGCCTATACTAATAATGTGTCTACTGTTAACAATAAAAGCAGAAGTTAGCCTAGAGCCTGCCTTAGAAGGACATGAGATTCCAGGAACTCAAAAGAAGATCCTATCATCTTTCCCCAAATGTTTCTCTACCTACTATAACATGAAATTCCACCATCCATTCTTTGGTTTTGACCCTGAGGAACTACAAATACCAATGGAAAAGTGAGAGAAAAAAATCAGTGGCTGCCTTATAAGCCTTTCCACCAATAAGGACACCTTTTATTTATTTTTTCTCTTTGTTGCCCTTTTTTTTTAAAGAACTGTTTTATCAAGGAAACTTTATCAAATAGTAATAATTTGTTTCCTCCATTTATAAAATATTTGTTGACATCTACTTGCTAGTCTGACCTTTTACAACAGAATTATACAGCTGATGTAATTCTGCCTAAAAGAAAATAAATCTAGTGCTTTAGTTAGCCTGTGTGGTCTTTTAGAAGTTAACAATATAATCATTGTGAGTAGGCTTTTTGAATTATTGAAAATAGGTTATAGACCCCACCCCCCTTTCCTACTGCTTTTAACCCTGTCATTGTCACCATCATGACTGCCTTCCTGACCCTATTGTCCAGAGCTCTTAAACTCAAGTGCTTATAAGGGTCAAGCAGATAAATGGGTGAAGTAGGCCAAATGTAATACAATAGGGAGTAGTGGTGGGGTCTGTGGCAAACAGAGAGCACATCTATCAGGAGACCTGATAGTTACCATCAGGGATTGATCTTCTGATTCTCTAAGAGAAGTCAGAAATCTAGATTTTTATGTGTTATTTGCCTAATTTTAAAATGTTTGCCCCAAATTCAAAGTTTTTTGTTGTTGTTATTGCTTTTCTTTTCCCAATCCTATATGTGTAGGAGAAAAAGAACGCTCTCACCCCAATATATGCCATTCTCTATTGGGTAAATTACAACCCAGTGCTGACATGAACTCTTATTGTCACATGGAGATTTTTGTGTAACAGCTCTTGTAGTTTTCACTCATAGCCTTCTCTCCCCTAAAGCTCAAGCATGATCATGAGGAACTAGGCCAGGAAGAAGTTAGTTTTACTATATTGAGGATTTTACCAGCATATTTGATCCTAGAATTAGCCACATGAAGCAGACATGATTGTCCCAGCTTTGAATATGAAGACATTAGGGCTTAGAATGCTTACATAATTTGTAGAGCATTAGAAAACTGGGATTACACCCAGGCTGATCCAAAGCTTGGGGGCTGGGGGAGGTATGGGGATATCACAGAAGTGGCAAAGGTTGGATGATGAAGACAAACTTTGCCTCTCTCATAATTTGCCAAGAGTGATGCATGTATGATCTACTCCTAAAAACTTATAGCATTTATTTTCATATGTGAAGGGAATTTAAACTAATCATAGTTGAAGAACCTTTTTAAAATGTTGCAATACTCCTTGAGATAATTTGAGATATCCTGGAGTGTTGCAGGACTGGAGTAGAGAATCGCTGCCCTAAATATTGCTTGCCTTCCTAATGATAATAATAGTCAAGTATTACTCTTTGCCAGAGGGTTTGCATAAGTTATTTTTGTCTTCACGACAATCCTAAAGGTAGGTATTGGTAGCCTCATTTTACATATGAGAAAATTAACAATTAGCTCAAAGTCACATAATTAGCACGAGGTGGAGCTGTTATTCAAACTCAGGGCAGTCTGACTCCACAGTCCATATTCCTTCTTCTACTTTACACTGTCCTGGGATTGGTGGGAGGGGAAAAAGATACTTAAATGTATTGAGAGAAATTTACTGTTTTAGGAATTTGGGGATTGTGGCAGAGATATTTATCATTCACTGAATATCTTTGTGCACTTCACTTTTCCCTGTCCCTTCTCATTAAGCAGCAACTAGTTCTAGTCAAGGGGATATAGGCAGAAGTAATGATATCACTTCTGGGCAAAGCAAAGTAGAACATGCGCACGTTCTTTGGGCTCTTTCTTTTCCCACGTGGCAACTGTGAAAAGATGCCAGAACACTGTTAGCCTGGGGTTCTGAATAACTATGTGGAGCAGAACCTTCTGCTGATGTAGAGTGTGAGAAATAGACCCTCATACTAAGCCACTAGATTTAGGATTAATTTGTTACTGCAGCATAATTTAGCCTATCCTAATTGTAGGTATTTTCATTAAAGTAAGAATTCAGTAGAAGGTTTCATCTGATTTTTTAAAGTAATTCTCAATTTCAGGGGCAAGTTCCTCAACAACCCCACCCATCCCACCATAGACCATGAGTCATTAAAATGTTGAATAATCTGCAGCAAACCATGTTTTTCCCTTTGAATAGACTTACATCTATTGAAAACACATTTTTTGAGGAAACAGGGCAGTGGTAGTGCAAGCCAGAATAAAATTAATTTGTGTAGCTTTCTAAAAAAATTTCAGATTATACTTAAACTCATGCAAGTGACTATAGAGAACAAAATCTCCACATTAATCACAATTAATGATTAGCACTCAGATAGTCTTGTCTCAAGAGCCTATCTTTGCAACATCAAGGTTGTTATGTAGCAAACAACTTATATCACAGGTGTTTTTCATGTACATAAGTATGAAAAACATGAAGGGCTACTGTAAATTCCTCCAAAACTGACTTCTGAGAGAATTGTATGTGCATAAAGAAAAAATTGGAGATCTGGAATTCTGGCCAACAGATTCTCAGAGTGCAGTGTTATTATGGGAACTCCAAATTTAATTGTCCCTATTTTTTCTGACACTCTTGATAACAACAGTAGTATCAGTATATGTTTATAGTTATTAACAATAATCTCTTACATTTTCATATTATCTTATCATTTTAAAACATTTTTAGACATATCTTACCTGATCCTCACAGCCACTTTGTGAGATAGGTAGCACTGTCATTACATATGACTTGCAACTGGAGATATTAAAGTTTAGAAAGCTCAAATGATCAGTCCAAGGTCATATAACTTACTTTTTTTTGAAAAAAGGGGTGGTCACTCCTTCCATAATCCTGCCTATTGGCCCTAAGTAAGGTACTTCAGTTGCTCTCAGTTTGTAGAGGATAATCATTCAACCCTTTTGCCTTATGTGTGACAAATATATGACAGGAAGTATAGAGACAGGAGATGAGAAATTAAACTATTATACACAAATACCAATTGTTTCCATTGTGTATTGTTAGGAATAGTCAAATTTGAGTTCTCTGAGTTACCTGAAATATAGTGGTATCACATAACAATAAACTCCTATAAGCATAGGCCTTGAGCTGTTTTAAACATTTCAAGAATATTATAACTCACGTAATTCTCATAATAATCACATGACAAGTTTCCTATTTTTATCATACCTGTTTTACAGGGTAGAAAATAGAGGCATAGAAACGTTAAATCACATGCCCTGGGTCACACAGTTTCTTAGTAGCTGAACTAGGGTTTGAACCACGGCATTTTGGCTTCTGAGTTCTTACCTTTCACATTAAGAATTAACACTTATGTAGTGCTTCCTAGGCTCATTTAATCAACACTATTAACACATTTAACATTTAAATTTAAATAAAAAACAGATATAGAGTGACGGAGAATAAGAGAGAAAGGGGGAGAACTTAAAAGTGCCTGTGATGAAGGCTGCTATTCCCCTCAAAGAACGGGTGTGCCCTGAAGTGAGTATGAGAGGTGGAAGAGAAGTGGCTCTCCTGGTCAGGTCTAGTTGCCTCATGGTCCTCAAAGAGTGAGCATCTCATGTGCTGAGGATGAGTCTAGTGTTCAAGGATTTGCAATTTTCTCACAACATAGTCCCTAAGTGCAAGTCAGCTACTTCATTTGATCCTCAACCAAAGAAACAGCAATCTCTTCCCATCCTGGAGTCGAAACTGGTTCTGCTGTGATTGCTGAGAGAAGGAATTGGGGTCTCTGAAGTAATACCTTTCCAAGGAATTGTCAAGGATAATTTTGACTATAATCAATTTTTGCCTGACTTTGAAACTTACTCCTTGAGTAAGCCACAACTCCACTTGTGGCTTTGAATATGGTCAATGCTGAAGTGGGTGGCTGGATTCCAGTAGATTGAATGAGAGCTCATAGTGAAACTCTGCTATGTATATTCAACACTGCTCATGGAAAAGCTTTAGCTACCAGACCTACATGAAGCTACCAGATGTAAGAATAGTGGCTTTGAAAAACTGGCCTCTCATCCTGGCTCTGCCACTAATGAGCTATTCAACTCAAGGAAGTCACATAATATTTCAGAGACTCAAAACCAGAAGATATTCTCTTAGATACTGTGAGCCCTCATTTCAGCATGTCTGAATAAAAGAAAATATTTAGTGATAATAAAACAACTCTCAGGAAGCCTTACTATCTCCTTGAGTGTAATTTTGTAAATCTGTATTTGAAACAGATTCTCAGCCCAAAGCAGATCATTTTTCACTCCAGCTATCATTTATAAGTTTTGTAGGCAACTCAAGTACATCATTAAAAAATTCCATCAATGAGAATATAAACTTTGTCACCACTAAAGAATCATAGCCTTGAATTCTTGAAATGATTTTATAGTTATGGTACTTCATAAAAATGTTTAATAATAAACTTGCCTCACTTGGAAATCACCAGTCTAGAGGACTTTGCCCTATTTTGAGATTTTGGTCATATTTGATTTTTAAAAAATATTTAATGATTTATTAACAAGTTCATATTTCTGCTAAAGATTACCAATCTTTTTCTGATCCCTCTAAATGTAAGGATGGTGCTTTTATGGTTCCATAATGCTTTTAACCATCTAATTAAGGCTTCTATCATTGATTCCTTATATGCCATGTTGAGTGGTCATCATTATTTTCTACCTATATCAGAAAATTAAAATAGGCCAACGTGAAAACTTAACAGCTGCATACATTTGTGCCTAAGAAAAACTTCATGATTGTGATGGTTAATATTATATGCCAACTTGGCTAGGCTGTGGTGGCCAGTTGTTCAATCAAATGCTAGTCTAGGTGTTGCTGTGAAGGTATTTTGTGGATAGGATTAAGATCTACAATCTGTTGACTTTATGTAAAGGAGATTACCTTTGATAATGTGGGTAGGTCTCCTACAATTAAAAGCAAAAGCAGGTTTCCTGGAGAAGAATTTCAGTCTCAAGACTGCAGCATAGAAATCCTGCCTGAGTTACCCAGCCTGCTGGCCTGGCCCACAGATTTCAGACTCAAGACTATAATATCAACTCTTGCCTGAATTTCCAGCCTACTGGCCTGCCCTGTGGATTTCAGCCTTGCCAGTCCCCAAAACTGCATGAGCCAATTCCATCAAATAAATCTCTACAGATGGATGGATAGATAGATAGATAGATAGATAGATAGATAGATAGATAGATGATATATCAATTTATAAATCTGCTGGTTTATTATTTAGACTGGCATGTCTAAAGCACCTGAGTTTCAGAGTGCTTTCACTTACATTATACCTTCTGTTCCCGAGGCTTAGAGAGCTTAAGTGCTTAGTATCTGGAGTCAGACTACCTGGGCTTATATCCTGGCTCTACCTCTTTACTACCTGTGTGATCATGTGCAAGTTACCTAACCTCCCTTCCTTGATGTCCTCATCTGTAAAATGGAGATGGTTATAAAATTTACCCCCTGACTTAAGGTTCTTGTGAGGATTAAATGAGCTAAGACATATACAGAACCTAGAACAATGCCTGTGGCATAGTAAGCACTCAATAGATTTTAGCTATTGTACCTATTATTTTTTTTTTAATGATTTATTATTTATTATGACTTTTATAATATAAAAGTCAGAAGCAGGGTCTGAGGGTTGGTTGTTGCTAGGTGCAGCTGGGTTTCCTAGTATTATTATCAACCACACTTTTCAGAAAAGGAAACTGAAACTCAGAGAGACTAAAAGACTCTGTAAACAGTACAGCCAGTAGAGTTAGTACTTAAAACCAGGTCTAATCAACTTCAAACTCTAACCTCTTTTCCTAACTCCATGCTGCCTTGCTCATTTAATGTAAGAAATAAAGTTTTCTAATTGAGGGCCTTCTGGGAACAATTTATTTTTTCAGTCCTAAAAAAAAAAAAAGACTAAGTTTTTTAATCCACTTCCAAAGTGAGATGAACGTTATCTTTTTTTTTTTTTAATTTTTCATTTGCACTATGAATGTGTTCATTTTTATTTCTATCTGATGAAACATTTTCTTAGAACATGGAACAAAGAAAATCAAATGGAAGAAAAATAAGGTGGAAATGGAAATATGAAAAAAATCTTATGACAAAATATTACAAAGGATATGCATAGGAGAAGGTAGAATCAAGTCATCAATTCTTTTTTCCCCATTTTTTTTAAATTAGAGAAGTTGTGGTTTACAGAAAACACAGGGTTCCCATATGCCACTCGATTGTTAACACTTTGCATTGGTGTGGTATATTTGATACAATTGATGAAAGCACATTTTTATAATTGTAATATTAATTATAGTCGATGGTTTAACTTAGGGTTTACTGCGATATACAGTTCCATGGATTTTTTTAAAAAATTTTATTGTAGCAACATATATATGACCTAAAATTTCCCCCTTTAAGCACATTGTACATTGTAACAACAATGTACAGTGTTGTTGGTTATGTTCACAATGTTGTGCTGCCATCATCACCATCCATTACCAAAACTTTCCCATCATCCCAAATAGAAACTCTGTACATTTCAAGCCTTAAATCCCTATTCCCTAGCCCTATCATTCCCTGGTAAACTATATTCTAGATTCTGACTCTATGAGTTTGTTTATTCTAATTATTTCATATCAGTGAGATCATACAATATTTGTCATTTTGTGTCCAGCTTATTTCACTCAACATGCTGTCTTCAAGGTTCATCCATGTTGTTTCATGGATCAGAACTTCATTCCTTTTTAGGCCTGAATAACATTCTTTTCCCACTGTTGCCCTCTTGAACCAGGTCACCATTTACCTCTTCCCTGGACAAATTATAGCCTCCTAATAGGTCTCTCTTCAGTCTAACATTTACACTGGAGCCAGAGCTATCTTTCTAAAAAGAATTATTTCATTTATTCAAAAATATAGATAATGTATAAAATAAGTTATAAAGAATAGAACTAATATCCATGTTCCCACCAACAGCTTAAGAAATAAAATACAATCAATACCTTTAAAGCTGACCATGCATCCTTTCCAGATTTCATTTCATAGTGCTGGAAAGACGCTGGGTTCTTTATGACATTGTTGGGTACTGCTTGTTCCTATCTTAGCCCTTGTACATGCTTTCCGCTCTTCTTGCAACTTTCTCCCACAGATCCTCACAGTGGCTGGATCTTTATTGTCATTCTGTCTCAGCCCAAATGATTGTCAACTCCTTTTATCTAATGACTGCCCTGGCCAGTCACTATCAGATCATCCTGTTTTATTTTCTTTATACCGTGCAATACTACTTGAAATTATCTGCATTTATTTGCTTTTTGTCTGTCTACTCTACTAGAATATAAGCTCCAAGGCAGGAACCTCCTCTGTCTGGTTTTCCTCTGTATTTCTGTGTCTAATTCAGTGCCCCACACATAGTAAATACTCAATGAATATATTTTTAAAATTTTCTTTCCTTATAAGCTAGTGATTTTATTCACTTCTTAAATTCTATAGTATCATTTTTTTTTTAAGATTTATTTTTATTTTACTTATCCCCCCCTTTGCTGCTTGTGCTTGCTGTGTCCATTTGCTTTGAGTTTTTCTGTGTCTGCTTGTCTCCCTTTCTTGCGTCATCTTTGTGCGCCAGCTCACTATAGTATCATTTTAAAGTATTTTTTAATTAAAGAAGTTGTACACTTACAAAACAATCGTGCATAATGTGCAGAATTCCCATATATCACCCCTCCACCAACACCTTGCATTGTTGTGGAACATTTTGTACAGATTATGAAAGAAAATAATCAGACTATTACCACTAACTATGATCCATAGCATACTTTTGGTATTATTTTTTCCAAATGCCCCCTATTATTAACACTATGTATTAGTATTGCACATTTGCTATAGTTCATGAAAGAACGCTCTCATATTTGTACTGTTAACCACATTCCATCTTCCACCACATGGTTCACTGTGTCATACAGTCCCATGCCTTTTACATTCAATGAATATTTTTTGCACTAATCAAAAAATAATGATTAATTTTGTCATGCATTTTCTCCACTAGACTGAAACTCCTTGAAGTTAGTAACCAATGTCGTAATCATTTTTGTATTTCCAGTGCCAAGCACAGTCCCTGCCAAATAATAGGTGCTCAATAAATTGTTGAATAATTTAAGAATGTACAGTGCCAACCTACTGACTTCATGGGCACTATCACTTGAAGATGAGTCTCTCCCATTTTTCTCACTGTTTATGGGAGATTTTGTGCATATAATAATATCCCCATGAATAAAGGACACATGCCCTTCAAAGCACTTTGTGATCTGACTATAAACCTTTTCAACCTTATTTTCTCACCCCCATACCCCCTTTCTTCTGCTACCATTTAGTCTACACTCCTGACACACGAAAATTAGGGTAATTGAATTTTATCCAAGTGATACATTCCTGAAACCTTCACACAAAATTCAAAACATCCATAATTCAGGACCATTTTTCTCATAGAAATAAATGTAAATTTTTTAAAGAGAGATTTTACTTTATGAGCTAAAATGGCTCCACCATGTGGCAACAGAATTAAGTTTCTAATCCACTCAGCCATCACCAGCTTTGGAAGAATGTACTTTCTAACAAATGTTAAACATTGTGAGAGTTTCACATTGCTTCAAATTTTGTGCACATAATGAGACATTATTAACAGTTTATAATGAGCTATTTAAATTTCGCATAATTCAAATACTCATAAAACTTGGTCAACTTTGGATGGATTGTATGTTTTATTAATTTGTATCAATAAAATTGACTTAAAAAAAAAAAACAAAACTTGGCCAGACTTCTCACTATTCCTGAATCACACTCAAGCCCATTCATACCTCTGTGCCTTGTATGTGCTGTCTCCTCTGTCTGAAAGGCTCTGTGAATTGCAAGCACTGAGAATAGTGACTGGCAGAAATGTGATATACAGAGGTAGGAATAATATTGCAGGTATCTCATGTATTCCAGAACATTGGACAATGTTTCACACAAACATAATTAACACCTAATTCTAAGATGCCCAAACTTAAAATTTGAATCTGTAGTTCTTCAGGAACAGAGAGGACAGGCAAGGGTTAGGTTAAAACCACATGGAGCTTAAGAAGGGCAGGGAAACTAGGGGCAGCCAGAAACTGCCAGCTCACATGTGCTCTGATGGATGCATTCCATATTCTGGGGGGAAACTGTTGTGAAGGGATATAGGCTTCTTTGGGTCCAGAAAGTTTCAGGATCCAGAATCCGAAAGCCTCAGCAGATTTGCTTTGCCCAACCCAGGGAAGCAGGAATTACAGAGGTAAGGGTGGTGATGAAGGTGGAAGAGGAGAAATAACCATCCAAACTCCATCCATGTGGCTCTAAATCAGGGGTTGAAAAATGCAAATATCAACAGGCAATGAATGTAAACGAGTGAAGCAAGCTAGATACAAAGAAAATTATGTGGGCCCCCTTGATGTTTTCCATTTTCTCAGTTATGATGGAAAAGTGACTATCATGTGAAAACAAGGCTGATCATAAGTGACAGACATTTGGCTTCACTGCTGAGGAGACGATGGTGAGCTGGAGAGCTTGTGCCCAGTGTAAAGGGGAGGTTGCTGCTCAGCTATAGCAGAGCTAGGCAAAGTGAACAGGTTTTCTGATATTTTCACATTGCTTCAAATTTTGTGCACATAATGAGACATTATTAACAGAGAAGCCTGCACCCAGATTTGTATACAAACTTTCCCAAGTCTAAATAATGGCTCAAATGTTTTAAAATACCATGCAGGCCAAACAAATCATGTAGGAGCTGAATTTGGCCCTGGCCCACCAGTTTGTGAACTCTGAAGTTTACCATTAGGTCTGGTGAGATTTTAAGAGACTTTCTGACCAAAGCAAATCTCAGAGTTAGTTGGGGTAACACTTGAGTGTGAATAAGTTTCAGAGAATTTCAGAATAGTTTTGTTAGATTCTAGTCCAGACTTCTAGCTAATATAAAATCTGGTAGTTTCCACCAAAGTAGAAGCAGTTGACCAACATATGTCATTGCTTGATGAAGAGCAAAGGAGGAGGCACAGGATGGAGAAAGACTTCACAATTAGCTTTGAGACTGGCCCTGTTTGCTTCATTTGGGTAGAGCCTCATGGAAGCAATAGGCAAAAGGCATATAAAAAATAGCAGAAGGTATATCTACAAAAATGGCATGGCTTCATTGGATTTATAAAGATTTTCTATTCTAATATTGCTGATTTCATTCTAGAATTCTGTTACTGGTTGCTTTGTCCCATGAGATATCACTGAGCTTAGCAACATCTCTTCTGGCTGGAGTTAGAAGGGTAGGTTCTAAGAGTTCTCTTCTTGGGGAAATGTTTTCTTGGGTGGGTCATCCGGAATAAACCACTGAGAAACCGGTTTTCTTCTGTACCTCCTCTCCATACCCATTCGGGGGCTGAGTGTATGGGTGTGAACTGTTAGGTGGAAAGCTGGTACTAAGAGTGCCACCCTGCCAATGAGGCAAAGAGATAATGATAGGAATCTCAGGAAATGAGTGGAGAAATATAATCACCGACATGAAAAGGGTGGCAGTAGCTGTAAAACTGGTTCCCTTCACCTTTCCCAGTGATTCCATCCCCTCTTCTTTCCTGTGCTCTTGTTCTAGCAATTATACCCTCTCTGGAATATATTTAGCCTCCCATCTGCACTTGTTCCTTCCTCTCATCATTCAGGTGGACTTAGTTTTCTCTTATCCCCAAAAGAACTTCTCTGATATTTTTCTCCCTCACAGTTTATTCTAATATGGCTTCTGCTCACCCTTCCACTGAAACTGCCCTCTCTAACAGATGCCAGAACAAATCCTACCTGATTTTTCTGTAGCTTTCAGTACCATTCACTATCTTTTCCTTATCTTTCTGACATTCTAGGACATAACTCTCCAGGTCTTCTTCTACCTCTCTCGCTGCTCTTTCTGAATTTTACTGCTGGCTCCTCTTCACCCATTCTTTAAATGTCATTTTTTCCAGCGCTACCACTCCATATGACATCCTGATAGGAAGTAGTGAAAGGCACACCATACTCTGGTTGGGCACAGCCCTGGCCATGGTGCACAGCTTGGCAAGCAGAATCTGGACTGGATTTTAGCCTCCACTTACCCAGCTCAGCCTAGTGTCCCTGGGCCGTGAATACCCTGAAGTTTAGTTTACAACTGTACATTGCAACCCAGGGTGCCATCCTTGGTTCTCATCTCCTTTTTCACTCTCTCTCCCTTTGCAACTTTGCTGACTTACATGTTTCCAATTTTAACTAAAAACCTTATCTTACCTAAAGTCTAGACATCTTTTTATCTGCCTCCTGGACTTCTCTTCCGGGGTTTTCTGTGAATAGCCAAGGCTTGACATAGCTCAAACTGAATTCATTATTTGTGTACTGCCATACATGCCTATTTTTCTGTATTCCCTCTCTTGGCTAATGGTTCCACCATCCATCCTTTTTCATCTGAAAACTTCAAGATTATTTGTGCCTCTTCCCTTTCCACAGTTTAAGGCTTTTGTCATCTCCCCAGTGCACTATTAGAATCGCCTTCTTAATAGTTTTCCTATCTATAGGATCTCTCCCCTCCAAATTACTTTCCCCACTGCCACTAGGTTTCTTTCTTTTTTTCACACTGATCTGAGCTTATTCCTCCTCTGATTAAAACCCTATTTTGGCTTCTATTTACCCATAGGCTAAAGTACAGATGCTCAAACACGGCATATTAAACCCTTCATATCCTGGCCCAAACCTACCTTTCTAGGTGTACCCTTTGCCACTGCTTCCAACAGATTCCTGTTCATAACCACATCAGACTATGAAGTACAGTCTCTTGAACATGGCTTTGCATGAACTTTAATGTCTCTGTGCCTTTACTGGTAACTTGAATGCCTTCTCCTGCTTATTTATCTTGCAAAATCCCATCCACTCTTCAAGATTATGCTCCCTGGTCATCTCTTTTATGAAATTTTTTCAGACATCTCTTTCCCTAATTAACAGCTCTCTCCTCATTGCTTCTACAGCACTTGTGGTATGCTAGCATAAATTGTCCAAAAATTGTTTTATGTCTTTTTGCTGCTACCTTGTGGGTTTCTTAGAGCAGGATGAAGCTTTCTTAGTCTCCATATCATCAACAGCTTGCCCAGTGCCTGGTACCTGGCAGATATTAAATATGTATTTAATTGGGCAGGATGCTTGAACACCATTTTCTGAAAGGGCCAATGATTTTGTTCAGCATAATTGTTCATGCCATGCCTTTTCTTCAGACTGGAAAAGAATCTCAGAATAGGATGGCTGACTGGCTCCATTGGAGATGGTGGTTGTTATTGTCGTAACCCCAAATTTTAGCTAACTCTCTCTAGGGACATGGAAACCACGATTTCTCGGATGACTGATTAGTGCCTGATTATGGAGTTTTCCAGATATCAGAGTTCTTTAGAAACTATGATGATTTTCAATCTAGGACCTAGATTCTGGATTCCACAGAAGACTCTCACTGTTCTGAGTTGCAGACTCAGGATGTTTTTGTGTTAATGCAGATAGAATTGCATTTGATTTATCACCCCTGGGTTTTATCACCCCTTCCCATACTTCTCCAAGGGTGAGAGTTCAAAACGATATAAAATGATATAAGAGGGCTTCACAATCTTAGAACCTTGAAAACTCCTTGGGTTATCTTGAAAGTCTAAAGGGAGGCATCATCTGCAGGTTTTGTAGAGGGCCTGGTCAAACAGAGTATTGATGCACAAGACTGACTTCCGTCATTTCCCTAAATTAAACCACACAGTACATGCTGGGCCAGGTAGAGGGCACTCAGGAACTCCAGGAAGCCCAGAAGAGGAAGTTTTTTGTATTGAGCATAAATATATTTGTAGAACTGTGGTAGTGGTTGGTGAGTCGGTAGGAGAGAGTTTGATTCCAATTTCGCCGAAATACAAGGACTTGGTTCTCGCTAGAATCCAAGGGAAAAAATGGCCATTGAAAGTGCAGTGACTGGTCAGCAACAGATGTCTATATGAAGAACGTTTGGAGATTGTGTGTGTGTGTGTGTGTGTGAGAGAGAGAGAGAGAGAGAGAGAGAGAGAGAGAGAGAGAGAGCGCGAGCGCGAGCTGTCAACCCATCCTAAGCCCCGTGCTTAATCATGGGGCCCTCAGCTCTGCCCTATCTCCTCCAGTCCCCTTTTGGCTTCTCAAAAGGCGTAGTGGATGGAATCAATTCCCCAACGCAAAAGCAGTCGGGCTCCGGGCCCGGCATGGAACTCCTCAGGCTCCCTCCCAGGAGCCGGCGTGACGCCGGGAACGCGCCGGGGCAGCCAAGACATGGATCACAGTTGGCAGAGGGCGCCGGCGCCGTCCGAGCAGATGGTGGGCAGCGCGCAGGAACTGCGTTGGCAGAAGCAAAGGCCAGAGCAGCCTCGGGGCCGGTCTGGGGCGGGGTCGCGGGCCGAACTGAGCGCGTCAGCGAGTCCGCCTCCGTGGCCCTCCTCAAGGCGGGCCTCTCCGGGTCGGTGCTGACTCAGCAACGCGAAGGGGGAGTTTTGTCCCTCCGCGGACCCCGTTTCTCTCGACCTCAGCCTCCTGCAGCTATAGAGCTGGTTTCTTCTTTCCGGCGCTCCGGGAACTGAGGGCAACTCGGGCCGCCTAGGCAGCGATCCGCAGTGCGATCTTGGTGCTTGCCCGGGGACCCCGAAAGCTACCATTACCCCACCGGGCAGCGTAGGCGCCATGAGCAACGCGGGTGAGGCTCTTCGTCGCCTGGGGGCCCTGCAGAGGTCCTTTTAGGGGGTCGGTGAAACCCGGCAGGGAAGGGCGGGGGCTGGGACCAGGGACGATGGCGGGGACCGAGCTTGTTGGGTGGGCTGGAATGGACTGGGCTGGAGCGGCCTGGAGGGAGGCAGCATCTTGAGAGAGGACGCCGGTACAGGGCTGCTCGGCTGCAGTGATTACCTCAGGATGTTCTTAGGAAGTTAGACCCGGGGTGGGGGAGCTCCGGATAAGCCCTCTTCAGCCTCTTTTTGGTGTTGTAACCCCGTTTGGCCTTCCTGCAGGACTGAACTCAGAGAAGGTAGCTGCTTTGATTCAGAAACTGAATTCCGACCCTCAGTTCGTACTTGCCCAGAATGTCGGGACCACCCACGACCTGCTGGACATCTGTTTGAAGAGGGCCACGGTACAGCGTGCTCAGCATGTGTTCCAGCACGTTGTGCCTCAGGAAGGCAAGCCAGTCACCAACCAGAAGAGCTCAGGTGAGTCTTAAACTTCTTACATACTTTACTTGACCTTCCTGATAGCGTCCTATTTTGGAGTCTTACTTAAGAATGGTTTTAGAGGAACAGAGGATTGTATTGAAAAAAACTTGTAGTAAATTCTTAGAGAACAGATACAGGTAAAAGCATGTGTGAGAACATGCCCCATGTGACTTGTTTTGGTGCTCTGTGGCTGGTTAGACCTTTGGTTTTTGCACTAAAGTGACAGTACATATGTGTGAGTGTAATTTGCTATATTCTGTCCTGAAGTTATGAGTTGATGGCCCCATGTCTTACAGATACAGATGCTCTTGGTCACGAAACAGATCACTCTAAAATATTCACACCCTAAGAGTCCCCCAAATTGTGGGAAGGCCATATACAAATGTTTGAAATAGAAGACACAGTGTAATTGCATCAAAAGGTCATCAAATTGTTATTTTTAAATATGCTTATTGGTTACAACTTGAGCTAATGTGCTAATGGGCTCAGTTTCACCTGTTGACCAGTTTGCAATAGAGAGAAAAAATCCATTCTCATGCCTTATGGGTCAAGAGCTCTTGTTTTGCTCTCTACTGCCTAGCACCACTGTCAGAGAAACAACTATAGTGAAATAATGGTCACCCAGGGATGTAGATAAGAAAGATATCCTTATAACAAAGTTCTTACTAAAAACATTTTTAAAGTCATTAGCCTTTTAAAAAAATCAGTCTCAGTCTATCTATTTTGACAGAAAACAGATCATTGCTTGCTTAGGGCCCATTTCCCCATTTAACAGATGTCTTATGATGAACTTTAAAAAACACATTTTTGCTATTTGCATCTTTTTTTTTCACCCTTGAATGATCTATTTATGATCTCTGCTCATGTTTCTCTAACAGTGTTTCTTTTTCTAATGTGAGCTTCTGAGGTGATTTGTAATATGTGTAAAGAGGTTTTTTTTTTAATATGTTAAGAATATTGAACCTTTTCATATATATTGCGATAAGTAATTACTACTGGTCTTGTTTTATTTTGTTTTTTTTTTTTGTTTGTTTGTTTTGTTTTGTTTTTTTTAATCAACTTGATCTTTCTGATTTAGTCATATATTGACCAAGATCTAGTCATGGGTTCAGTGTTGGGAAATACAGTTGGCGCAGTATGATCTGTGTGAAAACACTCACCATGATTTCTTGCTTTGCTTTCTTATTTCAGGGCGATGCTGGATCTTTTCTTGCCTGAATGTTATGAGACTTCCATTCATGAGGAAATTAAATATTGAAGAATTTGAGTTTAGTCAATCTTATCTATTTTTCTGGGACAAGGTATGGGACTGATCTTGCAAGATTCTTTTTGTTTCAATTCAAACCTTTGTAGGGACTGCCTCTTAATTTCTTGCTTTTCTGGCTTTAGTTTGCCCTTCTATTTCATATAAGGCACCATTTATTCTGATTTTCAAAGTATCAAAAGTTGACTCTCTTCAAAGGCAGAACTGCTTTTGGTTGGTAGGTGGTTACTTTTCGCAGTGAAATAATACATTTACTGCTACTTGTGTGTTGTTTAATTTTTTAATGTTTTTCTTTTGTTTTCAAAAATTTCCCTTTCTAGCATCATTATTTAGGTTATTTTGTCTTTTTAGGACCCAATTCCCCTTCTCTGGGTAGTACTTGTCTCAAAAACAGTAAATAATATCATTCCATTTTTTAAAATCTTTAAAATGTAAATTACATGTGTCCATTAAATGTTTATTGATTGAGACTCTATCAGATTTTGTTTCAAAATAAAGCAGTGCCTTGTTCTGGATAAACTATTGGAATGTATACACAGGCACAACAGGAAACTTCAAATATTTTCATGAAGCCAGACACTGATATTTAAGTACCAACTTTGGTTAAAAAATACCTTCTCTGTGGGCCCATGGCAGTTCCAAGACTCTTGTTCTGCTGATAATGACAATAAAGTTATTAGCTCTCTTTTGCTTTAATTTTATTTAACTTCCGTTACTCTAGGTTGAACGCTGTTATTTCTTCTTGAATGCTTTTGTGGATACAGCCCAGAAAAAGGAGCCTGAGGATGGGAGGCTAGTGCAATATTTGCTTACAAATCCTGCAAATGATGGTGGACAATGGGATATGCTTGTCAATATTGTTGGTAAGAGCCTTTCTCTAAAGAAACTGAAACTCGGCATGATCAAGTAAGGCTTAATAGTTAGGCATAGGCCATTTCATTGGTGATTATGTACAGAGTAAAACTGGCCTCCCAGAAGAGTGTATGGTTAAGTCTAAGAACCTTTATCAATTTTGCTTTCACTCATACTCTTAACTATAAAGTACCTTTGTTGTAAGAAGATAGGTACTGTTAAGGGTGGGTTAGAGAAGAAAAGGTAGCATTAAGGAGACCTCACTTTCCACACACACACACACAAAGCTTATCTCTTGTCCATTGACATAATCAGGTAACACATTGAAGTGACAACTCTCTGAAAATGTCCTCATTCAAAAAAGGGTTTTCTTCTGGGAAAAACTCATCATGCTAAACACTTTACTAAGTATGATAGATAAAAAGAACAGAATTAATTCTAAGATAGATGGATAAATATGCAGCCTAAGTAACCTGTGTAATTGTTAAATTTTTCTGAATTAGACCAGTAAAATATGGCTTTTTTATTTTATTTTATTTTATTTTTTTAATAAAGCTATAGCTATTTTTGCCAGGATTCTAATTCTGGAGTATACTTGAACCTTACTGAATTTTATATATTTTTTTCTTTTAGAAAAATATGGTGTTATCCCTAAGAAATGTTTCCCTGAATCTTACACAACAGAGGCAACTAGAAGAATGAATGATATTCTGAATCACAAGGTTAGCAGTGCAATAGAGTGGGATTGAGTTTAGTGGGCTTACCTCCTTAAAACTCCTAATTGATTTTCCAAAGGGACTGCTGGGCATATCAGTGTACGCAGTTTATGTACAAGATAGCTACTTATGTCAATATCAAAAGTGGTATAGCTATATATTAACTTTAAAAATAATTGGGATTAGGGATTTTTCTTTTTAAAAATCTTCCACTTTTATTTCTGATTTATTATGACGTGCTCAATGCATACAGATCATAAGCACTGTGCTTATGCCTCTCACTTGGTTCTTAGAGAGGTGCTATGCCTCTCACTTGGTTCTTAGAGAGGTGGGCTGGGATAGTTTTATGAAGTGGCAAAATCAAAAGGAACTATTTATATGTCTTCCTTAAAGAGTATGCTGAGTATACTGGAGAGAAGAGACTCCTCAAGCCACATCAATGTAGTTTATCCACTCTACTGAGTTTTGATGTAGTTACTGAACTGCTTTTTTTTTTTTTTTAAAGATTTTTTATTTATTTATTCATTTATCCCCCCCTTGCTGCTTGTGCTTACTGGGTCAGCTAACCACTCCGTGCAGGCGGGCTTGCCTTCACCAGGAGGCCCCAGGAACCGAACCCGGGGCCTCCCATATGGTAAACGGGAGCCCTACTGATTGAGCCACAGCCGCGTCCCCTGAACTGCTTTTTATTGCTTCAGTTACCTTAATGAATAATTCTCTCTTTTCTACATAACCCATTCTCTACATAACCCATTCTCCCTACACAATCCAAGGAGGATTATAAATCCTATAGGGATACTGCTCTGCCAGCCAGATACCATTTTTGAGAACCAGGAGTTGCCATAACTTGCAGTTCTAATCTATGAGTCCAAAATTGGATTTGTCATCCCTGGGTAAAAGATTACACTTTAAAATAAAAACTATACACATGTTTCCCCAACACTAGAAATAGATTATTTTCCACCCTGGGAACTCTGGAGATTGTTATCCAGAGGTTAAAAGAACATTAATAGTACAGCACTGGATTCTATTTTGGATACAGGCAAAATCCTCCTTAACACTGTGGTTAGATTTCAGACTTACCTTTATCTTAGGCATAGTATATTCTCTCAAAATTGAAAGGAACAAAAATGAAAACTATCACTGGGGGTTGGCAAAGCCATGCTCTCAGTTACTTGGCAGAGAGGGGGAAGTGGACAACTAGTAAAATTCTAAATAAAATCCTATTAGTAACTTAGTCTCCTACTTTTTCTAAGGGTGATTATAGAATCAGCTGTTTTCCCCATACCCAAGCACCTACTATTTGAGAGGGTACTGTCAGGTATAGAGTAACGCCAGCTTTCCCAGGGAGTAGTTCCATCTAGTATTCTTTGGGAGTAATCCACATCTTTTCCCCTTATGGAAAGTGTTTTTAGCTATGTGTTTAAGAAGACTGATTGGGGGAAACCTATCTGCTTGTATGAGCTTTGCTATGGGTCTTGGCTGAGTTATACTTAAAACTAGAACTGGCATTGGCCTATTAGGCTCATTTACTGTTGAATTTAGGTAACTATTGGAATGCTGAATAAGTTTCTTTCATAGATGAGAGAATTCTGTATACGACTACGGAACCTGGTACACAGTGGAGCAACTAAAGGAGAAATCTCAGCTACACAGGATGACATGATGGAGGAGGTAATAACAATTATTTGGATTTTTGTGGCTCTTAAACTGATTGGGAAACATAGTCATTGCAATAAATATTGAATTGAATTGAATTCTTTTACAGTTGGAAAAAACTGAGTTATAACTCACTTTACATTTTTAGTGTGAGATTTGCACTTAGGTCTTCTAATCCCCAATTTAGTGGTCTATTTAATTCATTCATTCACTTATTAATTTTATAAATATTGAATACCCAATAGAATTTTGGCATTGGGGATACAAAAATGAGAAAGACAAAGGAAAAGGGAATACATGAATAATTATAATAAATTCAGTGCTAGAGATGTAAAAAGGATTTGGAGGTCATAGAAGAGGGAGTGACTAATTCAGTAACGTGAAGGCTTCATAGGGAAGATAATTGAAGCAGTTCCTGAAATAGTAGTAGGAATTACCAAGTGGATAATAGGGAAGATCATTCTAGACAAAGGGAGTTTCAGTGGCATGAAAACAAAGGTAGAACTTTCAGAGAATAGTGTGGCTGAAACATACATTTTGTGGAGTGTGATTGTAGCAAATTAAGCTAGAAAGGCAGAGCTATGAGGGATCTTGGTTAGATGCCAGGACTTTGGGCTTTTGGCTTTATTCTATAAGAATAAAGATGGGGAGCTGTTGATAATTATATCAGTTAAGATAATGTACGTGAAAGCATTTGGAAAACTTAAAGTGGCTTAAGCAATTAGGTGCCTCGCTCCCACATGGGAAGTCCCGGGTTCTGTTCCCGGTGCCTCCTAAAAAAACAAAAAGAAGACCAGCATACAACAAAAGACACAGCAAATGCAAACAATGGGGGGGGGGGTGAGAAATAAAACAGACAGTGAGCACAAACAATGAGGGGGTAGGGAGAAATAAATAAATTCTTAAAAAAACAAAAACAAAAAAACAATGGCCTAATTTCTTTTATTGGAAAACACTAATGCTTCACTAATGTTTTCCTTGAAATATGAGAGAGGCATGTTTTTAATGGAGTGTTTGAGAACTTGGGCTATGGAGTCAGACTGCCCACATTCTAATCTTCTCATTACTTAACAGCCATGTGACCTTGGACAAGTACCTTAAGCTCTCAGGTCTCAGTTTGTTCATGTGTAACATGTACTTGACACAATAGCCGTTTCTTAAAATATTTGTCAAGTGGATGAATGCAGAGGTTTCATTTTACCAAATGTATTTATTTTATTTTTAAAGAAGCTTCAGATTACATAAACATTACATAAAAATATAGGGATTCCCATATGCTCCACCCCTTCCCTCTCCCACAGCTTTCCCACATTAACAACAACCCTCCTTCATGTGGTATATTTGCTAAAATTGATGAACATATATTGAAGCCCAAATGCATTTAAATGATCTCATATTTACCTCTTTCTTTACTTCTTAAATGTTTCTTCTAAAGAGAGATATCTTAGTATAGTAGGAAAAAAACAGGCTTTGAAGTCAGACAGATATGTGTTTGAATTCTGACTCTACCACTTAACAGTCTCTGATCTTGGGTAAGTTAACCTGAGATTCAGTTTGGGATTTAAAATATATTCCCCATTGGGATTTATATCTGTATTTCTCTTTGCATTATACAAACTGAAATATACCAGTATTTTCATTCTGGAAATTTTTAAATATATGTATACATATATATATATATATCTATACCGCATTGGATTTTTGTGGGAATTGAATAAGGAATTAAATATAAGAATGGAAGGCATAATGGCACATAGTACATAGCACATAGCATAGTAGCACATAGTGGCACATAACAGGAGCTCAGAAAATGTTAGTCCTCTTCCCTGCCTTCTTGGAATGCTCTCTCTTGCTGAGACCATATCTCCTGCACAATTTGCCTTCATTTATGATTAGATTAAGTTGGTGAGGTATAGTAGGGATGGAGATTCTGTAGACAACTATGGAAAAGGGCCCAGACAATGCTTCTTGCAGATCATAAGCCTCCTGTTAACCTCTGATGTTTGCTGTAATGATCTGTGAATTAATGATGTATCTAAGATGTATCTTCTGACCATGGGGTTGGTAGAGGATGGTAAGTGGCTGATAAGAATTAATGCAGGTATGTTTCACATATCTTTCCCCCTCTATCCCCACCTTGGAGAAAGAGTAGGATACCACATTACCAAGTCCTGAGTATGCATGGCTTATAGGATTATTTACTTAATGATTCTTCCTAAACTGTTGATACAGAATTTTGTGTGGTAAGTTTTCAGATTTTTACAATACCCCAAATGACTCCTTTTTATTGAATCTGACTCTTTGGTAATGAAGAGTCTAGCTATGGTTTAAAAGCCACAAATTAGTACCTGTGATTTGCCTAGCCTTGAAGGCAAGTCAAAATGATGGCTTACATGAGCATCCATGAAGCTTTGAAGATATTTATGCAGATATCTTTAATTGAAGTGTGTTTATGCTAACAACATTCTTTCTCAGAGAAAAGAAGTGCAGGTTGCTTATTAAGACAACAGACAGGGCAGATCTGTTTTAGAAACATAATCACCTCTATTGCAGTGTTTTCTCAGTGTTTCTACTCTTCTGTTAGCCTCCAGATCCTCTCAGGATTATAACTAAATTCTCTACCAAAACTCTGTCTGTTAAAAGCAAAATTTAAAACAAAGACCAAAAATATTATTTGTCAGTGCTATGAAAAGGAACTGAAAGTCAAATTGATTGACTTAGGAAATTCTATAGCAGTGCTCTCAGCTTTTAAAAACTATAGATCCAGGCTTGCCCTAGACCTTCAAAATCATTTCCCCTGAGAAAGGAACCTAGTTGTCTATATTTCTATTTTTTATTTTAAAGACTTCTTTGATTTAAAAAAATATTTAATATCTTGAACAGGTAATGATGGTTCAAACATCAAAAAATTAAAAAGTTATACAGTAAAAACTCTTCCTGTCTATCCTCCCAGTTCCCACCCCACTCCCAGTTAGTTTCATTAGTTTCTGTTACTGTTATTAGCTATTAGGCATCCTTCCAGAGATCTTTTTTTTTTTTAATCCAATACAAATACATGTTATTTTTCTTCTCTTTTTTTGCACACGTGTTAGTATATTATCCATGTTGTTTTGCACCATGTTTTTTCAGTTAGCATATCTTGGAAATCTTTCCATATTAATATAAAAAGAATTTTTGCATTTTAAAAAAAGATTTGCATGGTATTCCATAGTACCATAATTTGACTTGTCTTCTATTAATGGACTTCCAGTTGTTTCCAAACTTGTTCTCTTGAAAAAAATTGCAATAAACAATCATTTTGCATGTGTGCATATTTACCCAAAGGTTAAATTTCTAGAGGTAGAATTTTTGGGTCAGAAAGAATATACATTTATAATATTGATAGATAATGCCAAATTATCCTCTTTGGGAGTTATAACCGACTTTCACTCTCATCAGCAATGTCTGAAAGAACCTGTTTTTCTTTACCTTTATCAAGACATCAAACAGTTAGATTTTTGCAAGCCTGATAGGTAAAAAAATCCTATCTCATAGTTTTACTTTATATTTTTATTTTGAATGGAGCTGAATGTCGTTTTTTTGTACTGTCTATTCATATCCTTTATTCATTTTTCTTGTTGGTCTTATCAATTTCTAGGTACTCCTTATTACATAAATTAGCCCTTTGTGATATGAGTTGTAATTACGTTTCCATTTGTCATTTGTCTTTGATATGCTTTTCTTTGCTATGCAGAATTTTTTTACTTTTTGTAGTTAAATTTGAAATCATTTATAATTTTTTACCCACATGGCTACCCACCTTTCCTGAATAGTCCATCTTCTCCCTACCCCTTAATTTAAGATACCTTCTTTATCATACCATATATCATATCATATATCTATCATATCTAAAGTTTCTGTGTTTTAATTACTGAGTCTTTTTATAAAGTTTTAATATTTGTAGGACTAGTCCCATCTCATTCTTCTTCTTTTTTTTTTTTTTTTTTTTAAAGATGTATTTATTTCTCCTCCCGCCTCATTGTTTGCACTCGCTGTCTGCTCTCTGTGTCTGTTTGTCTTCTTTTTGGGAGGCACCAGGAAACGAACCCGGGACCTCCCATGTGGGAGGGAGGCACCCAATGGCTTGATCCATCTCTGCTCCCTATTATTCTTCTCTTATAGTTTTCCTGGTTAATTTTGTTTTGGCATCTGTCAGTGTGGCATCTGTATTTTTAAAAGTTTCTCGGGTGATTCTGCTAAGATCTGGTGCTGCTAAGTAAGATCTTCTCTTTTGGACTCTGAAAGAAAGAAGGGAATTATTCTTTGACAGCCTTGGGGGACATCTTTGATACTGAAATTAAGGGGCTAATCTTTCCTCCTAATGTTCTTAAAGGAAATAGATTTTATTTAAATATTGCATTTCCTTTTTACTAAGTAGGCATAATATGCAGAAAAACCCTTTTTAGTAGTTAAAATCTCATGTAATTTTAACCAAATATTTAAATTCAGGCAGTCTCTTAAGTATCCTGGAACTGGGAAGATACTATGCAGGAATTTGTATTTTTAATCCAGCCACAGCCTTTGACTTTCATCTACCAAGTTGGTTGCCTTCCCTTGGAAGTGAAGATTTCATATCTCTAAAACAATATAAATTCCCAGTTAAAATGGAGATAAATTGTGTATAATGTTTGCTTACAATCCTAAATACATTTTACATCATTATGTGCTATGAAAATCCAAGTATAATGATGCCCTTTATTCTTTAACTTTGTGAACTATCACCATTTAAAATAGTCGTTATTGGGTCTCAAGTCATATTCACTTTCTTAGCCCACTGAGGAGCAGAGTTGTATTGAGAAAAAAGTATCAATATGTCTACAGTTCTATCACAAGTTTGTGACTACTGTTAAAAGAATGATAAATGTCCAGAAACATGCCTTGTTTTTCTTAAAGCAGATGAAAAAAATTTTAGTCCTCCTAACTCTTGACTTAAAAGAATGTTCAGAATTGCATATTGTGTCAGACTTGGAGCCATCTGGCCCAAGTTTCTATTTCTGATGGTGGCACCCAAAGGGGATACCGTGTTAAGCACTCTGGACCTCCAGACATTAAATCAAAAATATCTTGGTGCCTGTTATATGAAAGGAGCTGCAGATAAAGCATGTTAAGTATCTTACATCTAGTAGGGTATATAAAATAAATAATACACAGTGAAATAAAGTAATGCCTTAAGAGATGTGCAAGCCTAATATCTAACTCCCAAAGATGAAGATGCTGCATGTTATTTGCACGGTTGTATTAGTCAGCCAAAGGGGTGCTGATGCAAAATACCAGAAATCGGTTGGCTTTTATAAAGGGTATTTATTTGGGGTAGAAGCTTACAGTTACCAGGCCATAAAACGTTAAGTTACTTCCTTCACCAAAGTCTATGTCCACGTGTTGGAGCAAGATGTCTGCCGATGTCTGCCAGGGTTCAGGCTTCCTGGGTTCCTCTCTTCCCGGGGCTTGCCTCTCTCCAGGCCCAGGTGCTCTAGCTCCATAAGGCCAGCTGTAAACTATTAGCCAGATGGCTTGCTTCTCTTCCTGGGGCCTTCTCTCTTTCCTCACGACCAAGCTCCAGCTCCAGACTCTGCACCAGAACTCCAACATCAAAACGTCTAACTCTGTCCTTTGCCATGAGACCTCACCCACCAAGGGGCGGGACTCAACACCCTACTGAAATGGCCCAATCAAAGCCCTAATCATAACTTAATCATACCCAGATGAACAGACCAGTTTACAAGCATAATCCAATTTCTATTTTTGGAATTCATAACTATATCAAACTGCCAAACTGCTACATAGGTCAAGAAAGGCTTCCTAGAGAAAATTGTATTTGAGATATGTTTTGAATGAAGTGAGATTGGGGTGGAAAGCTTTATAGACAGTGTTCACGGCAGATTTGGTGAGCAATGAGTAGGCTAGTTTACCTAGAGTCTTAGGGAGGAACTAGATCTGTTTCGAAAAAAAGTTCTCTGAAGTCCATTTGCATTAGAATCACCAGATGTTTGTTAAAAATGCAGATTTCTGTGTCACGCCAAATATACTGACTGAATCTCTGGGGGTGGTCCCTATGATTTGCATTAAATTAGTGATCCTGAAGTACATTAAAGTTTGAAGCTAGGAGAATAATATGGAAAGTTAGACACATATAATAAGAGCTTTGACTACCAAGGTGGTGAGAGTTTGTCCTAATTCAGTAGGCACTGAGAAGTAAGATATTTAAGCAGAGGAGTAATGTGATTGAAGCTGCATTTGGGGAGATTAATTTTAAGATCGTAAATAAGTGAAACTGGAAGGAGGAGAGGCAGGAAGACCAATTTTTAAAGCTGTAACAGTCGAGGTGGTATTAATGTTCTTTCCAAGGATAGTGGACAATAGAAATGGAAAGGAGAGAAATGTGAGAGAGATCTTAGGGGAAAAATCTAAAGGGCTTGACAACTTATCTGTAGGGTGCAAAGGAGGATTCATCATTAAAGATAACTTATAAGGTGTTAAGGCTGGTAGTTGGGAGAATGCCACTGTGGTTCACACAAGTCATTTAAAGAAGCTCTTTTCAGGTGAAGAGGAGACACATTGGCTTTAAAGTACCTAGTCTCAGACACTATCCTTTGGAAATGGGTTTCGAGCACACAGAAACAGTTCTGGAGCTCAGGAAATAGAATGATCTAGGAAAACGATTGATAGGATAGTGCAGATGGCTATAACCTTAGGAACAATTGAAATCCCTGAGGGAGAATAGGAAGATAGAACAAGTCTGAGTACAGAATTCTGGGAAACATCTGTTCTTCCTAAGTAGGAGGAGAACTATGTTTTGATGTAGGTACTGGCCTTTGTGTCAGATGCTGCAGACAGGTCAAAGACTATGAAGACTAAGAAAAGGCCACTGGGTTTCCTGAATAGAGGTTTGTAGACTGAAGAAGGGAAGGAACTAGATCGAAAGGATTTAGACAGTGGCAATAAAAAGAAGGCAATTTCAAGAAGTTTGGCAGTGAAGAGAAGGAGAAAAGTTGGTTATCATGAATTTCTGAGATATTTATTGAGTACCCACTAAATATCAAGCATTTTTCTAAGAACCGGCTGTACAGTGGTGACCATCATGGACTTTACATACTTAGTTGAGGGGGGCAGACAATACACAATAAGCAAGAAACTACCTGACAGTGATTGATATGGGCTCTGAAGAACATAAAACAGGGTGGTAGATAAAGGAAAAAGAAGAGCAGGTGAAAGAGGGACTACTTTAAATTTGGGTGGTCAGGAAAGACCTTCCTGAGGTCCAAACAGAGCTGAGAACTTAGTAACAAGAATCGAGCCACTCAAAGACCTGGGCATAGAGCATACCCAGCAGAGGGGACAAGTGCAGAAGCCCTAAAATAGGAGAAAGCTTGGTGTCTTTGAGGAAAAGAAAGCAAAGTGGGGAGAGGCTGGAATAGATCTTGGTCAGGAAACAGACCAGCTTAGATAGGGCCTTGTAAGTTTGGACTTAGTTTTATAAGTGAGGTAAACCACGATGGGATAGAGACTTAAGCTGAGAAGTGACACAGTTTAATTTTTGTTTTGAAAAAGTTCACTCTGGCTGTTTTGAGAGTGGATTGTAAAATAGCAAAAGGAACTGAGGAGACCTGTTAAATGTACGTTTTTGTGTCTTTCCCTGCCTGAAAATTTATTTAATGCCTCCAGAAAGTATCTTTTTCTGCCTGCTTTTGTGGTCTTTTGTGGTATATATATATATTTTTTAAATAATAAACAAAAAAAAAAGAAAAAAATATATATATATATTTTTTTTTAAACAGATCCTGCCCTTCTTTCATTCCCCACCAGAAAGCAGTAGAGGGCTGACTTCCCTTCTCTTCGTATCAACAGTTACCAAGTCCCTTACTCTTTCTCTCCTATAAGTTATTTACCCTCAGCACTAAGGTTTCTTCAAAGTTCAGCTAGTTTCTGTGGCAACTTTAGTGTCTTCCTTCTGACCATTCTACTCTATGACCAATAAGCCATTTTACCTTTGAGCCTGGTTTCCCTGTTGGTAAAATATTTAAATTGGGATAGATGATTTCTTAAGGACACTGCAGATTTGAATTTTTATAGCAATAGAAATAACTAATATTTCTACAGTGCTTTCTACTATACTGTGTACTGTCTCAGCAACCCACTATTGTAAATAGACATGAGGATTCTAAAATTCTGTCACTTCTGCAGTGGTTCCAAGCACTAAAATCTTTTAGCTTTACCTATTTTGTTCCCTTTACAATTAGCTTGGAAACTACCTTCCAATCTAACCTTTCTATCCACTACAGTTTCCTCCATTCTGAGTCTGCCTATAGCTGGCTTTAAACTTCTTAACGTTGTCCATAATACCTTTCTAAGTATTCATGATTGACTCTCAACTATTGGCCCTCCCTTCCTCCTCTCGCTTGATGTCTGCCTCCCAAATTTAGCTATGGTTATGGGAACTGACTGAATACCACATCATTTGTTGTTAAATTAGGAGCAACACATTATTTCCCCATATTTCATGTCTCCTGCTTTCTGTGTCCCTTTTTTCTTTTGTCCTTTTCCTTTCCTGATTCCATTATTCATCATTGAAACTTTAGCAAATCATTTAAATCTCTCTGTTAGGGGAATACAGTTTTAGAGAACAATTACAATGGGGCTCCTTTATAAAATTATGCTTGAGAGGCAGGGTCCTTCTTATTTATAATTTATACTCTGCCTACTTACAAAATGGATTTAAACTTAAAACAGGACTTGGACCTTTCTTACACCAACTGCAACTTTTCTGATGGGCTTATAGGTTGGTAGAAAGGGACTACACGTACTTATATTGTAAGGTTGGTTTAGTTGAGTTTCCAATTTAATTAGCCAAATATACCCAATCTTAGAAGCCAGATAGCCCCAAGAGGCAGGTGTAGCTACAGCATATCTTCTCTTGGTCCTCAAAGAAATGTTCTCAGGGGAGCCACACATTAAGTGCAATTTTTGCCATTCCACTGGCCTTTTATTCTTGGGACTTATATCACAATTTTAGGAAAACTTTCTTTAATAATCTCTGTTTAAGAGAATAATTACAAACATTAGATTCTCCTGTTTTTTTAAAACCAAATTCAGTCAGCAAGTCCACGTCATTATTGGTTTGGGAGTTGAAGGAAAGCAGGATCAATTCCTAGGTATCACTGAGCCAAATAGCTCTCTGCCTTCAGCTTTCCAGCATTTTGGAAAGCCCATGTTCCTTGAGTCCACCCCCTTGATTCTGTTTTAATACCTTTTATCAGGTTGGTTCTGACACTCAGTTTTGTCTAAAAATCACAATTACAAGTCATTTATTCAGTCAATATTTATTTAGCATTTGCTGTGTACCTGGAACTGTTCGAGGCATTTGAGATTCAGCAGCAAACAAAACAGACAAAAATCCCTGCCTTCATGGAATTTACAATCTAGTTGGGAGAGACAAATAAAATATGTTAAGAAGCCAGGTGATAAGTGCTATGGAGAAAAGAAATCAGGAGAGAAAGGAAGTGCTGGAATGGGGAGTGGAAATTTTCAATTAAAGTCACAAATATAGTTCCCTAAATGAACTAACTATGGTTTTTCAATATGTAATTATATTCTGAGGAATATGGTTGTAATCTTTTACTTTTTTCAATTCTGTAAGATTTGTGTTCAATGTGCAGTGTCCCTTTTGTCCTGAATGCCAAGTACCTCTTACAAGAAGCAGGTGATGCTCCTGCATTGCCCACCAGAGGGCAGACTTCGATAACCTGCCCTCACTGTCTACTGCTTGCTGGTTTTGTCCCTTTAGGAACAGCAAATGTTATTTCAGAACAGCAGAGTCTCTTAACAAGAAAATATAGTTTCAAAGACCCTGGAGATTGTAGTTTTGAGATTTTTTTTTTTTAATTAGAGTTTCAATTCATTTTTTTGGGAGAAAGAAGTAATTTAACACTTTTTATGTCAGATGGTTAAGTGTACAATACGGAATTATGTAAATTACAGTGTAAAACATTCATATTTATCTTTATAATATGTTTAAAAGTGGTCAGAAATTAATTCTTTTGTCTTAATCTTCATTGGGCTTGGCCCTGTCCTCTTCCTTTTTTTTTTATTGACCAGAGCCTGGCTGAGACAAATAAACCACCCTTGGATAACTGAGAATTAGTCAAAATGGTTCCACTAACGTAACTATATACACATGTAACAACAATTACTGGTGAAAATACAAATCATTTAAGCCTATAATACCTTCCTAATTTAAACATCTTCTAACTATACACTTCACTGTCATTATCTTCACCATAGTTCCTAGTGGCAATGTTCTTCTCCTAATGGTAGATTCCTGAAGTTGCCATTTGTAACTGTGGTGTTGAGCAAATACAAAATGACTCTTTGGCCACTGTGAATCCCAAATAGTTCATTAATCCATGGTTAGAGTAGTTCAATTACGGTTACTAATAGGATGCCCTGCCATTTCTTTTCTATGCTAGAAACCAACCTGAGAATGGTACAACATTAAAAGGGAAGAGGTTTAAGGACCAGCTGTTTAGGCTCATAAGACACAGTAAAACCCATTAAAGGAACAGTCTTTCTTAGAAAAGAGAACAAAATAAAATGAAAGGCAAGCATAGCCTCCTCTATAGGTTAATCTACTTCTGTTAAGATAGTTGAAAACAGGCTCTGTTTCCCATAATAATACATGAATTAGAGTCTCTGTCCTTATAGACCTAATGTCATAGGCAGGCCCTTTCCTAGTTTACTAGTTTTGGCTCAGAGAATAAATTTGAACCTTGGTAACAGGAATTATGCCTCTTTTCTTCCAGTCTGCCCCAAACCTTTTTGTGACCTAGAATGCACTGGGGATGATGAAGAGAAATACAGTGGTTGATGATGACATATAGTTGCAGGCTGAGAAAATTGGGGGATCTTGGTGTGTGTTCCATAATGGATGAGGAAGCCAGGTAGGGACTTGGGTGTCTAATGAATTTCCCTAAAGGTCAGGCTGGAGAAGATCTGGCTGCTTAAAACAACTACTCACATATGGCTAAAGAGTTTCAAGAAATAAGCTCCTTAATTGGTCTTTCAGGGTGAAATGGTGGGGCGAGGTGTTAGGAAGGCAGGCTGGCATCGATGGAGGTGGCAGAAGGGGACAGAAATCTCTGAAGGGAGAGAAAGGTGATGTAAGGGAAGAGGGTAGATTCTGTCAGGTTCAGAACAATAGAGTTCTTCAAAGTGAGGAACCAGAGAGAGGAAGGGAGGACAGGAGGACAGGATGCATTTCTTATAGGCCGTAGCTTTGGTGTAATCTCTAAGCCTTCCCTTTTGCAGACTTTTAGGGTACCTTTGGGATTTTGATCAGGTCATCCTCAGGTCAACCTCTGAGATACCTAATATCTTGCCCTGGTTGAGGCCTCAGGGATGGTAAGAGTTCATAGAATGAGTAGGACATTATTTTTAAAAAATGAAATAGCTTCACTGCTTCCCTGAATGTCTCTACAACATGGAATAGGATTGGCTTCCCTAACCTTATCCATATTTGGCACACGTCTTCTTAAAATGTAGAAATAAAATGTCTAATGTGTCACGATTGCAAAATGGGTATGTATAAATGGGGAAATTGAGGGAGAAGATTGGAGAAAGACAAAGTTGAGAGCTCAGTCTATACCCAAACAGAATTTGCCCATGTGTAAGTTCCTAATCCATGAAATGAGAAAATAACAATGTATTTTGGGAGCCATTGTTCTTGCCTTAACAAGGGGAAAAGGAGAGAGAAATATCCTTAATTATAAATGGAATTGATAGATGATTATTTGCTGTAATCAGGTTGTGGCAGATTGGAATCCATAGTATATCAGTCAGAGATGGACTGGAATTGGCATGTTTAACTTACATATCAAGTTCTGGATGTTGGAGTCTAGGATAGCATTGCCTAAATATACGAGTAAGCCTAGTTTGAACTCCTAAACCCAAAGTTAACACCAGTCAGTGGAGAAGGATTTTTGATTTAAGAAAACTGTTTTTAGTGTGATTCTTTTAGGGTTTGTTGGGGATGTGGAAAATAGATCTACTTCCTGTAGATCTAGCCTTACTGGAGACACATTTGTCACTATGGAATCAAATCTTAATTTTTTATGCCAGAAGTATCAGAGAAGGGAACAATGTGAGCTGGAATAATTAATGAAAGCTTTCTGGAGAAGGGGCATCCTGTTCTGAGCTTTAAAACATGGGGTAGGATTGGATCTAAAGAACAGAGGAGGGAAACGGACGTGGCTCAGGAGGTTCGGCGTCTGTCTGCCATATGGAGAGACCAGGGTTCGATCCCCGGTACCTCCCGGTAAAAAATAAAAAAAAATAAAAAAAAAAAAAAGAACAGAGGAGACAGTAAGTTATGATGGTGACAGTGAGCTGAGTGCATTCTGCAGACAGTCAGGAGAGGCTGGCAAGACTGACTGGGTACAGGGTCTATGAGGGGAAATAAGGTTAGATAACTAAACTGGGGTAGAGTTGTAGAGAGCCTTTAAAATCAAACCATGCTCATCAGGGAAATACAAATTAAAACCACACTGACATACCTTTACATACCCACCAAAATGGCTAAAATTAAAAATATAAGACCAGATATTGGTGATAATGCGGAGCAACGAGTAACTTCTTACGTTGCTTCAGTCACTTTAAAAAGTGTTTGGAAAAAGCGTTCTTAGCAGTCTTATTCATATTAATCCCAAAATGGAAACAATTCCTAGGTCCATCAACCTGAGAATAAATTGTGATATATTTAAACAGTAGAAGACTATACAGCAGTGAAGACAAGTTACTGATATCCACAGTAACATGGGTAAATTTCACAGACATTATGTTAAGCAAAGGAAGCCAGACACAAAACATAATATACTGTATGATTCCATTTATATGAAGTTTAAGAATAGACAAAACTTACCAGTGATTGTGGAAATCAAAATGGTATTGATTTGGGAGGGTAGTGACTGCATGGGGCCCAGGGAACCTCTGGGGCTCCAGAAATGTTCAATACATATTGATCTAAATGGTGGTTACGTGGGTGTAAGACGTATGTAAAAAAAAAACAACTCGATCTGTACACTTAAGATTAGTGTATTTTATACACTTATTGAATATATGTTATACCCCAATAAAAAGATAAAATATCAAGCAATGGAATTTGGATTTGTTGAGGGAAAGTAATAGGGAAGCATCATTGGCTCTTGAACAGGGAAGTGACTTGAAGAAAGTGATACTTATAAACGTGTTTATCCTGTAGTGATATGGAGAATGGGTGGTATAGAACAATGTTCAAGCCAACCATTATATCCATTGCCTACCACTATGCTAGAGACTATAGGAGAATGCAAAACCTATGACTTGGTCCTTATTCTTAAGAAGTTTATAATTGTTTGGAGGAGACAAGTTACATGAAATCCAGAAAGTTACGCTAAATGGTAAAGACTCATTTTACCATGCAATGTAAACAGCATTCAGTCAACTCCTAATTTTGCCATTTATTGGCTTTGTTACTTCAGGCAAGCTCTTCATTTCCCTGAAACTTGATTTCCTTATCTGTAAAATGGGGACATCTATAGCCTTTGTTGAGAGAATTAAGGGATAAGATATTCAAAGATTATAATTACAGTGCAGTAGACATTCAATAAATGTTCCTTTTTCTTAATGCTGCACCAATATGAAGCAATCCTTTTTTTTCTTTTTTGAGAGGGTGTGACATCAGTTCAGATTGTGGTTTTTGCCATTTACTGGCTATGTGACCTGAAGTGTGTTACTTTGAAATTTCTTTGAATTTCAATCTCTTCATCTGGAAAAAGGGAGGAAATTTTTTTTTTTTTTTTTTTAAGATTTTATTTATTTATTCATTTACACCCCCCCCCGCTGCCTGCGCTCGCCGGGTCAGCCAACCACGCCGTGCGGGCGGGCCCACCCCCACCAGGAGGTCCCGGGAACCGAACCCGGGGCCCCCCACATGGCAAATGGGAGCCCCACTGATTGAGCCACAGCCGCTTCCCAAAGGGAGGAAATTATACCTTGGGAGAGCCTTATAAGAAGTAAATGAACTTAGCAGATATATAGTATCTAGCACAAAAGCAGCATACTTAATAAATTTAAGATCCATTTTTCTTGAATTAATAGAATATACAAATGTATGGTAAAAATAATGCAGTTAATAAATGATGAGATTGGATCAGAATAGTAGCAGGTGGAGAAAGAAAAGACATAATAAGTTAATTTGATATGGGAGAGGAAGGAAGTACTTTCTGTACTCTGATCTTGTACAAGGCTTGTCTCTACGCTTGTATTTTTTGTCTTTCTTTAAATGTGAATAATATAAAATATATCCTTGGAGTGTAAGGAAGCTAACTTGAAGGTGTATAACATCATTAGAAAATATGTTATGGTCTCACAATCTAAAAAATGGTACCTTACTACTAAAAGTTATTCCTTTTGTAATACTTTTAATAGGCATTGTCATGAAAGTTCCAAATGAAAATCTAATGATGTTTCCAGGAATGGAGACCCCTGTCACAATCAAAGGAAAACATAGATGCATAAAGGGAAGGAAATTCATTTATAAAATATGTCATTATCTGTCTCTTAAAACATAATCAACAGAGCAGCAACCCAGATCTTTGTTAGCTTTCAATGGTGGGTGGTTTCTTGACTAAGGAAGTTTAATTTTCAGGGTAAGTACTAAGCACCAAATATTAACATTTCAGAATTACATTATTCAGAATGTTTATTTGAGAACTCTTAAGTTAACTGATGCCATTATTAGATTTCCCGTGACATTTCTGGCTTGAATTTGGCCACTAATATCTTGTTTCCCAAGTTTAAGAAGAATGAAGAGGTAAAAAATAATACTTGCCCCTAGCTATTTTGCTCATCTGTCCTTCTCTCTTCCAGATATTCCGAGTGGTGTGCATCTGTTTGGGGAATCCACCAGAGAAATTCATCTGGGAGTATAGAGACAAAGATAAAAACTATCAGAAGATTGGTCCAATAACACCTTTGGAGTTTTATAGGGAACATGTCAAGCCAGTCTTCAATATGGAAGATAAGGTTGGTGACTGCTGCTGGCTGTTTACTTTCAAATGTCTGGTAGAAAACTCCTGGGTTAACATGCATAATCATTAAACTAGACACTAAGTAAACATTATTTTCCCTTCCTCTCAGTTATTTTTTTTATATCTAATTATGGTGGTCATATCAGGCTCTACCACCTTCCCTCAATTTTCCTCTTCAGTGACTTTTCAAACTAGCCAGCAGGCAGTTCAGTTCCCAAGTGCTCCCCTGAATAAGGCCCAGAATCATCCCCGGGTATAAATACAAAGTATATTGGGTATTTCTTATGAGTTCAGAGCACCTCTTCTGCACTGTGGGCCCCTTTGGGGACTTGCTTATTAAAGGGAACAGTGTTCCCTTCTGGTTTTTCCTGCTTCCTTCAGGTCTTCCCCACCTGCCTCGGCAAGATGAATAGGGCCTCCTTCCTTTATTGGCTTCTTGATCCTCTTCTGTGCAGATAGTTTTTGTTTCATGGCTGGAATCCCAGCTCTATTGAAATATTGCTAGGTGTTGAACCTGTTTTGTAACTTGAGAGCAGGGATGTTGTAGTGATGGGATCTCATGCATGCAGTTTCTCAGAATTATTTTGGGGGCCGTTCTTGCCAGTAGGAAAATCAGGTATATGGAGCTATGTGGGACACAAATGTGTCCCAATTAAGAAGAATAAGCCCATTTGCTTTTGTGCTAATAAGAAAATGCAGTGGCCTCTCGCATTTGCACTGTGCTGCCTTTTGTTTCTTTGTTGTGTAACAGGATCGTTGTAGTGCTTTATTGGTAAAGCAGAGATGGTGAGCTTGATACAAACATATGAACCTAGAGTAGAGGTGTGTCTTTCTTGCTTTTTGTTCTAATCAACATGTTTTTGTTCTCAATAGATTTGTTTAGTGAATGACCCTCGGTCCCAGCACAAGTACAACAAACTTTACACAGTGGACTACTTAAGCAATATGGTTGGAGGGAGAAAAACTCTATATAACAACCAGCCCATTGACTTCTTGAAAAAAATGGTTGCAGCTTCCATCAAAGATGGAGAGGTTGGTATTGTTTTTGTAACTTTCCGATTAGAGTTACAAACCTTTTATTTCACTTCTTAGGTATAATAGGAAGGTAGGATTTATCTTTGACTTTCTTCTATTTCTAGGCTGTGTGGTTTGGCTGTGATGTTGGAAAACACTTCAATGGCAAGCTGGGCCTCAGTGACATGAATGTGTGAGTGCAAGAAATTTAAAATAGTAATTTGTGGTTGTTGCTGTTAGAATGCACTCTTGGTATGAAATGACTGCTGAGGTTCATTCAAAAAGTAAGATTGGTCTAAGGGTGGGTCTCTTTCATTCCATCTTGAAGAGTTTGAGGGCTCATAGCAGAAGTTCTACATACTTAAATGCCCTAACCCAGGAAATCCAGATCATTGTTCATATCTGAGTTGAAGTCTTTGGGTATCCCTAAAAACCATCTTATATGAGAAAGACACTTTTTAAAAAATTGATTACTATGAAAATCTGCTCAGTGCATTTGGGACTGTAATGTAATAAAAGGTTTTATAGAGCTCTTTTTTACTCTACTATTCTTCTTAAATTTGGTGCCTTATGTTTTAAGTCTTTATGACAACTAAGACTAATTTTGCATGCTCACTTTCAAGTATTCCTTCGGATCTTTTTTAACAATGAAGGTACATCTGCACACTAAATCTCAAAAGATTCCTAGGCTATTAATGGTTACCGAAAAGTAATTGTTACTTATAGGAAGTTGAGTAAATATTTTGAGAGTTAAAAAAAGAGAGAGAGAGAAGAAATCTGCTAAAAGAGAGAATTAGATTTTTTTTTTAATTTTTGAAAGTGTTTTCCAGTATTTTCAGAATTATTTGCTTAAATTTCACAGTCAACAATGGCTTAAATGAATTCAGAAATTGGGTAGTATCAAAAGGGACCATTTTGAAAGAAGTTACTTCAAAAGCTGTTTTCATTGTTTTTTTTTTTTTTTTTTTTTTTTAAGATTTTATTTATTTATTCATTTATCCCCCCCTTGCTGCTTGTGCTCACTGGGTCAGCTAACCACACCGTGCAGGCGGGCTTGCCTTCACCAGGAGGCCCCGGGAACCGAACCCGGGGCCTCCCATATGGTAAACGGGAGCCCCACTGATTGAGCCACAGCTGCTTCCCTTAATTGTTTTTAAAGGTTCTTCTGAACCCTTTTAAGATTTTCTTGCCAAAATAACAATGCAAACTCATCTTGTCAGCTTTTTGACACAGGGAATTTATGTTTAATCATTTGATATTTTCTTGAGTACTATTGTGACACATAGAGAATGGAGTCCCATTAAGAGATTAAATTCTACGTGTACCATCTTCTCTCTGAAGAGTTCAAACTAGAGCCCTATTTATTTGGAGCTGTTAAGCCTCTTCAGTTTTTTTCCATGTTCCTTTTATAACCAGAAGCCAGTTCTCCCCCATGATTGAACTCCCTTTATTTTGTACCACCATTCTTGTTACAGCTATGACCATGAATTAGTGTTTGGTGTCTCCATGAAGAACATGAGCAAAGCCGAGAGGTTGACTTTTGGTGAGTCATTGATGACCCATGCCATGACCTTCACTGCTGTCACAGAGAAGGTATGACCCTCAGCATGCCTATTGCAGTGTTTGCATAGATGGAACTACATTCTCCATCAGACCTTTTTTTTATTTTTCTTCCCCCACCCCTTGTTGTTTGCGCTTGCTGTCTGCTCTCTGTGTGCATTCGCTGTGTGTCCTTTCCATGTCTGCTTGTCTTTTCTTCTCATCTTTCCCTTTGAAGAGGCACCAGGAACTGATCCCACGACCTCCGGTGTGGGAAAGAGGCATTCAGTTACTTGAGCCACTTCATCTCCCTGGTCTGCTGCATCTCTCACTGTCTCTCTTCTGTGTCTCCTTTTGTTGCATCATCTTGCTGCGCCAGCTCTTCGTGGCGCAGGCCGTCAGTTCTTTGCGCCTGGCCAGCTTGCCTTCACCAGGAGGCCTTGGGAATCAAACCCACTGCCTCCCATATGGGAGACGGGAGCCCAGTCGCTTGAGCCAAATCCGATTCCCTCTCTTTCAGACTTTTTATCTATCAGCTTCATTTATAGTGTTTATGATTTCTGCTAAAAGCTAGATTACAAGCAAGACATTTTACCTGTGTCACATGGGGTTTGGCTGTATGCTCAGAGGTAATAAAAAGAGGAACTTTCCATAAGAAGCAGAATTGGGTCAGGAGAAAGTAAGATAGTAATGCTTTTCTGTAACTTTGGAAGTACTTGGTGTGAAGAGAGGTCAGCAAAGGAACTTGGGAGAAAATAACTTCTGTTTTTTTAAGGGGTTAAATGTGTCCTAAAAAGTGTGAACAGTGTTCTTATCTTGATGGCCTATATTCAGACTTTACCTTCCTTTCATTTGTCATTCAGATTCTTCTGCAGTAAAATGTCAGTAGCAGTAATTTGAGGCCTCCATGCTCATTACTGGTTTTATGCAGACCTTAAGGAAATTGGATGTAAGGTGTTCTGAATTTTCTGTGAAATAGTCTGAGTAGTAATAGTACCATATGTAGGACACAGTAGTTAAAACACAACTGAAATTTTGTCTTTCACAAAAAGCCTCCCTACTTACAGGCTGTAGAATGAACACCTTACCCCTTGGGCTCAGGGATCATAGGGAAGAGAAAACTTTGAACTCATTTCATTCTTTATCACCTTTCTAACCTGTCTAATTACTGGAAAGGAAGTCACAGCATATTTTATTAAAACATACATTGTTTTATAAAATATTTTGATGGATATTTTGCTCTCCTATATACTAGATCTTATCTAGGAAGATTCTCCTTCCTAGATAACTTACCTTTAAGTCCTGATTTATTTTTTGTACACCCTAGACAAAATTGTGAGAGGGATGGGTTTTTCTTTTTAGTACTTCTTTCTGTACTTCTTTCTCCCATCTCTTCCAACTACCTCAATTGAAGGTTCCCCTTTGACCCTACAGTATTCAAGATTCTTGTGCTCCTGCCCTATTCTGTATCTGATCTTAAGGTAGGCTTAGTTACTTTCATACAAATTATAGGACTAGAGTTTTAAGTAGTGACACTCTGAGATATTCACAATTTCATTTGAGATCAAACACAGGATGGTATCAAAAGTGCCCTGAACTAATTAGGCAAGCCTTTGTTAATATTTCTGATCCTCGTGTAGTTTTCATAAATAAATGTAAAGGTTGAGGTTGTGGAATTCAATGAGCTCTTTATCTCATTATTCCATTCTTTGGCATTCTCAGCTCTGTAGTTAGCAAGACCTCCATACCAAGAAACAGACAATTCAGGGTTACCCAGAAGAATGAGCATGTGGAGTACAGTTGGACCTGTATAGATCAAGAAAGGCCATTTGAGGATAGCAGAATGTGATTTAAAAAGTTTTATCAGGGGGGTGGATGTGGCTCAAATGGTTGGACATCCATCTTGCATCCGTCTCGAACGTGGATTTGGTCCCCGGGACCCCCCAGTAAAATAAAGAAAAATATAGAAGGTGCGTGGGCCTCCAGGCCCCACGAGTGGGTGTGCCATCAGGCCCCGCAAGCGGGTAAGCCCCCAGGCCCTGTGCACGGGCATTCCAGGCCCCACCAAGCCACACAGCAAGATAATTACATAACAAGAGAGTGACACAAGGGAGAGCCAAGACAAGACACGCCGAAAAACCAGGAACTAAGGTGGCGCAGATGGCAGAACGCCTCTTTCCCACATCGGAGGTTCCCAGGATCGAATCCCGGTGAAGACAGGAGGAGAAGGATGAGAAGAGAAAGCAGGAAGCAAACACAGAGAATTGCCCAGCGAATGGACACAAAACAGCAAAAATGGCGGAGGGGTGGGGGGGCTTAAAATGAATAAAAAGTAAATAAATAAATAAATCTTTTAAAAAAAGTTTTTATCACCCATATTTAACAAAATTCTCACATTTGATTTATAAACAAAGTGTAAAATTAAATGATAAGTTATTTTAAATAAGGCTGCCTTTTGACATTAGAAGCAAAACATTAGAAGAATCTTTTCGTGAATAAAATACTAAGTTGTTCACGTTTATGGTTGGACCTGCTGTATAGTGATATTCAGTGGATTTGTAACTAAACTAAAGCTCCTGAAATTAAAGTTAAACTTTTTACATATTTAGAGGGATATTAAAAAACAAAAACAAACAAGCATCCTCGCCTGTTTTAATTTCTCATTTTCCATCTCTGTTAGAGTATTCCTATTTTCCAGAAATAAAAATCATACATACGTCATGTCATTTACTTTGAAACTTCTATGCTATGGTTTGTTAACATGCCATTTTTCTTCAGGGAAATGGAGCTACCTTACATGGTAATAGTATAAAGCAGAATTTATTTTATAATCATAACTGGAATTTTGAGATTTTTCTTTTTCCTTCACTTTGAGTTTTTACTGCTAAAGCTAGTTTGAACTGTGTTAGAATAATACAGAGATGAATGGATTCTAGTAGCTGTGTTTCTGGGATATTTGTTTCTGTTGCTTGCTTTCTAGAATTCCTATGAAGGAGGCCAAGGTATTATCATTCCATATTTGTACATGACACAGAAAACAGTTTGATCTAGGTCATTCATGCAGAAATTGGCAAAAGAAAGAATAGAAAACATTTTCAGACTTATTATAATAACATGACTTTAGATTTCAAGAATGATGTTTAAAAGGAGAGGAAAGATGAATTACAATGGAGGAATAGGAAATGTAAACAGACATTTTATATGCTAGTCCCAGAATGTGTGTGTGTGTGTGTATTTTTGAGGTATTGGGTATTGAACCCAGGACTTTGTATGTGGGAATCAGGTGCTCAACCACTTGGGCTACATCTGTTCCCCATATTTTAATAATAACATGGTTTTGAAAGTTCCTGGGGCAATTAAAGGATAGTATAGATAAGGATGTTCGAAACCAGTACATGATAGATTGTTGGCTATTACTGAGACTGAAACATTGCTAACATCCAAGAAAACTGCCAAAAATAGAGTATTCAGGTCAGCAGAGTTAACGGGAACCAAATCCCATGTAGGTGAGACTCATCATGCAGTTGTACACAAGTGGGAGTTGACAGGTGAAATCATTAGAAGATAATGCAAGGACCAGCTTTCTTCTCATGCTACAAAGATTTAAGTTGTTTTGACATCAGCATATGCCCTGGGTAGACCTAAAAGAGAAAAGTCTTTTCCCACCTGGAGCCTTCTTCGTCTCCCTCTCTGTGTCACTATAATAAAGACTGTAGACAAAAGCTATCATAATAAGTATCATTGTTCCTTTAAGAAGATGAAAGTTGAGCTTATTTTATTAATGAAGATGGAAGAGGGAGGACAATAGAACTGCCTGAATTTTGTTTTATGAAAATAGTCTTTTTTTTGCTTTTGCTTTGCTATTCAATCTGTTCTATTAAATCCAATAGTTACGTAACTGAATCAGTAAAAGAACACATTTGGAGAATATCATTATTTGGTTTCCCTAATTTGAAAATCAGGCATGATGAGAATGTAGGTTTTTAAGAAAACTCTGACCAGGCCTTAGAATCATTTCTAAAATAAATACAGTAGGGGGTCGGATGTAGCTCAACTGGTTGGGCGTCCGTCTCCCATATGGAGGGACCCGGGTTCGATTCCCAGGACCTCCCGGTAAAAAAAAAATAATAATAAATAAATAAATAAAATAAAATAAATACAGTAGTATGCCTTTGGAAAGAACACTGATTAAAAGCAGGAGTCCCTGACTTCAGTTGGTGTTCACTTCTATTAGTAATTTAATATTCATTTGCCTTAGCCAAGTAGCTTTTTTTTAGGAGGTACTGGGTATTGGACCCAGGACCTCATACATGGGAAGCAGGCACTCAACCACCTGTGCTACATCTATTCCTCAAGTAGCATTTTAAAACATGCTTATTTTCTGTATAGGTGAGAATGTAAAGCAGAAAATAGTTTTCACTGTTTTGTTAGCTTTATTGCATGTTTATTCCAAGATATTCAGACTCCACTTCTGTTGGAATATCCCTGGTGATAGAAAATAGATGTCCCAAGTCATGTATATCATGGCGGTATAGAGCTGGCTCTTTCTTCTGAGTGGCTTTAGAAGAGCTAAAATTCCATGGTACCTCAGGACGGGGGCTCTAGTTTCAGACTATACACTGTTTTTTTTTTTTTTTTTTTTTTTACCGGGAGGTCCCGGGGATCGAACCCAGGTCCCTCCATATGGCAGACGGACGCCCAACCATTTGAGCCACATCCGCCCCCGTGACTATACACTGTTAATGCCCGTTCTTTTGCAGGATGATAGGGATGGAGCATTCGTGAAGTGGAGAGTGGAGAATTCATGGGGAGAAGACCATGGCCACAAAGGTGAGCTTAATTTGGTATTACTAACTCAGGGTATCTGGGGTCTGCTCTACTCTCTGCCTCTTAAGAGATATAGGTGCTCTGGTGTGGAGGATTTTTCAGTAATTAGTCCCATTGGCTAGACTATTCTAGAGAAAAATCTGAGGATCTGGTTTGTTCCTAGGATCCCTATGACCCAGCAGGCTTGACTGAACCCTCAAGCTGACTCTTACACCATTATATGCTGGCCTCGGTCTAGTGTCTTAGATTCATTACAAACCATAATGCTCTTCTTTGTACCAGAACCACCTTGGCCAATGAGAAGGTGAGTGCTCTTTGCCAGAATATTTGCTAAATGGCATTTGGTGCATTTTCATCTTCTGCACCAACTCTCCAGAAAGTCATAAGCCTCCTGAGTAGGAGAATGGGGTTGGTGAGAAACTTTCTTGAGGTATTTATTAGAGATTCCTTAGAAGTTATGAAGTCTAAAAAGAAAAAGAATGTCTTGGTTACCATTTGAAACTGTTTTATATTGATGGATCAAAACTGAGGCAGAAGTCATGAGTAAATTATAGTAATTAGGTTTAGAAAAATGACACAGGCAACATGTGTTGTAGAAAAATAAAAAGTTTCTGAGAGATATATTTAATGGGTATATTGAAAATTATAGTTTCTAATAAAAGGAGTAGAAGAATCATGAGTAGGGGAATTCTGAATGAGTATAACAATGTTATATTGGGGAGATGGATTATCATGTATTCCCAATAGGGTCCGCCAAAGGGGTTTTGATTTCATGAGGCTATGTGCATTGCCTCTGGTGTCCGGTTGTACCTAGAGCCCTCAGAAGCACTCTTGTTCGAGGCTTTGTTTACTGTGGCAGTTTGTGAATTCTCCCTGAGACCTACATAAGCATAACCTCTGGAATGACCTTCCAACTCACTTTGAAATCTCTTAGCCATAAAAACTCTTTTTTATTTAGTGTTTCCCCCTTCTGGTCAAGGTCTTTTTCCAAATGCATCACTAGCACTTGGTAATAATCCCTTGATGCCAAGGAGCTTCATCCCTGGTAGTCACGTACCATGTCGAGGGGAAGGTAGTGAGTTCATTTGCTGAGTTTGACTTAGAGGCTACATTTAAGTAATAAGGAGGTTTTCAGGAGGTAACTCTAAGGCAAATCATAATTTGACTAAGTTTCATTTTTGCAGGAATAAGGTTCATAAGTATAAGCATTAAGATCGATGGCTACTGGGAAGCGGCTGTGGCTCAATCAGTAGGGCTCCTGTTTACCATATGGGAGGCCCCGGGTTCGGTTCCCGGGGCCTCCTGGTGAAGGCAAGCCTGCCTGCACGGCGTGGTTAGCTGACCCAGCGAGCACAAGCAGCAAGGGGGGGATAAATGAATAAATAAATAAAATCTTTAAAAAAAAAAACGATCGATGGCTAGGCATATTGGCCTTTTTCTTTTGTTAGGCATGGCTTATATATTCCAGAGATTTTTGCCATTTTATTTGAGAAAGTAGCAGAACTTTTCCAGGATGGAAGTTTAATATTTTGTTAGCTACTGTTTGGGCCTCTATCAAGAAAACATATCTATGACAACACGAATACATTCATATTCCATAAAAGTATGCTTTAGGTACATTTTTCCCCATACAGTACTATGAACACCCTGTATTAGTGATGAACCTTTGTTATAAGATTATAACAAACTTTTATATAAACTTTCTTATATTTGTATTCTTAACCACAGTCCTCGGCTACCCCAGAATTCACTGAGTTATACAGTTGCCTGTTTTATCCTCTAGCTTTCCTTCTAGCATCGTGGATGGTTGCCCCATTTTTTAATTGGATTGTTTGTCTTTTTGTTATTGGGTTATAGGCGTTGTTTATATATTTTGGATATTAAACACTTCTTAGATATATGAATTCCAAATGTTATCTCCCATTCTATAGGTTGTTTTTTTACTTCTTGATAATGCCATTTAATGAACAAAAGTTTTTAATTTTGATGAAGTCCATCTTATCTATTGTTTCTTTTGTTACTTGTACTTTTGGTACCATCTCTTAAGAATCCATTGTCAAATCCCAGATCATGAAGATTTTCCCTTATTTTATAAGAGTTTTATGGTGTTAGCTTTTATATTTAGGTTCTTTGTCCATTTTGAGTTGATTTTTGTATGTGGTGTGATGGTAGGGGTCTTCATTCATTTGCATATGGATATCCAGTTTGTTGAGCACCATTGGTTGAGGAGACAATTCTTTTCCCCATCGCAGGTACTGAGCAACCTTGCCAAAAATCATTTGGCCATAAATGTGTAGGTCTATTTCTGGACTTTCAGTTCTGGTCCATTGCTCTATTTGTCTAGTACTATGCTGTTTTGATTATTGTAGCTTTATGGTACAATTTGAAATTGGGAAATGTGAGTCCTCCAACTTTATTCTTTTTCAAGACTGTTTTGGCCATTTGGGGCCCCTTGCAGTTCCATATAGATTCGATCGACTTTTCCATTTCTGCAAAAAAAGGCTGCTAGAATTTGTATAGGGATTTCATTTCATTTGAAGATCACTTTAGGCAGTATTGACATCTTTTTTTAAAAAAAAACAAAAAGATTTATTTTTATTTATTTATTTATCCCCCCTTTGCTGCGTCCTTTTGCTTTGCATTTTTCTGTGTCTGCTTGTCTCCCTTTGTTGTGTCATCTTGCTGCACTAGCTCACTGTGCCACGCGGGCTGTCAGCTCACCGCGCTGCGCGGGCCGGCTTGCCCCGGGAATTGAACCCAGGGCCTCACATGTGGTAAACGGGAGCCCAACCAGTTGAGCCACAGCCACTTCCCAGTATTGACATCTTAACAATATTAAGTGTTCCAATCCATGAACACAGGGTGTCTTTCCATTTATTTGGGTCTTCTTTAATTTCTTTGAGCAATCTATCATAGTTTTCCATGTACAAGTCTTTCACCTCCTTGTTCAAATGTATTGTTAGGTAATTTATTCTTTTAGATACTTTTGTAAATGGAAATGTTTTCTTGATTTCCTTTTCAGATTGTTCATTACTGGTGTATAGAAACCCAAATGATTTATGTGTATTTTTCTGTATATCTTGTATGTTTTTTGTTTCTCAATTTCTCCATTACTTCCTTATTTTGTATTTAGTTGCTTTTTATAGTGTACCATTTTAATCCCCTTCTTTCCTTTTCTCTATATTTTTTTATTCTTTTCTTATTGGTTATCTTTGTAATGACAATAAACATCTTAAACTAATAATAACCTAGTTTGAATAGTACCAAACTCTGTACTATACAGAGTATAGTAATATACATACTCTATACTCTTATATATTTGTCCCTCCCCCGTTATATTGTTATTGTCTCAAATTACATCTTTCTATAGTGTATAGCCATTAACATAGATTTAGAATGTTATTTTGTACATTTGCCTATTAACTCATATTGGGGAACGGAAAGGCAATTAATAACCTGAAAGTGCAATAATGCAGCATTTTATATTTATCTACATAGTTACCTTTACCAGTTTTCTTTATTTCTTCTTATGGCTTCAACTTACTGTCTAGGGTTCTTTTATTTCAGCCTGAAGGACTCCCCTCGGCATTTCTTGTAGAGCAGGTCTTCTGGTAATGAACTCTTTCAACTTTTGTTTCTCTGTAGATGTCATTTCTCCTTCATTTCTGAAAGGATATGTGCTGAATATAGAATTCTTGGTTGACAGTTTTTTTGTTTGTTTTCATTGAGTACTTTAAATATGCCATCCCTTTGTCTTTTGAGAAACCTGCTGTTAATTTTATTGGGAATCCCTTGTATGTGACAAGTCGCTGATCTCTTGCTGCTTTCATATGCCCTCTTTGTCTTTGGATTTTGACATTTTCATTCTAAGGTGCTTTGATATAGATATCTTAGAGTCTATCCTGCTTGGAGTTCATTGAGCTTCCTAGATTCATGTCTTTCATCATTAGATTGGGGAAGTTTTCAGTCATTATTTATTCAGATACTTTTTCTGCCCCATTTTCTCTCTCTTGTCCTTCTGGGTCTCCAGTGATGTATATAATGGTACTATTGATGGTGTCCCACAGGTCCCTCAAGCTCTGTTCATTTTTCCTCATTGTTTTTTCTTTCTGCTCCTCACACTGGATAATTTCAATTTATCCTGTCTTCAAATTCACTGATTCTTTCTTCTGCCTGTTCAGATGTGCCTTTGAATCTGTCTAATGAGTCTTTCTTTCAATTACTGTACTTTACAGCTCCAGAATTTCTATTTGATTCCTTTTTATAACTTCCATCTCTTAATTTTGTTCAGACAATGTTTTCCTAATTTCCTTTAGTCCTTTGTATATGAATTATTAGTTCATTGAACATATTTAAAGTCTTTGACTAATACTTCCAGTGTATGAGCTTCCTCAGGTATGGGTTCTGGCCAATCCTTTTTTTCCTGTGAGTGGGCAATACTTTCTTGTTTCTTGATGTGTTTTGTAATTTTTTCTTGAGAACTGGATGTTCTGCGTATTAGGTTGTTATAACTGGAAATCTAGTTCTCCCACTTCTCTGGAATTGCTAGGTTTTGTTGTTGTTGTTCAGGCCTGGAGCTGTCAGCATGTGACTTTTCCAAACTATTTTTGCTTCCAAATGGGAATGGAAAAAGAAAACAGAGAGAGAAGAAAAGGTACTGCCTTTTTAAGACTTCTCTGCCCCTTCTGACTGAGAGAAGTTGGAACATTAGCTGCACTCATAGCTGGCCCCCCAGCGATCTGAAGTGCCATGATCAGAAGCTGTGATCAGCAGTCAGACCACACACCCCTGGATTTTGGAGGATTGGGTCCTTATAGTTCACCCTGGCACCAGCAGATTATACTAGGAGCCTGGGCTGTAATCCCCATTGCTGCCTGCCACATGGTAGGGGGTGGGGGATGGTAGCTACTGCACAGAGGGTGGCATTCACTGATATTCACTGCAATTTGTCAACCTCTTCCTCCAGCTCTTCCCTGCATGCTGCATAGTATTCCACTAGACTCTAGAGCTTCCAAATAATTGATTCAGATCATTCCTGCCAGTTCAATAACTTTTGGTAGAGGGATTCATTCTGGATCTTCTTACTCTGCCACCTTCCCATAGTCCTCTTCTTGAGACCACACTTAAAGTCTGTTTTTAATAGTAAATGAAAGTCTTTTAAAGGAATTTTTGTGCTTTTATTTTCAGGGTTTTAAACCTAAAGTGACAACCACCATGGAGTATGTGTGCGCATGAACATGTACTCATGTACACATGTATGTATGTGTGTGCTGAAAGGTGATGGTATTTTTGTGGACACATAATCAGCCAGCTCTTTCACAGATCCATATTCCTTACTTCCAAACAATGGATACTGGCCGGTAAAAACACATTAACCATAGCTTTCTAGACCAGTTAGAAGGGTGGGAGGAAGTAGTTAGGAAGCCTAAGAAGAGACACCCAGGACCCTTGGATCCAAGCTTTAGTATATCTTTCATCCAGCATATCAACCAGCCTTTTTTTTTTTTTAATTAAAAACAAGCAAACAAACAATGGGAAGAATGAAAGAAAAGAAAAAGAAACTAGAGATCTCAGCAACTCTTTGCCTGTTGCCTCCCTCTATGTTTAGAGCAGTGATTTTGAAGCCAGAATTTCCAGACCTCAAGGATTTCTAAGGGTAAAAGGTGATGGAGGAATTGTGGAGGTTTAGAAGTGAGAAGATGGAGCTTCATTCACTGGTATTTGAAAACTACTGCCTTAGAAGACCCTATTAACCAGAGTTTTGAACTTGACAAAACTTGAGAATGCTGATTGAGCAGCACAGGCCAGTATACGATGGCCAAAATCTGATGTTTCAAGTCTTTTCCTCTCCCCATGAAAATGATCGTTGGTAGATTTGGCTCACTATCCATGGGATCTACTGTGAAACTCAGCAACTCAGTTTTCATATACAAACAAGCCAAGTGTTATTAATACATTTCCATTCCTTATCAGATAGTTGCTTGCCTCCCTTCTATGATTTCTATAATTGTTCTGTGATTACAGGGATGCTTATTAAATTAACAATTATGAATTAAAGTACAACATATTTTTAAATAGGTGATTTCTTATAAGATGAATTTCATTTTAATACAAATACACGTTAGGGTCATGTAGAGAGGGGTTTAAATATCCACAAGGCTAGCAGAAAAGATTTTTTAAAAAGTAAAACTCACAATTTAGTTGTATTTGTAAATAAGTGGTAGTTAAGAAATGGATGCAAGGGAATAGCTTGTCTTAAATTGGAAGGATTTGATTATTTGTAACATATTTAAAAACATAAAATACTGGGTTAAATTGTTTTTCTGTTGCTTCAAATGAACCTCTATAGCTTCTGTTTCATTTCTGGTCTAATTCTGGTCCCTGTAATTGGGTTTGTTATCATAGAGTTTAGTGTCTAGGAAGAAGACTAAAATTCTAGTTTGTTTAGACGAGCCTGGACATATCAGCTTGCTTTTTTTTTTTTTTTTTTTTTTTGACATTTTTCCATGTGTAACAGTCACTGCATTTGTAGGTAGTAATGATATCCATTTAAGAGAACATAAACACTTGTAAAGTCAGGAAAATACTCTGTGTTTTGTGTAGTGTGAATTATTTTCTTTATTATTCTGAAACTAAATACCTACTGTTAAAGAGGATCCTAGGCCAGTTTGCTATTTTCTCTTTTCAGCTATATCTCTTTACCCCTGATCAAGAAAAGTATTGCTTCTGCTGATTTACTCATTCCATTATTATGATGAAAGAACTGGGATCTTGATCCCTATAATCTGCCTGTAATCCTTCCTAGTGAAATCTGAAGCTATCTAGTTAAGATTAAACTAACTGTTTCTTTTGCTTTTGAATAAGTGAAATGCCAGACAAAGCAAAGCATTTCAGTGGAGCGCCAAAAGATAAGAAATTGAACTGGAGCAGAGATAGGGAGTAGTTTATTCAAAGCCAAAATAAATTATTCTCGTGTATTTCTTGGTAATGTTCTTTCTGACTTAATAGGAAGGAAGGAAAGAAAACATGATCTAATTTAATTGGCACACTTGGCCTGAACTTAGGAGAGTGGGAGAGTGTGTAGTATGTTGTTTTGTTGGCGATGTCAGTTTACCCCAGCAGGGCCATCCTTGCTGTCATGGGGGGGAGGGGGGCATGGACGGGGTGATTGGCTGGCACATCTGAGGCAGGACCTCTGAGGACCTCTGTTGTGCTCTCTTGGGAGCCATGACAGCCTTAACTGCATAGTTGGGATTTTGTTTCTGTAGATAACATTGTTAACAGTTTGTTACTATTCTTTGGAATTGGTGCCTGTTAAGATTGATGGTTTGGAAAAAAAGTAGTGTTGACAATACAAGCTAGAAGTAAAGGGGGCAGAGATACCTGAGCAGGCTGCCTCTGCCCACTGCCCAGTCCTGGCTTTGGTCTCCCCCATGGTCAGGTTCATGGCCCTTCCTAGGAACCTGGAGGCTATTAAGTAAATCAAATAACCTGATTTTCACAAAGTGGGCAAAAGTACCTTCCAACCAGAGATGACATCAAAGAAGAAATTAGTTCTTGTCTTACTGCACCAGTTGACTTACTTCATGTTGGTGAGTTCTAGTACTTATAGTATCCAATGATAAAAATTGGATATATATCTAACATGCACACCCACGTGGCTTTATTTTCTCCCCTGCTTATTGAAATACTTGACTGTGCATTTTGTATTTCATTTATGGGTCATATCAGAAATGAATTTTATAATTGGATGAGGGAAGAGACCTTGGGACTTGTCACATTGTCTTTCATTTTGAAAAGGTGATAGGTTAGTTAGAGTAAAATATTTTGTAAAATATTTAAGAATTTAAAATGGGAAATAACCTTTGGTTCTTTTCATTCTTAATAGAAATTTATCTGACAAGAACATCACCGTTAAGCCAAATTGACATACCGGTCACCTAGCTAATAAATTTTCAAGACAGAATTATAACCCAGACAGTCTGACACTAGAACCTTTTCTCTTAACCACTATACTGTACTTCCTCTCAACTTCTTTGTTCTAGGAGCATCTAGTCCACTCATAGAAATAACAGAACAATCTCTGCTCTTTGGTACTCAGAAACTAGCATCTGAGGGGACATAAAACTGTATAAAGGATCTAGACATCATATAAATGTCTGATGTCAGGAGAAAGGGCCTTAGAGCACCACTTATGGCTAGGAATGGGAATTTGGGAGGTAGGATGGACCTCTTGAGAGGGTATGTGTCCAACGTTAGCACATTGCCCTGACCATGCTGCTTTATAACAAGGTTTTTTGTTTTTTTAACTTTTTATCATTAACAATTTCAAAGGTATATAAAATAAAAAGAATATTGCTAAGAAACCCCCATATGCTCATCAACCAGCTTCAAGTTATCAACATTCTTCTATGCATATAACAATGTGCTTTTGATTGTCAGTAAATTAAAATTCTTGATTGGTCTCCCTAATGAACCAGTCTTATTATAGAACTTTACTTCTTTGTGATTAGTTCACTTAGTCATGAGTCTTTATTCCAGTTCTAAAGCCTGAGAACGGAGCTCTGGGCATGGAATTATCATATCATAATTCTTAATGCTTATTTAGTCTGGTTTCTCAATATGCTAAGTAACAGAATTTTTAAGTGAGGGTAGGGGGAATATTATTTTCTAATCTGCAGTATTCACTAAAAGAAACTTCTTTATCTTTTAAAAATAAAAAGAAAATGTGGTAAAATACACATAGCATAAAAGTCATTTTAACTATTATTAAGTATATAGTTCTGTGATATTAAGTATATTGACAATGTTGTATAATCTTTACCACTTTCTATATCCAGAATATTTTCATAATCCCAAACCCATTAGCAATAACTCCCCATCCATCCCCTTCCCCCCAGCCATGGTAACTACTTTTCTGCTTTCTGTATCTTATGTTCTTTACCTTTTAAAATTTCTGTCTCCTAGTTTTCATTTTGAACCAAGATTAGTTTTTCATTTTCAAATTGCTTTTTTCCCTTTCATCTTCATGAAAATTTGAAAATGTTTTTAACTCTTACTTTTTATCTTTTCTTACAAATGAATCTCTCTGTTCCTGATTTCATTTTAGTAAAATTACCAGACTTCCTCCTAAAAAGAAACCTCTTGGTGGTCTCAGAGACTTTGTCATATTAGAGATTAATCTGAAAAGAAATTTACGTGGCCAATTCAGATTATATCTGGATGTCTGCTTCCTAAAAACCAACGTTGTGGTTGTTAATTGCCTCACCAGCCAACTACCTCATGTGATTTTGGACATATGTCCAAAGCTAGGCCTAAAGCTCACCATATCCTTCAAATAATGGTATATTGTTGAACTAGGTAAGTTGTAGAGGCAGGCAATTCTTTCTTGAGTGTAGATCCTGTAAATTATTTAGCCTCTTGCAATGTCACATTTTTAAAATCAGTAACCTGGATAATTCTGTTTTCTTATGAGGTCCAATGGTTTTTCTCATGTAGAGCCATCAAATGAAATAAGTATTTTTCAGACTGTATACTAGTTATTTACTTGCAGTTACATAGCTCCTCACTTCCTAAGCATTCAAAGTTTGCTAATGTATTTGTATTTTTTTCTCCTCATGGCATAATGGTAGAGTAACTCAGGATGTGAACATGGGTGTTTATGCCTGTATTTTGTGTGAGGAAACAGAAATTTATTGAGGTGTTGACTTATTGGCTGTGTAATCTTTGTCATACTATTTAACCTTCCTGAGTTTGTTTCCTAATCTTAAAATAGGATTAATAATTGTACCTACCTCATAGGGTTGTTGTGAGAACAGTGCCTGGCACATAATTGCTCAAAAATATTAGCTATCATTGTTACTATTAATGTTATCTATAGACTATGAGAGCAGGAGAAGAAGAAGAAAAGGCTGTGTAACCCTCCCTTCTAAGAATTCAGGACCCTAGTGTGACTGTTGGGCTATGTCACCAGTGTATTAGATGGATGACCCTTACTGTGGGCTTAGTTTCTTGAGAGAAAGCAGTGGAGATGAATAAACCTAGTGCTGAGGAAAAACCATTAGCAGTAGCATCAACTCACATTTATTGATGGGCTGCAGGGACCCGTGTACAGGCTGTGGTAAAATGAATGTCTCTGATCCTCAGAGGAATTTATCCTTCCTCATTTGGGGTACAGGAAGGGGATGTAAAGAAGGCTGTGATATGACAGAAGTGGCATTCATGGTGTGCTCCTCAGACTGTAAGGTATAGGATAAGTAGATGGAGAAGAGCAAAAGAGAGCTCCCTCTTCAGTGGGAAGACAATGAGGAAGATGTTGAAGCTGAGGTTAATGAAGTGGGTGAAGGGTAGAGAGAGTGCCACAGGAGCCGAGGGACTAGATGATGTCAGCAAGAATATGGTAGTATAAATAATGTTACAGCAGGGAAGCGGCTGTGGCTCAATCAGTAGGGCTCCCGTTTACCATATGGGAGGCCCCGGGTTCGGTTCCCGGGGCCTCCTGGTGAAGGCAAGCCCGTCCGCACGGCGTGGTTAGCTGACCCAGCGAGCACAAGCAGCAAGGGGGGGATAAATGAATAAATAAATAAAATCTTTAAAATAATAATAATAATAATAATAATAATAATAATGTTACAGCAGAGCAGTTGGAAAATGAGTCAAGGGAAAAGGATTTTGGGTTGGACTTTGAGGCCGTTTTTGTCAGCTTCAAGAGGGGTGGAAGTGGAAGCCCAACTGTCTTATCCACATCAGTACAATTTTAGTACTTAACTCCTTCAAATGCTAGCTACAGTGGGGTGGGTGAGGGAATTGAAGCTGGGACAATTGAGGCTATAAATCTTATTTACTTATTATAGTGTTCATAAGCTGTTATAAGAACAAAGACATAAAACAAACACAAGAATAATTGCAAAATAATAAACTGAAGATGGTAAGGGCTCCTTAGGGATTCTCCCAGGGTAAGTGGAGTTTTAGGAAGGGTAGCTCTTGGCATGTGGCACATGGTTTGGTTTGGTCAGAGGAATAAGACCAAGAAATAATGTGGCCTACCATCCTTGGAGCTTTTGAGGAATGATCAAAAAGCAGGCTTTGCCTAAAACAAATAGTGGGTAGTTTTGGGGTCAGACGGAAGTCATTGAGTTTCAGTGGGAAAACAGACCTTTGGATGACATCTGAGTTTGTGCTTTCCTCCAGTTGCCCAACATCTGAGATCCTAGCAGAGTGAGTGTGCCTTCAGGCTTGCCTGGACAGTGCTCACTGGTCTCGAAAGGGGAAATCAGACTGTGTGTTTGCCATCGCTTCTCAGCCCAGAGGGAAACAGGCTTCTTATGGGTCCTTAGTAGAAGGTACTTCCTCAGAACTATACACTTCTGCTGACCATACTTTGTTGTGGTTTGATGGTTTTAAAAAGTACAACCCACAAACCAAAACAACCCTCTTTCCCCACCACATTTTCCATTCAACATTTTTTCTGGAATATTTACCAGAGAGATGGTACCTTTTCTAGCCCTTGTTTCTGAAAGAGGCCACAATTAAGATCCATCTATAGGGTATTCCTTGTTTCATTAGCAAAAGGTTCATGAACAGGAATTTGTTCTTAGCACGTAGCTGGACTTTTATGTTTACTCTGGAGGAAAAAGAAGCCTCTTCTCAGATCACTGTCTAAATGTCAGGCTTACAAACGGCTATTTTGGTTCTTTCTCTGGCTCTTTTAAGCATCCATCCCATCCTGTTCTCTATCCTTCTAAGTACATGCACTTAAAACATATGGCATCTCTTTGTTTGATTTTGAAGGTATAAAATACCTTATAAATGAACCCTGTAATGCACATGACTGATGAGTGATGAGATGTGTGAGCAGATGGAGTTGGTTCCCAGCAGTTACTTCCAAGGTGGATTAAACACTTTATCTCTTGCCTGAGCTGTAACTGTCGACCATGTCTCTACCCCTGGGTGCTCTATTCAGGGAAGCTGAGCTCTATGGAAATGACTCTAAATTTGAAGTTAAGACCTGGGTTTGAGTGTGGGCTTTTTACTTACAGGCTGGGTAACTTTAGACCACTTATACCAACCCTGCCTGGCTCATAGGGGTGTTGTGAGGATTAAAATCAAAACCAAGGTATGTGAAATTGCATTGTGAAGTGAAGCTCCCTACAGTTTTTTAATGAGTTTTTTTGTTTTGTTTTACTTCCTAAAGTGTAATTCTTTTAATAGATAATAAAATAACATTGTTCCAAAACCAAAATATAGAAAGGTATATAGAGAGGAATCTGTTTTCCTATGTGTCACAATCCACTGTTTCCCTCCTCCTTTTCAAGTTACCATTTTTCTTAGTCTCTGATGTATCTTTCCAGTATTTTTTAGTGCAACATATAATATATAGATATTATTTTCCCCTTTTCTTACACGAAAGGTAGCATCCCTACACACTGCTGTGTACCTTGCTCTTGCTTCACTTGTCTGAGAGGCATTTGCGTATCAGCATTTATGCATATCAGTACAGCTTCATTGTCTTCCATTGTCTGGATGTACCATAGTTTATATAACCAGTGCCCTACTAATGGAACTTGGGTTGTTTACAATCTTTTGCTTTTACAAACAATATTGTAGTGAGTTAATCTATGTATAGTGGTTAGGACAGTGCCTGGCACATAATAAGTGCTGTATAAGTGTTAGTTATTGTTGTGCATAAATACATATTGGAGATATACAAATACAGTGTATCTGTAGGATGAAGTCCCAGAAATGGCACTGCTTTCCTTTCTGGAAGCCTTTTTGCAACTTTAAGCCATGCCATTGAATAAAAAGGGCGTGGCATTTGTAATTTTTCTAGCTCTTGCCAAATTGCATTCCATAGTAGTTGTATTATTTTGCACATTTGCAACATACTCTATACAAATTTAAGGCATTAAGGCATGCTTCACACAGTGGGTGCCTTAAAAAGTGGTTGACAGATAGTCTCTACTTAATTATCTGTTGAAATTGTCTCTGATCAGAGTTGGGGACTAGACCATGCTAAGGCCTAAGTGGGGTTTTTCATTAAGTCTATGTTTCTAATGTTTCCTTACCACTTATTTATTTTCTTATTTATTTTTCATTATAGTAGCAGAAAAATGATGCTAAGCATACACCAGTTAAAAATTGTAAAGTAAGATTGATAGATTTGACTTCATTAAAAAAAAAAAATTAGTAGACTAGAAAACATCATCAACTATTAAAAGGCAAGTTACATAATAGGAAAACATGTTTTCAGCCAATGTAGGTATATAGTACACTGTTAGAAAATTACAGATGAAAATGAGCAAACACCGCAATTAAAAATGGGCAGGTTACAAAAGAAAACTGTAAGTTAACAAGCAAACACATAAAGGGGGGGGGGATCAAATTAGACCCCAAAAGAAAGTTTGAAATTTTGTATTCTGAGTAATGATGAGAATATAAGGAAATTAAATAATTAAGGGTATGTGCAAAAATTTATATACAAAACTGTTTATCAAAGTGTTTTTGCTAAGCATGAAGAAACAATCCAGATTCCAACAGTAGGGGAATTGGTTAAATACATTTAGTCATGCTTATTTAGCAATTAAAATTTGTGGTGTAGATAGATATATTTTTTTAATCTATATGGAAAAGAGTAACTGGAAAAGTAGCGTTAATGATGTCTCTCTTTTTTTAATGTATAGAGTCTACATAGAGAAACTTTATCAAAGGATTTATGTAAAATCATAACAGGGCTTATCCCAAGGTGGTGGGATTGCAGGCAGTTTAAAAATTTGTATTTATTTTATTCTTTTTTATTTCCTTTTTATTTTTATTTTTTTATTTGAGAAGTTGTGAGTTAAAACAATCGTTCATGCCATACAGGATTCCCATACATCGCTCCATCACCAACACCTTCCTTACATTGTTGTGACACATTTGTTACAAATGATGAAACAACATTGTCATAATATTACTGCTATCTATAGTCCATAGTTTATTCTTTCCTTTTTTTGCTTTTCCATGTTTCCAAAATTTTCTATACCATGCACGAATTATTTGGGTAATTTTTAATTAGTCAAAAAGCAATCTAACTTTTCTGAAATTGGGGTGAGGGGGGCAGGGAATCACTGTACCCCATGGCATAAAACTACCATTTTGTTATTTCTCTTCATGTTCTTTTTAACTTGTGTGCTTATTTTTACTATTGTTATTATACAGTATATACCATTTTTATATTTTTTTCTTTTTTCACTCAAACATTTGTCCATGTTGCTACATAGTCTTCCTAATTGCATTTTAAATACCTACTTAATCTTCTGTTAGGTATTTCTCAATATTAGAGAAAAATGCCAGTGAGATTTTGCTTCCCTTATTTGGGGAGCCTTCCTTCAACCTTACATTATTGCCATCAGAGAAAGATTGGCAGTGACCTAGTGAGGCCTCGGTGGTCTGGCTTCGTTAGGACCCTGTTGCCAGACAGATCTATGAGAGCAGAACAGACTGCTTGATTTTTGTCACAACTTTAATTTTTTTAAAACAATTTATTGAAGTATATCATTCATACATGAACATACATAAACTATAAGTGTTCAGTAAACATCATGCCTCCCCTATACATTTCTTTTAAGGATTTATTTGCCCATTTATCTACTTTTATCCATTTTTACCCGCCCCCACCCCCACCTCCGCTGTCTCCATGTCCATTCGCTGGGCGACTCTATCCTTTTCCTGCCTTCTCTTCACTGGGAACCGATCCTTGGAACCTCCGATGTGGGAGAAAGGTGTCCCACCGCCTGCACCACCCCAGCTCCTGGATTTTTAGCGTGTCTCATTGTGGCTCTCCCCTGCATCATTCCCCCACCACTCTATCTTCTCGCTGTGTGGCTCGTGGGGCCTGGCGGCCCACCCGCTCGCGGGGCCCAGTGACCCACACAGGGCCTGATGGCCTACACGCCCTCCACACCTCTCTTTTTTCCAGTTCCTACCGGGAGGTCCCAGGGATCAAACCCAGACCCCTCCACATGGGAGATGGATGCCCAACCACCCAAGCCACATCCGTCCCCCTGCCATCTCTTAAGGTTGACCAAAGATACCCAAAGTCACAGTCCCTCCCCATACATGATGGTCACACAATAAATCAGGCCTAGTTTGTCACCAGCACTCCAAAAACCAGACCTAGGGAGAAAAACTAGGTCTGGGGACACATGCATGGTTTCTAATATAGCGAATGTTTAGCCTACCTTGATTATCACAAAATCAAGACAGCGAGCATATTTGCATTATCACACTTTTTAAAAAATAATAAAAAAGGAATTAACGGCAAAATAATTTTTCGGTAAGGTGAAATACTCCATACAACAAAGATTACAAAAAATGTAAAATACTTCTAACTCGTAAGTGGGAATATATTTGTCACCTTAATCTAGTCTGAGAGGTTTAAATCTTAGGTCTCTGGTAGGATTTCAGAAAACTGTTTTCTCAGGTAAAGGTCTTCCTTCTCTTAAACTAACCCATTCAAAGCCATTCTGTTTCTGAGTAAATTTTGCCTAACCACGATAGACCTATTTCCAAAGATAGTTTTCCTTTTACTGAGACTACCCTTTCTCTTACAAAATACAGAAACATTGCCAGTTTCTTGAAGGGACTCTTATTTTATTTCTTTCTCATTGCGTGCAAACAAGACATTCATGTCTAAACAAAATTTAATTTCACCTTGGATCCTAAAGCTGACTTTCTTTATCCATTTATCTATTGTCCCAGTTTTATTTTGTTTTGTTTTGCTTTGTTTTGTTTTCCCTTTTCCTTGGGCAATGCCTTTTCCTAATGGCCAGAGTCCTTAAGGGCTATGAGCTGCAACTTTCCTCACATGAAAATGGCCACGTTCACCCTGCCTGCAGGGGTGCTTTGCTGCTCCCTTCCACAGCACTCCCTCCACGTTCACCCTGCCTGCAGGGATGCTTTGCTGCTCCTTTCCACAGCACTCCCTCAGTGTCAGACACACTGATCCTAATCACAGTCAAATTCCAAGACACACAGTGGCAACAGTAACAGCAGCCACAAGTTCATTATCTGCTCAGGGTGCAATTACTTGGCTGCCACCTAGACTGTGAGGTTTTTTGTGGGTCACAAAGAACTCATATCCTGAAGAGAGAGACTAATCAAGGCAGGTCCTCTTGACAGGACTTTGAAAGGGTGTATGACAATTGATAGGAATTTTAATTTGTGAGGACTTAATCTGATCTCCTGCTTTTGGAACAAGATAGTGTAGATGTACTTATTGTCCATTTTCTCTGAGCATTCTTTGAAGATTCATTTGATTGTGTGATGATAGTATTGTTATAAGAACACAGAACTTTATTACATGACTCTGCCTCTGTCCTTCACCTGCCTCACTGCCCAGAGATGCTCTGAAAATTTATTCAGCCTACATTATGTTTAGGGGAAGGTGACTAATGTCTCAGTGGTATGGTGTCTAGTAGTCTGGTCTCCTGTTTGCTGAAAGCTCCTTTTTGGGAAGGCACTGAGTTTCTCAGGAAGTACCTACTTAGGATGCAGCCAAAAAAAATTGTTCTAGTTGGCCCTTGAGCTGATAAATCTTTGGATACTAGAAGTTGTGACACTAGTATAAGGTGACAGGGGAAGCGGCTGTGGCTCAATCAGTGGGGCTCCTGTTTGCCATATGGGAGGCCCTGGGTTCGGTTCCCGGGGCCTCCTGGTGAGGGCGGGCCCGCCTGCACGGCGTAGTTGGCTGGCCCAGCGAGCACAAGCAGCGGGGGGGGATAAATGAATAAATAAATAAAATCTTTAAAAAAAAAAAAAAAAAAAAAAGTATAAGGTGACAGTAAGGGCCAGGCCCTGACTGACTGACACAAGCAAAACCAGAGACTTTGGAGTATATAATCGAGACAGAAACCAGACACAGCACAGCCTATAAAATTTGTCTTGCTCTCCTTCCCAGTATCTCATATTGAGAAAAAGAGTACTGGATCAGGAAATTGGCTCATCAGGGGAGGAGAGAGACATATTTTCTGACCCACCTTGAGCATTTTTTCAGAGCCTTTTCTTTTGAGGGTGATTCTTTGACTTCACTCCAAGGTGAAAAACAGAATTGGGCATGGATGACTTCACCAAAGCAATTAATTGTGTTTTCAGGTTAAATAATGTCCTCTCTCACACCATTTAAGCTTAACAAAATTAGACCTACCACCAAGTTATCTTTTAATCATTTAAATCAGTCTTGCCTTTCATGCAGCAGTTCTCAATATGTGGCCTGAGGACCTCTGCGGGTCCCTGGGATCCTTTTAGGGCATCTGTGAGGTCTCCCCTTTTCCAATAACATAACTGTGTGAGGTTGATTTTCTTCACCTGCTTCATCCAAAACAACATATTGGAACAAATTGAACATAGAACCAGATACAAGAATTCAGTTATCTTCTCTTCGTGAAGCCAGACATTAAGGTGTAAAACATTGTAAACGTGAAACATTGTCACTTTTCTGATTTTTTTTTTTTTTTAGGAAAGTTATTTTTCCCTAAAAATATATTACTTGCATTCATATTGTTATTGTTTTTTAAGTAAATTGATAAATATTAATTTTTCCATTTTTATTTCTAACATGGTAAATATCAATAGATATAAACAACCACATAAACAACTTTTGGGGGTCCTCAGTTTTAAGGGTGAAAGGGATCCTGAGCCCAAAAAGTTTGAGAACCCTCTTTTTCTTGGTCCTATATAGTGGGAGATCATAGAACAAAGACCTAGATTCTTGCAAACACTTGTGGAGAAAAATGACTCTGGAATTTTTTAGCCCGTGGCTTATTTAACAATACTTACATCCCAAGGACTCTTGGAAGAATTAAATGCAATGACAATCTAAAGTGTCTGATATATAGCAGGTGCCAAATATGGGAAGCCTTACCCACTAGAGAGGTCCACAGATCCTAGGGCCTTACTGACAGAGACAGGTTGTCTCTGAGTTCTGTCTGATATTCATCATGGATTTCCTCCTAGGAAAGCAAGGATTGTGTGATCATTTGACTCACACAGTATCGTCTAACAATAAGTGGGTACCTGTGATAAATGTTGAAAAGGCCCCATGAAGATTCCTTTAGAACCTTAACTGGTTGTTCTAGGAAACTGCAATAGAGAAGAGCCAGTGATGCTGAGAGGGTGGGTTGGATTAGAATGGAACCCTTCTTACCTTAGAAATTGATACCCTAGGTATGACTGAATGAATAAGAAGCTTTTTCCATCTACCTTGTGGCAAACAGGTCATCCACTTGCCTTCATGAAGGCTGCCTGGGCAGTGGAACAGTACAGGATCTGATGTCAGTCTTAGATCCAAAGCCCAGTTCTGAACCTCATCTGTGTGACATGGCCACATCTCTTAGTTATTCTGGGCCTCAGATTTCTAGTTGGTAAAAATATAGTCAGGTCTGTCCTGTCTGCTTCACAGAATTGCTATTAAGACTTAGATTAGGTGAGATTGTAGATGGGAAAACTGAAAAACATACAAATATTAGTTTTGTAAAAGGCTTCATTATAGCATAAATAGAGTTTCTGCTCTTTGCCCCTTTTTCTCTGAACTCATGAGGCTTCTGTTCTTTTCTCCAGGTTACCTGTGCATGACAGATGAGTGGTTCTCTGAGTATGTCTACGAGGTGGTGGTGGACAGGAAACATGTTCCTGAAGAGGTGCTAGCTGTGTTAGAGCAGGAACCCATTGTCCTGCCAGCCTGGGACCCCATGGGGTCCTTGGCCGAGTGATATTGCCTCTAGCTCTTTCCTCCTCCTGTACGACCTGAAGTAGCTGCAAAGGACAGATCCAGGGACTGAAGCCAAAGTTACGCAGGTGACTGTGTATTCTCACAGAACACAGTCAGACTCTGGGTTTTTTTAATCTCCTCCAGGAACCTCTTTGGGGAAGTGTGCTTTGTGCTGAAACAAAATATTCTTAAAGGAACAAAAAAGAGAAAGATCATATTCTTACTCTCCTCATTACTCTTCACTCTCCTCATTTCCAACAGCTCAGGATCTCTTGGCATTTTAATCAAATGTAATTGTTTGTCTTAACTCTGTCAAAAAAATTTTGGTTCAGTGTCTGTGTTTCAATAAGACAGGAAAAGATGAGCAATTGAGGTGTATGGAGAGAAAATGGACCTCATGCTCCTTTTTCCTAGAGTAGAGTGGGCGGGGAAGGGGATTACCCTACGATTTGAGCTCTCATTCCTGCATGCTGCCTAACAGTGTTGCTGTCCTTCCTACATGGCAGCCACTGAATTGAATTTTTTCTAAGGTAATTTTATGTGACTCTGATAGCACAAGCTTGGGAAGTAGATCAAGTCTGACATGATTCCTTCCCATTCTCCTGCACTATGGGGGAGCATAGCTCTACTTGAGTCAGTTTTAAGTAGAGGCTTAGAGAAAGTTGGGTGAGAGAACGAACAAAAACCTTATCATGATCTGAATTATAAACACTAGGGGGAGCTCTAGCCACGTGGTTTAACTTCTGCCTCTGGAGTATGGGGTTGAGGGGCAGGAAAAGGTGATATCCATTCTTTCTGACAACTAGATGGTGCTGAGAAGCTTTTGAATAAAACCCTTTGCTAAATGAGAATAAGTTGGCTTATTTGATCTGTCAAAGAAGTGTTAATATAGCTACAAAGAAAGCAACCACATGCTAACTCATGCTTTTCAAAGCAACAACAACAACAAAAAACAACAAAAAAACAAAAAACCAGCAAGATGGCTCAGGGCTTCCCTGCTTCAACTTCTCTTCAGGATATATGATCCTTCTCAGCTTGTGCTGGTCCTTGCTGCCTTCTGCAGTGAGCTTCCAAGCACTATATTTAGGAGGGCTTGTGCCCCTGCCATTCACTCTTCCACCCAGTGTTGTAACTTCAAATCCAGGGACCTTATGGGGTGGTAAGTGAGGCTCAGTTGGGTCCAGCCTCAGAATGGGCTGGAGAGCATGTATTTTATCGAGACTGAGTCTCCCTTTCACGGAAAGCAAATAGAGTATCCCAAACAACATTATAACCATGGACTGACTCCCAGAATTCTGGGTCTCCAAGAATCTACTCAGTCCTAGCAGAGGATGTTGTCTCTCATAGCACTTTCCAAGATAATATCGGATAAAGGCATAAGCTTTAACCAAAGTCTTTATAATATTCCAGTAATTCTGTCCCAAGAGGGTAAATACATCCATTTCTAGACACATCATGGTGAACCTGCAGAACAGAGAACAGATATTAAAAGCATCCAGGAAGAAAGGACAAATTACCTCCAAAATAAAGACAATTAGATTAGTAACTTAACTTTTCATCAGCAGCTATGTAAGCCAGAAGACAGTAAGATATATCTTCAAAGTGCTATAAGAAATTAACTGTGAATTCTATACTCAATGAAACTGTTGTTTAAGGACAAGGGGGAAATTAAGACACTTTGAAGCAAAACCTGAGTTTGACCCTAACAGAAGCAAAGTGACCCAATATGGAAAGTTCAAGATGCAAGAAAGAATGTAGAACAAAAGAAGTGATACATATATAGGTCATCTAAACAAACAAAAATGACTGTAGATATATCTTGTATGGTTCAATAAAAGATAAAACTAAAATACATGAAAATAACAGTTAAGTAGGAAGGAAGTGGTTGGAATTAACATTGTAAGGTCCTTGTGCCATTCAAGAGGAAGGTAAGTATATTGGTTAAATTTAGACTTTGGTGTTAATTATGCATGTTAAAAAATTTTCAGGTTAACTGCTTAAAAAAAAGTAGAGGCTGTAGTTTCCTAAGGAGACTAAATAGAATGAAAAAATATAATAAAAGAAGGCTGGACAAATGGAAAGTCCAAAATAAGATGGCAGAAATAAATCTAAACATGTCAATTTTTCCAGTATTTTGAAAATGGATTAAATGTTTCAGAAAAAAGACATTGTTAAATTGGACTTTTAAAAGAAATTCAGCCATATGCTGCTTATAAGATATCATCAAACTAGGATATAAAAAACATGAGAGTAAAAAGATGGAAAAGATATACCAGGCAGATACTAATCAAAATAAATCTGGTATAGCTAAACTAATAACAGACAAAGTCAAGGCTGCTGTGAATAGCCAAACAACTATTCCTGGATGTGCCTTTCACACAAACTGTGATGTGTGTCCCTGGAGTTGTGCAACACAGTAGCCCTGGAAATGGGCTTTAAGGCTAAAAGCACTATTAGCAAGTTCCTACATAATAATATGTTTCTTCAGTTCTCCAGAATAATATAAAGATTCTAAATTAGTATGTACCTAATAATACAGCCTCAAAATATATAAAGCAAAGATTGGCATCTATATGGAAAAATAAGTAACATCTTGATGGGAGGTTAAACATAATTTTTACTTATTGATAGATCAAGCAACCGAATATCAGGTATATATATAAAAAAGATAGTATATAAAAAGATTTGAACATTTAGTAACTTTAGTTCTATATATAGAACACTGCACGTAACAACTGCACATTCTTTTTGAGCACACATGGAACTTTTACAAAAATTGACCACACACTGGGCACTAGAGTTAACCTCAGCAAATTTCAAACTGTTGTTATGCAAACAACACCCAAACCACAGTGCAATTAAGTTAGGAAATCAAAATGTAAAAGATAACTAGAAGACCCCTACATGTTTACAAATTAAGAAAACACTTCAAAAACAACTCATGAGTCTAAGAAGAAATCATTAAGGAAATTTAACCTGAACAATAATAAAAACACTGCATATCAAACTGAGGGATTCAGCTAAAATAGTACTTAAAAGAAATTTTATGGCATTAAAAGCTCATTAGAATGTAGAAAGGGCTGAAATTATGGAGCTAAGCATCTGTTTTGAGAATTTAGAACATAAATTGGTTCTTTTTTAAAAATGAAGCAAACGAACAAATCTTGGGGAAGACTGATCAAGGGAAAAAAGCACATGTGCATGCCCACACGTGGAATTAAAAAAAGGCTACTGTTAGAGATGCTGCATGTATTAGACAAATAGAGGATACTCTTAACAACTTTGTCAAAAGCAACAGTAAAGGGATTTGTGTAGAAGACAAATCCACAAGCTTGGGAAGAACAGGAGGGGAGACAACACAATTTTTGAAGCTGTAAAGTAGATGGATGTACTAAGAGATGAGCAGAGCTGAAAATTTTGAATCCTTAGCAGCTATGGGGAAAGCCAGTGATAAGCAAACCAACTTGCATTGCAAGAAACTCAGATATGACAGCGCCAGATAGCTTTGCCCCTGGCTTTGGGTGTAAAAGGAGAGTTGCTAAAGTGTTGTGCATGTCTGTTCATTTTTCTCCCTCCTCCCAGTAGCTAGATGACTACCCCTGCTCCACTCGACAGACAATTAGAGATTTATTCTCTGGTGAAACAAAAACAGGTTATGGTCCGGAGTTCAGAGCATAGCTAAGGGTGAAAGTCCCATACAAGACTGTGAGCATTGACATGCTGAATGCCCTTGGCCTTACTGGGCTCCTACAACCCTAGTGTCCAAGAGATGGGAAATCTTCTCTGGGGAATATTGATTAGCACAAGAAGACCTAAAAAACTTGTTTTATGACATAAAGAATTATTTTATGAGGCTGGCATAACTTTGATAAGGCTAGTAAAAGAAAAAAAAGTTAATGGCAAGTCTCATTCATAAACATAGATGAAAAAGTCCTAAACCAAATATTATAAACCAAATCCAGCAATATATAAAAAAGAATTTTCATAACCAAATATATAATAAAAGCATTTTCAAGTGAAATTAAGATGAAACAAAGTGTCTTCTCTGTTGAAGTTAAAGGGAAATGGGCCAAGGTTTTAACCAGAGACCTTAATTGGAAGAACTTGCTAATATTTGGGTGACTGGTGAGCTAGAAAAAGAAATGGTGCAAAATGGCTTTTCCCCAGAGCTCTGAGAGGTGCAGTGTCACCAGAAGGCAAGGCCAATGACCTCTGGAAGGTCCTTTCCAGCCCCTGGATGCCTCTTGAGACATGTGGAATCAGGATGACCCTATATGTCCAAGAAGCCAAAACCTGATAGGCAGGCCTTCAGGATGTGGCCATGGGCCCATCTGCTCCCTCGGGCATGTCCTCCAAGAGCAGCTTCATTCTAATTTGCTGTTGTTAGTGGCAGGGCACTTGTACCCTAAGTCCCAGTCCTCCAGTCCTGTGGTGCTGTGGTGCAGGCGAGTGTTGTTGCTGACTGTGGCTATAGTCAATCTTTTACTGGGTTGGATTTTTTTTTTTTTTTAAAGTAATTCCAGGTGAGTTTTCTCATAGTTAGAACAACTTTTTCAGAACCACCCTTGCTTCTTAGGAATCTGACTCTTGCTCCTTGGGGTGTATGATATAAATTGATTGAAAACTAGAAATAAACTGGCCAGAGGGTGGTGTTTACCCCCACCTTCCCTTCTCAAACTCCAAGCCCTTTACACATTACTGTAAAAGAAAAGGGAGAGACTTCTAGGAAGATGGAAGATCAGAGACATAGGACTCATTCCTCTCCCAGAAAAATAGCTAGAGGACAGGCAGAAAAGGCCTGGGAAAAAAGTGTTCTAGGGTTTAGGACACCAGGGGAAAGCTGGACACTGCCCAGAAGAGAGAAGGGCACAGGAAAAGAACGTCAATGGAAATACCGTGAGTAGAAGCTGCAGTTGCAACTGCTGGCACTCCTTCCCCACCCTATAAGCAGAGAATTTTTAATTCTCCAGCCTCGGGCCAGTGGCTACATAGGGGGCCACAGGGATCCACCTCCCCAGGAAAGGGTAGAGAGGGGGACATAGCCTAAGACTGATTCAGCTTTTGGCCCACAGATTTGGTCTGCTGTGTCCCAAGAGCACTTCCAGGCTGGGTGGGGCTGTGCCATTGTTTGCCCTGGGAGCCAGCATGGGACTAAAGAGATCCAAACCTTTCAGTCACCCTCCCTACTGACTGGGACTGATTGTTGAGGATGCAGAGGGGAGTGGAATTATTTCCTGCCTGGTTAAAGGGAGGGAGCTGCCAACAAAGGTTGTAGAATAACCTCTGAGAAAGTTTGAATTGCAAGGCTCTTAGCCTCCAGGCAGGATCCTCTGTCACATTGATCCAGTCTGTGTTGCAGGGAACACATACCAACCAGGCTTTGAAATGAGGCTTACCAAAGACCACCATCTGCTGACTGACCAAGGAAGTGCATGTGAGGAAATAAGGGGAGCAGATGTAGCTCAAGTGGTTGAGCACCTGCTTCCCACGTACAAGGTCCTGGGTTCAATCCCTGTACCTCCTAAAATAAAAATTTTAAAAAGTAAGAAAGGCCTTTTCCAGCCTTTACACCCTCCCTCCCCAAGGCCCTTGGAAGTGGGTCTGTGACCCATTACTGGGTCCAGGACTCAGATTTGAGCAACTAACAGGGAGAATCCTGGAGACCTAGAACAAGTTGAACCAAGAAGCAAGAATGGCAGTAACACAGCCTCCCACCACTAAATCTTTACAGAAGAGAAAAATTTAACATCAGAGTAAACTCACCATCATAATCAGATGCCTAGACATCAAAAAATTACAAGCCATACTAAGAAAATGGAAGAAATGGCCAAAGAAAAGGAATATATTAGAGCCCCAGATGAGACACAGGATTTGAGACAACTAATCAACAAGAATCATACAAATTTCCAAAATCAAATTAATGAGATGAAAGACAATTTGGCTAAAGAGATGACATCAGAAGACACAGAGAGCACAAGGAAGAATTTGAAAACCTGAATAGAAAAATAACAGAGCTCGTGGAAATGAAAGACACAATAGGTGAGATAAAAAATGCGTTAGAGGGAAGCAGCTGTGGCTCAATCAGTAGGGCTCCCATTTACCATATGGGGGGCCCCGGGTTCGGTTCCCGGGGCCTCTTGGTGAGGGCGGGCCCGCCCGCGCGGCGTGGTTAGCTGACCCAGCGAGCACAAGCAGCAAGGGGGGATAAATGAATAAATAAATAAAATCAAAAAAAAAAAAAAAGAATAAGTGATACGGAAGACAGAACAATTGAAGCTGAAGAGAGAAGAAGACAGAGAGAAAAGACTGGAAAAAATTGAGCAGGGGCTTAGGGAGTTGAATGATAACATGAAGCACACCAACATACATGTCATGGGAGTTCCAGAAGAAGAAGAGAAGGGAAAAGGGGCAGAAAGAGTATTTGAGGTAATGGCTGAAAATTTCCCAACTCTCATGAAATAAATGAATTTACATGTCCAAGAAGTACCCCAATCAGAATAAATCCAAATAGACCTACTCAGAGACACATATTACTTAGAATGTCAAAATGTCAAAGATAAAGAGGAAATTCTGAGAGCAGCAAGGAAGAAGCAAACCATCACATAAAAGGGACACCCAGTAAGACTTAGTGCAGATTTCTCATTAGAAACCATGGAGGTGAGAAGAGTGGTATGATACAATTAGGATACTGAAAAAGAAAAATTGCCAGCCAAGAATTCTTTATCCGGCAAAACTGTCCTTTAAATATGAAGATGAGTTCAAAATATTCATAAATAAATAGAAACTAAGAGAGTTCATAAAAAAGAGTCCAGCTTTGCAGGAAGTATTAAAGGGAGATTACAGCCGGAAAGAAAAAGACAGGAGAGAGACTTGGAGGAGAGTGTAGAAGGCAAGAATAGCAGAAAGGATAACCAAAAGAGTAAAAAGACAAAAATAAGATAGGATATATGAAAACCAAAGATTAAAATGGTGGAAGTGAAAAAAAATGCACTTACTGTAATTTCATTGAATGTGAATGGATTAAACTCCCCAATCAAAAGATACAGGCTGACAGAATGAATAAAAAAAACATGAGCCATTCATATGCTGTGTCTATAAGTGACTCACCTCAGACCCAGGGATACAGGGTTTCTTGGATCTTACCCAAAGCATGAGCAACAAAAGAAAAAATTGATAAATGGGACCTCTTCAAATTAAACACTTTTGCACCTCAAAGGACTTTGTCGAAAAGGTGACAGGGAGGGGATGTAACTCAGTGGTTGAGCACCTGCTTCACATGTATGAGGTCCTGGGTTCAGTCCCAGTTACCTCCTAAAAATAAAAAAATAAAATGCTGAAAAGACAGCTGACTCAATGGGAGAAAATATTTGGAAATCACATATCCAAAAAGGGTTTAATGCCCATGACATATAAAGATATGCTACAACTCAACAATAAAAAGATTAAAAAATGGGCAAAAGACTTGAATAGACATTTGTCCAAAGAAGAAATACAAATGGCGAGGAAAAAAAAAACCACGTGAAAAAATGTTCAACATCACTAGTGATTAGGGAAATGCATATCAAAGCTACAATGGGATATCGTTTCACACCTATTAGACTGGCCACTATTAAAAAGATAGAAAACTACAAGTGTTGGAGAGGATGTGGAGAGACAGAAACACTTATTCACTGTTGGTGTGAATGCAGAATGGTACGACCACTATGGAGGACTGTTTGGCAGTTCCTAAAGAAGTTGAATATAGATTTTACCACCTGACCATGTGACCCTGCAATACCACCACTGGGTATATACCCAGAAGAACTGAGAGCAGTGACACGAACAGACATCTGCACACTGATGTTCATAGTGGCATGATACGTGGTTGCCAAAAGCTGAAAACAATCCAGGTGTCCATCAACCAATGAACGGATAAACAAACTGTGGTGTATTCACATCATGGCATATTATACAGCTGTAAGAAGAAATGAAGTTATGAAGCATATGACAACATGGATGAACTGGGAGGACATTATGTTGAGTGAAGCAAGCCAGACACAAAAGGACAAATACTGTATGATTGCACTATTATGAGCTAAATATATTGTGCAAACTCATGGAGTTAATAACTGGAATATGGGCCACCAAAAAATAGAATGAGGTTAGAGAATGGAAAGCTGAGGGTTAACTTGTGCAGAATTGGTAAAAATGTTGTGTGTTAATCTTTGGAAATGAATAGAAAATGTGAAAGCACAACTTAATGTTTGTAACTAGCAGTGCTATTATATGGGTATGACTGGTTGAAAGGAAAAGACTAAGGTATATCTGTAACTAAAAAGAAAGCTAAAAAGTGAAGCGGCTGTGGCTCAATCAGTAGGGCTCCCGTTTACCATATGGGAGGCCCCGGGTTCGGTTCCCGGGGCCTCCTGGTGAAGGCAAGCCCCCCTGCATGGCGTGGTTGGCTGACCCAGCGAGCACAAGCAGCAAGGGGGGGATAAATGAATAAATAAATAAAATCTTTAAAAAAAAAAAAGAAAGAAAGCTAAAAAAATGTAATATGGGATTGTCTAGCATAGTAAAAACTAACGTGAAATATGAATATGGGTAATACTGCATATATAAGACTGTTTTTCTTTGAAACTGAACAAATGTTTTATATGTTAATGTTACAAGATGTTAATATCAGGCAAAAAAGCCCACAAAACATTATGATAAGTGAAAGAAACCAGACACAAAGTACTACATGTTGTATGATTCCATTTATATAAAATATAAATATAAATCAATTTATAAAGATGGAATTAGATTAGTGGTTATGAGCCCTACTTTGGAGTTTGTGCTCCTGAGAGTGACAGAGTTGGCCTTGGTTATGGCTTCCCTACCCATGGCTCATCTGTCCCCTCTATTTAAACCTATACTTGGTGCTGGAGTTTGTAGGTGTACATCCAAGAGACTGGAATATTTGGGCTGTCCATGTGCCAGCTGGGCCCTGAGCCTCAGCAGAGTTGCAACACCTACTTTCCAGTTCATTGGACTTACCCAGGACAACTAACAAGGAATTGAGGATTGACAACCACCATACCAAGGAAATGAGAGAGCCTACAACTGCAAGCAAGAGAGTCCCATCCATCGGCTGTATGAGATTGAAGCCCGCTGTCAATTAGAGGTGGAGTGGACATTACCATCCCAGAATCCTCAGGATTGGGGAATGAACTATGGACTAGAGTGGACTTATTGGTATTCCACTATAGACTTATTGTGATTCTAGCAATAGAAAAAATTACAACATTGATGTGGAGGCTCTGGGGGCAGGGAGAGGGAAAAACAGGTGTAATACAGGGGCTTTTTCGGGACTTGGGAATCGTCCTGAATGACATTGCAACAACAGATATACGCCATTTTATATCTTCCCATAACCTGCAGAATTGTGTGGAAGAGTGTAAACTACAATGTGAACTATGGTCCATGCTCAGTGACAATGCCCTAGGATGCATTTATCAATTGCAATAGATGTGCCACACTAATGAAGGATGTTGTTTATGTGGGAGAGTGTGGGAGGTGTGGGGAGAGGGGCATATGGGAATCCCAAAAATTTTTTGTGTAACATTTATGTAATCTATCTTTTAAAAAATAAGAAAAAATATTTTTTAAAAGGACATTGCTGAAAAAAAAAAAATCTATCAATCAGCCTAGTACAGTGGGGAGTGCAGGGCCTTTGGACTTAATCAGATATCCTGCTTTACCGCTTGGAATCGGTATAAGCGTGAGCAAGTACCTTAACCTTTCTTAGCCTGTTTCCATCCCACTGCTATTTAAACATTATTTAAAAATTTATTAAATTTGAAAACTCACAGCTTGAAAATGAGGGAAACTGTACTTTATTTTTGTTGTTTTATTAGAGAAGTTGTGGGTTTACAGAATAATCATGCATAAAATACAGGATTCTCATATACTACCCTATTATTAACATCTTGCATTGGTGTGGTACATTTGTTAAAATTGATGAAAGCACATTTTTATAATTGTACTATTAACTATAGTCTATGGTTTAGCCTATGGATCACTGTGTAGCGCAGTCCCATGGATTTTTTTTAAAAATTTTATTCTAGTAACATTTATGCAACCTAAAAATTTCCCCTTTAGCCACATTCAAATATATAATTCAGTGCTATTAATTACATTCACAACGTTATGTTATCATCACCACCATCCATTATCAAAACTTTTCCATCATTCCAAATAGAAACTCTACCTTTTAGCCCTATTCCCTACTCCCACCCCATCCCCTGATAACCTATGCTCTAGATTCTGACTCTGTGAATTTGCTTATTCTAATTATTTCAAATAAGTGAGATCATAAAATTTTTTTCCTTTTGTGTCTGGCTTCTTTCACTCGACATGATGTCTTCAAAGTTCATCCATGTTGTTGCATGTGTCAGATCTTCATGCCTTTTTATGGCTGAATAATATTCCATTATGTGTATATACTATATTTTATTTATCCATTCATCAGTTGATGGAAACTTGGGTTGCTTCCCTCTTTTGGAAGTTGTGAACAATGCAAATATCTATTTGAGTCCCTGCTTTCAGTTCGTTTGTGTTTATTCCCAGAAGTGGGATAATACTATACTTAACTTTCTGAGGAACCACCAAACTGTCTTCCACAGCAGCTGCACCATTTTACATTCCCACCAACAATGAATGAGTTTTTCTATTTCTCCACATCCTCTCTAACACATTGGATATGTGGTTTCCAAATATTTTCTCCCATTGTGTAGGTTGTCATTTTACTTTCATGATAAAGTTCTTTGAGGTGCAAAAGTTTTTAGTTTTGATGAAGTCCCATTTATCTTTTTTCCTTTGGTTGCTTATGCTTTGGGTGTAAAGTCTAAGAAACTATTGCCTAACACAAGGTCCTGAAGATGCTTCCTTACATTTTCTTTTAGGAGTTTTATAGTTCTAGCTCTTATAGTTAGGACTTTGATCCATTTTGAGTTGATTTTTGTATATGGTGTGAGGTAGGGTTCCAGCTTCATTGTTTTGCAAATGGAGATCCAGTTTTCCCAGAACCATTTATTGAAGAGACTATTCTTTCTCAATTGCATGGTTTTTGCCTCCTTGTCAAAAATCAGTTGGGGGAGGTGGGTGTGGCTCAAGCAGTTGGGCTCCTGCCTACCACATGGGAGGTCCCAGGTTCAGTTCCTGGTGCCTCCTAAAGAAGACAAGTAGACAGCAAGCACAAACAATGAAGATGGGATGGATAAATAAATAAATAAATAAATAAATAAATAAATAAATAAATAAAATAAGTCTTAAAAAAAACCAATTGGCCATAAATGTGAGAATTGATTTCTGAGCTGTCAGTTTGGTTCCATTGGTCTATATGTCTGTCCCTGTGCCACCTGTACTTGATTTTTAATAGCATTTATAACAAAAATACAGCCCAAAGATTTCTGTTGCATGTAGCCATTTGCTAGAAAAAGTCAGGACCAAAGATAATGCATATGTGTCCAATAGATGCTCAAAAACCAGTTCTGACGTGTCATTGTGAGTTAAAGCAATTCCCTTTTCTCAAGAAGTTTATCATTTAGTTGGGAAAATAATATGTATATACATGAACCAGTGGAAAAAGAAGGTAACTTTATATGAATGAGTTCTTCTAGTAAGTGCCATCACTGTTGTGAAAGGGCTCCAAGTTGAAGAAGGAAAAGAAATGCTGGCTGATTTTAAACTAACTTCTAACCACAGTGACCACAGACATCAAGGAGGAGGGTGATTAGCTTCCCAAGAAGGAACTAAGGGAAAACCTCCCAGTATGCAGAGGCACATGTTATCTTGTAATTCATGGAGGGGAAGAAGGGCCAAAGAGGAAGTCAGTGTTTCATAATCTTGAGCAGGTGAAGGAAAAATGGAAGTAGGACTACGCGTGAGATGAATGACTTCTCATAAGTCTCTACACATAATTCTCTCCCTCCCGATCTGATCCAGGCAAAGCACTGGATGTCACCTCTTGGCTCACAGCATCCATGGTAGTGAAAGAGAAATTAGTAACCTAAGGGAACAACAACAACAAAATGACAATAGGAATGACTATATGACCCCATTTGAGAAGGAAATGTACGCACCATGTGCACCTATGTCACCAGTTTCTTGTATATACTTGCATAAAGGGTCAGTACACTTATCAGCATATGTGGATCACTCTCTCTTCCTTCTCTCTCTCTTAATAAATTGGAGTGACACCTGTTTTCCACTTTCCTTTTTTCCCATTTAATAATAAATCATGGGAACACCCCCAGATCAGCACACTCTTTAACAGCTATGTGGGACTCCATTGTCGGATAGATTACAATTTACCACTAGTTCCCCCGTTTCTATGGCATAAAAGTCTCTTAAGAGTAAAGCGCATCGCCATAGCAGCCATTGTGGACGCGTATTTCTGGAGCTTGCTGTGTGCTGGCTTAGGGATGGGCATTTGCAGCGAGAACAAGGTGCGGGAATCGAGATCTGTGTGGGCTGCAATTGGGGGAGGGGGGCTTCCAGGTATTTGTGCTTCTTCTGGCTCCAACTTCTCTGCCAAGGTGGAAGGTAAAAACAGCTGCCCTCCAGGACGTGGCCCTAGCTAAGGGGAAGGGATGTTTACAGCCAGGGAAGGGAATCCTGAAAAAAGGAAGTGAAAACAAAACCAAACCTGATTCAGAGATATTACAGAGAGAGAGAGCATGTGGTAGAGTCAATTACCTGTAACTTCTAGGGTAAGGCACTTACCACCCTGACTTCTCTTTCTCAAGTATCCTTCAAGCTGGGCCTTCTTACATCAGCTACTCCCACGTCTTTCCTTCTTTGAAAAAAATAAACTGTCCATGAAGTCTGAATACATACTGAGTCAAGTGTGGCCAGCAACTGAAACTCACATGATAACTAGTCTGACAAATACCTAATAATTTTAGGCAATTATTACTGTGCATCTAGATGGGGTAGAGGAAGAAGCAGGGGTTTTGGAGTCTCCTGCGGTGTAGTGATGATGATGATGATGGCAATCACGATAGCTATCCTCTTCATAAGGGTAGCTTATGAAGAGGATGCCTGGCACCTGGAGAGCACTATAGAAGTTTTGGCTGTTACTAGTGTCATTAACATTCGCCCAGCAGGCATCCTGGGCCGGTTTAGGGGGCTGTCCTAATGTGGATTAGTGTAATAATGCTGCTTCCGTGACATGTGACTAAGAGAGAGTCAAAGAATGGGAGTCAATGGAGTGGATGGGGGCTTTTGGTGCTTGGAGGGGGTCGGGGTAGCAAAGGTTCCTAAGAGCTGGGGGTGGGGGGCTAGAAAAGGTGACCAAAGGCCAAATTCACCTGCTTCCAACCTGAGCTCCTCCCCCACCCCTGCTCCTCTCCCATGTGTCCGCTCACCCTCCTGGCTCTCCTGCGGGGCTTTCCCTCACATGCCCTTAACCTCACATCACCTGGAAGAGGGAAGTGCAGTCTGGTGGGGGTAGCCTGACAGGGTGACTCCTACACAGACCTCTGGCAGGATGAGCCTAGGTATCACTGCGGCAGCTACCCCCGCCCCCCTTGCCATGCCGTGCACGGTTGAGCCTGAGCACAGTCACTGAAACTGTGCCACGGCCAGGACAATGGTGGGTGGGGACCCTCTAAGGGTAGGGAGTGCTGTCAGCTTTTCCCTGGACCTGAGGAGAAGCCTACAAGAAGGGGTGGACCTCTGTCTAACCATTTTTGTGTAAACAGAGCAGAGGCAGGACAGGCAGCACCGAGGGCTTCCTGAGGGAGAGGCTCGATCTGCAGGCTTTGTCCTGGGCTGGCTCCACAGTGGAACAGGAGCTGGGCCTGGAGGCTCTCAGGAAGTACATCTTCTTGGTGATGAAATTTGGGGAGGGTGGGGGGAGTCGGTTGGAGACAAATGTAAAACTTTAAATGTGCTTTTTACATCCCAGAGCAAAGGTCTGCAGCCTCATGGCAGGCCCTAAGCCTCAAAAGTTCTGGACTAGAGCCAGCGGAACAAGAAAAATTATTACTCAGTTGTGAACACCTGGCACCTCTCCCACTCACCCAGGTTCAGGTCATCTTTGACACCTCCATCACTTTCCGCACAAACCACACCAGTCGTTAAGGTTTACCAGTTTTCCCTTGGGTTTCTGACTTCTAGCCTTCCCTGTGGGCACTGCTGCCACCCTACCTCACAGCTGCACCCACTTTCTAAGGAAGCCTTCTGCCTCCAGCCACACCGTGGGCCTTGATGGTCCCAGCCATAGCTCCTTTCCCGGAAACGCTGCCCTCCTCAGGCCTCTGCTGCTCAAGGCTCCGGTCCACGGCGAGCCCAGCTCCTCTCCCTGGTTTCAGGGGTCTCCTTCCGGCAGCGCCCCGCACATAGTAGGTGCTCAGGTCATGAAGGAGTTACACTGGAGGGAGGTAACGGGAAGGTGTGGGGTGGCAGATGATGAGGCCCGTGCACCCACCCTGAGGTGGAGGCCAAGGAGGGGCAGTCAAGTGACGCTCCACAGGCGGTGGACGACGGTGCCAGGAGCGAGGGTCTTCATAAGGGAGGAGTCAGGGTACTGGAGGAAAAGACGGCCGTGGCAGAGAGAGTCAGAAGCAAGCTGCGGAAGGGTGCGCTTAAGAGGGAGTCTGGGTTTGCTGAGGTGAAGTGGGGATGCCTGGGGCTGTCGGCTCTGTGGGATGCACCCACAGGGGCAGGAGGAGAAAACATGGATGGGTTAGAGACAGGATGGGACGCTGGGAACAATTTTGTGCAGGGTATGCCAGGGAGGCAATGAGGAACCGGCAGGGTCTAGTCTGTGGTTCTAGTAGCGCCCCTCAGCCAGGGAGCAAGAGGGGAGGGGACCACCCTTGGGGGGAGGGGGTCACACAGGACAGAGGCCAAGCGGGTAGTCTCCCCTGGGAGGAAGGGCGCTGTCGTCTAATCCCCTTCACGCCCGGGGCCCACCGTCATTATCGTCCCTATTTTACAGACAAGGGTTCTGAAGTCCAGAGTTTAAGGAACCCGGGAGACCCACATAGCCAGGAGAGGGGCAGAGCCGGATAGAACCCAGGTGTTGGAGACCCACACCCTTTCTAGGCCAGCACCCACCCCCAAGAAGTCAGAGACCTGGGGGGCATGGAGGGGACTGCTGGCAATAACTAGGAGGGGGTCCAGGGGTGGCTGGAGAGGGAGGGATATACTGGGGTCTAGAAAGGCCAGGAGTGGTGAGGCCAGCAATCCAGAGACAACAGTGGAGGACAGCCTGGGCGGCGACAAGGGCCGTGGACACGTGCTCAGGTCGCCCCATGGCCTTTGGTTTCCGTGCCAGGTCCCTCTTCCCTCTCCAGCAGCTCCACCTCCCAGGGATTGTACTTCTTTTCAATAGCCCCTAGCTAGACAACCAGTTTAAGAAGGCGGGAGTGGAACCTGGGGTGCTGGAGAGCCCTGTGTTATCTGAAAGGAGGTAGGATGGGGCCCCTGCCACCCCGGGATTTGACGAATTCCCCAGCCCGCCCAGGCTTCACCGACCTGTCTTTGAGGCCCTGAAGCGCTCTCTGAAGCGCTCCGGTCTCTCCTTGCGATACCAACACTGACGTCTAGGTGGCACCAAAACCTCATACCGGGTCCTCCGATGTAGCGGAGCCCTCGCCCTGGAACTGAGTTGTTCCAACTCGGTCCTTTCAGAGTTGCCTCTGAAACTGATGCCTGCTCAGCTTTTAGGGTTCAGTTCTTTGGGACTCCAAGCACAAAGGGGCTGCAGCTTTTCTGGAGCTGCAAACCTGTGATGGCTATTTCCTTTCTTCGGCGCTGCTGCGGTCGCTGGCCTGGGGGTGGGGGCAGAAGGCGGTCGGGTTAGCCCGCTCCCTCTCCTCTCTGCCTCAGCAAGTACTGCAGCGGCTCTTTTAAATTTTTGAAAATATTTTTAGTGAAAAGTTAATATAACAACATTAAATTCACTTTTAAAGGTCATTTTAACCATTTCAAAGCAGTATTTGCACCTGGCTCAAAACAATAGGCTCCCGTTGAACCTCTTCAGATAATTAAGAGATTGTAGTAACTTATCCACTCTTCGCTGAACTCATCCCAACGCGTCCCGACGCATTTTTGCCGCTCACCTCCCACGCTCTGTTCCGAGGCTGCTTTGAGCTGTGGCTGGTGAACAAAACGAGAAAAACCCTTTCGGCCATTCTGCCAGGACATAGCGCGTGCCCCTAGGTCGAGCACTGCTGGAGGCCCTGGGGATGGACAGGACTCACACGGGGTCCCCCAGCCTCGCTCACGAGCTGGCTGTGGCGCCAGATGCTGTTAGTTCTACGAAGAAAATAAGGCAGGATTCGGGAAGGGGGTGATGAGAGTCCTGCGTGATCAGGAAAGAGCGCTCTGCGGCGACGTTGTGCAGAAACCGAAATAAAATTTGGAAAGCAATTTGTAGGAGAGCGAAATACACCTCTTAGTTGCCAACCTCCTACCGCCCCAGGAATTCCTTGCTTCCTAGAACACTGGTCCTCCCACTCAGTGAGTGTTTGCGTGTGCGCGCGTGATTGTGTGCACGCGTGTGTGTGTGCACGCGCGCGCCGGGGGTCTTGCGCGCGGCCCCGGGTGAGGGCGCCGCCCCCAGGCCCGGCCTCCCTCCCCAGACGCGCAGCCCCTCCCCTCGGAGCCGAGCGCACCCAGGCGGCCGCCCACCCATCCTGGAGGAGAGCAGAGCCGCGGCCGCTGCGAAACAAAGTTTATTCCCCTCGAAGTGACGCAAAAATTCGTAAAGAGCTCTTTGGCGGCGGATATCTAGAGATCAGACCATGTGAGGGGCCGGGAGTACAAATACGCCAGCTCGGGCGCACGCTCCAGCAGAGGCTGCGTCCACCCCCCGTGCGTTGAGGGCGCTAGGGTCGCCCAGCCTCGAAGAGCCCCGGGACCAGACCCCCGACTGATTCCCGGCAGGTGGGTCCGCTCCTCTTTTTGCTGCTAACCCACACTTCTTTGCAGAACTTCATCCCGCGGGCAGTCCGGAGGGAACTGTCAGTTCAGCTCTGCTCTGGCCAAGCCACCGACAGGGGACATGTGCGCCCTGGTGCGGGGGCTGCTTGCTCTCTGTCTTTTGCAAGTCTCGGTAATACGTATTGACAGCACATGGGCCGGGGGGAAAAGATGGAAGTTGAGGGAAGAAGGGGATTTTGGAGGGCCTCTTTTGCCATTGCTTGTGAGGGGCTCTGTGATGTCTTGAGTACCAGAGAAAGACCTTGCTGAGCGGTGGGAACAGTTGGTTTAGTTTCAACCCCAGTTTTCTGTTTGATTTTTACTTGCTGCAGTCCTATGCACGTGGCTTTATGCAAAGGAACTTCTGCAGAGAGAGAGTTCCAGTTTGCCTTAAATGCCCAAATATCTAGAGAAATCGCTGAGTGACACTTAAGTGGGACGAGTCTTCCTGTGCTTGGGTTGTATTGGCAGGCAGAGATGTTGCCCTCCCAGGCTCCTCACAGGCCATTTCAGAATTTATGTGAAACTCAGACTACAGTGGGCTGTTTTACACGGTTGAAGCATGTAACCATCAGTTGCTTGAAAAATGTGTACATTCAGATTTGTTTTGGAAAAAGCTCTCTGCAGCTAAAGAGCACTACGAAGTGGATTTCCTTTTGCAGCGGATCCTTTGTATGTTGGATTGTTTCTTTTCTAGATTGGTTCTAAAGAAGAGAGGGGTGGAATTTCTAAGAGCCAAACATTGCAAAAGTCTTGTGTGTATGTATTTTTATGATCAGGTTTATCCAGTAAAATGAACCAGGTCAATGGATTATTTATGAGCCTGCCAGCTCCCATCATAGTCAGACAAGATCAAATATTTAATGTTTTTATCTTCAGTTACAAAGGGAAAACACTTAAGAAAGCAACACTGAGATCTGTGTTTAATCAAACAGGGGAGACCCGGGGGGGGGGGCATTAGTGTTTGGGGTTTTAGGAGTAGAGGGAAACATGCAGCTTTGACTCTTTGTCCCTTTTGTGTGAAGCTGCTGACTCCCAAAGGTTCAAGCTTTCCTACGACAGACTCTGGGGCAGGGGTGGCAGCTTCGAGCATGGATGGGAGGCAGTTTCTTATGGGGCATGTGCAATTTAGGCAAGCCAATTGGGGCCATGGCTTTTTCTTTTTCACTGAACCTGAATAAAAGCAGATTGAGGCTGCTTCACAATGAATTCAAAGTCTCCTCGAAACCCTAGGACATTTCAGAGATGTAACCACCAGTCAGATATTCAAACCCATTTCTTTCCATCTCCTTGTTTAAGAATATACTAGGGCTAGGTGGCAGGGGTAAGGGGGACAGAATAATGTTGACATTTTAATGGAATAGGCAAGACCTCAGAAATTCCTCAGTGGAGCATTTTTAACGTCATCTGAGCATTTTGACGAAACTCGGAGAGACATGTAGAAGTTTCACAAGTGGGCAAGGTGACTGTGGAAAGGGGTGTTCGGCTGGAGGGGGCTTAGGCCTGTATGTTGGCTTGTCTCTTACAAAGGGCTTGCAAAAAAAACCCCTCCACCACCCACCCCAAAGATAAGCACAGATAATTCAGAGATTAAGTGAGTAGTTCCTTCTCCATGCTCGGCCTTGAATGGTGAATGATATAATCTGAGAGAACAGAGGCAGGGCTGCCTGAAGAAGTTTAATTTTAATTTGGCTTAGTGAATCAACAGGATATGGTCATGACTTGACTTTTTTCTAAAGATGCCTAAATGGAAAATTATGCAGCCATTTTTTGGTTGAAAAAGTTACTCATCGTAATTATTCCGGGTTACACACATCAGCTCCTTTGGGTCTCACGGTTCTAAATGTGGGTGTGTGGGGGGTGAGGGCTGTATAATGGGATGTCCAGGTCCCCTCCATCTCCTGGGACTGTGCCCCTAACCACTCTGCTTTAAGCAAACGGGAGTTGAAATGATGGTGCAAAATGCCTGAGGGCCGGCACTTTCTGCCCAGGTGCTGCTGGCAAACCAGGGTCCTCCAGAGGTCGCCCCAGGTTTCATTCTAAGTTGGAGACTTTGCACTCTGACCCAGGTGGCAGGTTAGGCCTGTACCTCAACCATGTCCAGCCAACAGGGCCCCGAGTCCCCTGCTTCTCAGAGGTTCTTTGCAAGATGCCCAGGGTTTGGTCCGGCTGAAATGGCCTCCAGGCAGTACAGATTTGGCTGATTTTTGTTTCCAGTCACTCCCGGGTTTATTGCGCTCAGCTGCACTCCCCTGAGGCTTGCGGTATTCCGCCCAGTTTCTCCAGACCTGGGGCAAGTAACCCGGACTCACCCTGCTCTTGTGGTGAGTTGGCTTCTAGGCTTAATGGTGCAAAATACACCCTAATAAAAAACCCTGTCCTCGTTCTAGGAGGCACCAGGTGGAGAATATATGAAATCAGCCTTTGAAAGAAACCTGGCTAAACGATTTTTCCTGGGCAGAGAGATGGATTGCTCTTCTAGGGTGGGCTCCGAGACCACCCTCCATAATCGATGAGCCTCTTATTCCTAGGCAGAGCTCATAGCACTGACTTTGGTCCACATTCAGAAATGTCCAGCTGTGAGTGACATCTCAGGTCCTAGAGACAACTCTGTGCAGGGGTCATTCCCCTCAGCCTGGGAAGATGAATGCTCAATTTGCCGAATGTCAACAACTCGCTTTAAACTGATCGGCTGTTTTCCCAGCCTGGTGTCTAAAGGTGTGACAAAATGAGTAGAGATAAGGCTGCTGTGAGGCAGCTCGACTGTCTTATTATTATCTTTTCCTTTCCTTGGAAGCCGACTCCCACCCTAACCCTGACCAAAGGCAACTTTAAGTCAGAACTGGATGGACTCTAGAACTGGGCCCCCATTAACCCCAGAAGCTCCTGGTCTGCAAAGCGAGAGAGAAACCCCGGCGACAAGGGGCTGCGGGCCGTTCCTAGGCCAGCGTGGTGGCTGGGGTCCTGAGGCACTGACTAGTGACAGGTGGTGAGGGCAAGGTCTCCTGGAAACCTGAGGCAGACAGAATCTGCGGTTGTTATTTGGTGGGGGAAGAATCCAGAGGCCGAGGCTGGGTGCGCGAACCTGTGTGAGGGACAAATCAGTGGCTGTTTGCCTTCCTGGGTTTTTGTGTCATTTTTCTGTGTGTATTCAAGAAAAAAAGGACATTTTATTTCCTTTGTTACTCAACTGCGTGCATAGTTTATTCCCAAATGCTGAATAAAAATGAAGTAAATGAAATTCTTTGCAGTAACTAAGGGATGATCCTAGAACTAGGGTGTGGCAGGACCCACAGGCGCTTGGTGGTGATCTGTCCCCGGGGCCCAGAGAGGCTCCCTGTTCCAGCTCAGCCACAGCTGGCAGGGACTCGTCAGGACTTGAACTTGAGTTCTGCGCTCACATTTTTTTTTCTTCTGCTAATAGTGGATTTGTTGTTTTTACAAAAGCTAATCAAATTGACTGGCGCTTTCCCTTGTTTCAGGAAAGGAGCTGGTGGGTGGGGAGGGAAGGGGAGGAAAGAAGCTTGAGTGGGGAGAGAGAAGATATGCTATTTGGGGCTCCCCACCACTGCGGAGGTTTGACTGACAGCCATGGTAAGGGAGGGCTTACTAGCACAGTCAGAGAGTTAGAATTATGTTTCTCCCCCAGATATTTTGTTTTGAAAAATTGTAACTTAAAATTCGTAGGAATGGTCCAATGAACCCTCACCCAGACTCACCAGTTGTTAACATTTTGCGCATTTGCCATGCACACTTTCTGTAATCATACACATACCTAGTATTTGTATATGTAATTTTATATATGTATATATAATTTGATATAATATATAGCAATTCATATGATAATTATATATATAAAATCTTTGGAGTGCTCCCCTCCCGGCCGCGGCCGGCGTGGACCCGGGGTCCTCGGTCGCAGGGCGCGATGGCCGCCCCGGTCACGCGGCAGGTCAGCGGCTGCGCAGCCCCGGCCCCGGGCGGCCACGAGCGCGGGCAGCCCCTGCCTGCAGCAGTGGCCGAGTTGCCGGTGCTGGACGCCTCCGGGCAGCGGGTGCGGTTCGGCTCGCTGTTCTGTGAGCGCCGGGCGGTGGTGGTCTTCGTGCGGCATTTCCTGTGTTACATTTGCAAGGAATATGTAGAAGATCTGGCCAAAATCCCCAAGAGTTTTTTACAAGAAGCAGATGTCACTCTTATAGTGATTGGACAATCGTCCTACCATCATATTGAGCCTTTCTGCAAACTGACTGGGTATTCTCATGAAATCTATGTTGATCCTGAGAGAGAAATTTATAAAAGATTGGGAATGAAAACAGGTGAAGGAATTGCTGCCTCAGGACAGAGCCCCCATGTAAAGTCAAATATACTCTCAGGAAGCATTCGGAGCCTGTGGCGGGCAGTGACTGGCCCTCTTTTTGATTTTCAAGGACACCCAGCTCAGCAAGGTGGAACCCTCATTTTAGGTCCAGGTAATAATATTCATTTTATACACAGAGATAGGAATAGCCTGGATCACAAGCCCATCAACTCTGTTCTACAGCTTGTAGGAGTTCAGCATGTGAACTTTTCGAGCAGACCTTCAGTTATCCACGTGTGACTTCAGACAGAATCTCTTGCTTTTGGTTGGACCCTGGGGGATATGACCTTAAATATTTGGGATCTAGCATCCTTGTCTCACTTGCTGACTCTTCTAGTCTTCAAGGAGTTATGAAAACATAACAGAGATAATGTGGCAATCGACTTGCATGTTGAGAGGCTGTAAAGCTATATAAAGCTATAAAATTAAAAATAACGTGTTTTTTTTTTTTTTTTTTTTTTGGTGTGTGTGATATCACATTATGATATAGCCATTCAACAAATTTTTTTGCCATTAAAATAATAAATTTTTATGACTATTAAGGGCAAGGGAGCAACTCAAGACCATTCTATTCAGTGAAAAAGCAGGATATCAAATTGTATAAACAATATAATCACAATTATATGTATATGTTTATATTTTTGTATGCTTAGGGGAAAAAAAGCAACAATAAGTACACCAGAATATTATCTCTATGTAGTAGGATTACAGGGTTTTTATTTTCTTCTCCATACGTTTCCATATTTTCCAACTGCTCTATAATAAGCAAAATTAATTTTTTAGGCAAGGAAAACATTGTGAAAGTTACATGAAGAATATTTTCCTATGTAACAAGCTCCACAAAGTTACAAAGTAAATAGGCTGCAGTCCACATGTTTTCATCCTGATGGCTTTACTAGGAGAAAATGTGGCAAATGGAATACCTTTCAAATAGCCCGTGTTCAAAGCATCTTGTCATCAAATACCCACTATCAATTTCACTAGAATTTTTTTTTTTTGGTAAAAGGAAAAAATCTTTGCTTTAGATACTTAAGATATGTATTTAAAATATGATCAGTGTGCTTTTTGAAAGGAAATTTTAAAATTTGTTTAAACTAGAAAACCTTTTTAACTTGAGTGTGGACTGTGGTTAGGTTGTACATAGTTAGACAGCTGCTCTGTCACCTCCAAATTGCTTTAATTAGAGGATTACTGTTATCATTTATTGTTGTAGAATCTTAATACATTTTAATGTTGGAGGTGTCCCAGAAATTCTAATGAAATGTACAGCCAAATGAAAATATTGGTGATTATCAACAAGTATAATACTGCTTTGAACTTAGAATACTTTCATATAAAGCCTATGGAGTCACCAGAAAATATATATTTAATGTCTCCAAATGTTTGAATGTTGTTTTCATGTATATGTATATGGATAATTATGCTTTTAACTAATAAGAAATGAAATTTCTCATAAAATTAAAAAAAAAAAAAAAATCTTTGTGTTGAAGCTTTGAGAGTTTGCAGACATCAAGATAATTCACCCCTAAACACTTCAGCGTGTGTCTTCTAAGAACAAGGGCATCTTCCCACAGAGCCATAGGGCCCTGTCACGCTTGGGAAACTTAACACTGATACAACACTATTATCCAATGTACAGATTCAAATTTCTCCCACTGTCTCAACGATGGCCTTTCTAGCTGTGGGGTTACTTTTGGGTATCATAAAGAGACAATCCCCTTCCCCCATCTCAGTGCATATCTGAGAACTAGATCCTTGCTGTCTGTTGAGGAACTGATTTTTCACAAATATCCCTTGTAAAGTGTATTTCAGAACTTTTTTTTTCATTTTAAAAGCAATTTCTTGAAGTATATCATTCATACATGAACATACATAAACAATAAGTGTTCAGTAAACATTGTGAACTTACAAAACAAACATGCATAACATCATACAGGGCTCCCATACATCATCCCACCACAAATACTTTGCATTGTTGTGAAACATTTGTTAAATTATGAAAGAGCCCGTCGTCAAAGTATTACTACTAACTATAGTCCGTATCTTACTCCCCTATACTTTTTTTTAAAGGATTTATTTATTTATTTATTTATTTACTTTTACCCATTTTTACGCCCCCCGTTTTTGCTGTTTTTGTGTCCATTCACTGGGTAATTCTCTGTGTGTGTTTCCTGCCCTCTCTTCTCATCATTCTCCTCCTGTCTTCACTGGGATTCTAACCTCGGAAACTCCAATGTGGGAGAGAAGCATCCTAGTGCCTGCACCACCTTAATTTCTGGTTTTTCGGCATGTCTCGTCTTGGCTCTCTCTTGTGTCATTCTGTTATGTCAGCATCTTGCTGCATGGTTCGCAGGGCCTGACGGAGCACCCACACATGGGGCCTGTGGGGCTCACCCGCGCACGGGGCCTGGTGGCCCACGCACCTTCTGTATTTTTCTTTTTTTAAAATTTTTACTGGGAGGTCCTGGGGATTGAACCCAGGTCCCTCCATATGGGAGACGATGCCCAGCCATTTGAGCCACATCCGCCCCCCTGCTATATCTCTTAAGTTGACCAAAGATATCTAGAGTTACAGTCTTTTCCCACACAGGATGGTCATATAATAAATCAGTCTTGTTTTATCACCAGCATTCTAAAAACCAGACCTAGGGAGAAAAACTAGGTCTGGGGACACATGCATGGTTTCTAATATAGCGACTGTTTCGCCTACCCTGATTATCACAAAATCAGGTCAACGAGAATATTTGCATATTTCAGAACTTTTGACCTCAGAGTTAAGACACCCCCAGGGCAACACCACCCAAATCACAAACATCTAGTGCCTGAAGAGGCGGCCACACATGACATCACACACCACTCTGGCAGAGTTCCCCAGATTCCTCTGTGCCCCACCCCGGGGAAATGAGTCCAGCCCCGCTTCCCTCTCCACCACTCACATTTCCTCAAATTCCACTTCAAATACTTCCCTTCTCTGCTTCATTCTTCAGCCTTCCTCAGTTGCCACAGGCAGATCTGTCTCATTTCATAACACCTTGGCCTGAGGCTGCTGTTTTCTCTCCTGCCCTCCCTCCCTCCCCCCTCAGCTCCCTCTCTAGGTCTAATCATGTCTGTTTCATGCACAAGCAGTCTTAGCATTACCCCTGTTTTAAAGAAAAGAAAAGCTGTGTTTGGAAATTCTATTTTTTTTTTAAACTTGATTTCTATTTATTTGAATAAATAGCATAGTAACAAAAATAGTGTTTAGAAGATGTAAATGACATTGCTAATTCTGCTTAATCTAATTTATCACCCATTTTGAGTTTCTCAAGTTGCTTTCCTGGCCCTGTCTGTGTTTAAACCTATTACAGCAACAGAGTGAAACCAGTTTTGTTTTCTGCTAAAAGTTATAAGGTGTGAAATTAAATGTGAAAAGGAATCCATGTCACCAACTTCTAAAGCTTTTTTTTTTTTTTTTTTTTTAAGATTTATTTATTTCTCCCCCTCCCCCTTGTTTTGTGCTCTCTGTCTGCTCTCTGTGTGTTCTTCTGTGTCTGCTTGTCTTCTCTGTAGGCAGCACTGGGAACCTATCCTGAGACCTTACGGAGTAGAGAGAGGCTGCTCAGTCTCTTGCACCACCTCAGTTCCCTGGTGTGCTGGGTCTCTCATTGTCTCTCCTCTGTGTCTCCTTTTGTTGCATCATCTTGCTGCGCCAGCTCTCCGTGCAGGCCAGCACTCTGCGTGGGCCAGCTTGCTTTTCACCAGGAGGCCCTGGGAATCAAACCCTGGACCTCCTATATGGTAGGTGGGAGCCCAGTCACTTGAGCTACATCCGCTTCCCTTGAAAGCTCTTAAAAGTGCTTAAAAGATGCTTCTGGGTGAGCAGATGTGGCTCAAGCATTTGAGTGCCTGCTTCCCACATGGGGAGGTCCCAGGTTCGGTTCCCTGTGCCTCCTAAAAACAAAAGAACAAACAACAAGCAAACAAATGAAAAAACTAACTCAGGGGAGCCGATGTGTCTCCGTGGTTGAGCGCTGGCTTCCCACATATGAGGGCCTGGGTTCAATCCCTGGCCCCAGAACCTCAAAAAAAAAAAAAAAAAAAAAGATGCTTCTGTGAAATGTATACAAATCTCTCTCTTCTTCCTTCCTATTGTCTTTAAATTCAGTTTTCTTCAAGAACCAGAAAGAAAGCTTAAAAATTAAACAATAACAGCTTCTAGTCCATTTCATTGTCCTTCTCACTCCCACCATTTTGTAGTACTTAACAATGCTGCTTTCTACAGTTTTCTCTTTAGATGTTTTAGTATTTTATGGTTTAACAAGGATTTCACAAGCTAGGTTAGGAAGCTAACCACCATTTATAGCATTTATTTCTGTAAGTAGAAAATATGTTCCAAATTCCAAACACCCAATTCACAATGAACCTCTGGAACACGAGCCATTGATGGGTGTGCCTGCCTGCACTTGTTTCAGAGTCTAAAAGCACAACCTGAGCTCTTCTTTAATCCTAGATGTGCCAGTCTTTTCCAGCCTATAGTCCATTAAAATTATAATTGTGACAGTCCTCCTCCAAGGTGCACAGAAGACCCTGAGACGAATGAGGACAGAGGCGGGGCAGGCCCCTGAAATGGGACCCAGATCCCATTAGATGTAACCCTGGTGAAGAAAGAGCAGTGCCCACCTGCGGCTCAAACCTGCCAACGACAGGGCCCCTTGCCCGGGAACCAGAAACAGGCCCTCAGCGCTGGGATGGGAGCTGTGCTGTGCATACACGCCTGGCCGCACGTGTTTGAACACAGAGCTGGATAAGCTGTGGCCCCTGCTTGCGGGCTAGTTGAAGAACACAAAACAAATATACACAAAAAGATAACAAATGATACTGACTAATTACACAGAGTAGAGAGAGATTATCCTAGGCGGAGGTGGTGAGAGGAAGCTTCGCATTGGAGGTAAAACTTAAATCAGGCCTGGAGATGCAGCTGCACAGGACATGCTCGGGGCCCAGGGAGACCCGCGGCCCATCCCTGGAGGAGTGGATACACTGCACCTGCTCATGGAGAGCTCCAAAGGCCAGGGGAGGAAGTGTGGTCCATCAGCCCAGCCCAGAGCACGTGTTCCCAACAAACGCCCAGGATAAGGCAACATGTAACACGCAAGGTAGATGCACAAGAGATACATTGTCCATCCTTGTCACCAGCAAAATGCCCAAATGCAACTTGGAGGGGGCGATTGAGTGAACTGGCAGGAGAAAGCTGAGTGCTCTTTGTGGCCCGCCTGCTCCTGCATCCCCTGGGTGCTTGCTGAAAATGCAGATTCCTGGATGCTAACTCTGATCTCTTGAATTAGAATCTATGGGAGTGGAGTCCAGGAATCTGCTGTTTACAAGTTTCCCACTTGACTGACTCCAAACCACTGATTGAGAGGAGCAAAAGCAGGAGCTGTGAAGTCCCAGGAACTCAAGCTGCTCACTAAGCACTTGTGGGCCACAAGTGCTTAGCCCTGTGGGCCTCAGTTTCCCTGATAGGTGTAAAACAGAAAAGCAGAATGGAGTACATATGTGTGGTGATGATAGTGGCCATCAACTCACTGTCAATTAGTGATTCATCACATGTGCTGGTTGCCAAGTTAAGCATTTGTCAGGCTCTAATTCCCACAACAGGCTTTATGAAGTAGGAATTTCAGTGGTCTGCTTTTGCACATGAGGATATCAAAGCTCAGAGAGGTTGAGTGACTTACCCAGTCACACAGCCCATGAGTGGTGGATCTGGGATTCTAATTCAGGTTTCTGAGACAGAAAGGACAGCTGTGGACTGCGGATGTGCAGGAACATGTCAAATGACTCAGGAAAATGGCTAGTCTAGGCTTGATTGTTCTCCTGGAAGCCATGTTCACTGGAGGAGGGCAGATCATGCCTGTCTACACCAAACCCAATTCTTTTCATTAAAGACAAAATAAATAATCCATTGTACTTTTGGCCAGCCTCTGGGGTGCTCTCGATCCTACCACAAACGGCTCATCCTCTATATTTTACACTCTGTGTGGAGAGAAGCTCAGGGCTGTCTTCTTCTCCCAGGCAGGAAAAGTTCTCGGCAGAGACCCCTTTCTTGTCTCATGGTAACTGGGCCAAGTGGCCCTAAGTATTTTATCCTATTTAATTCCTCTCCAAAAAATTAAATGGTCTGATTCTCTCACACAAAGAATCCTTTGGATAGGCAGATGGCTCTGCTAGTGGTGTCCATTTCTACCCCTCTGCTCCAAAAACAAGCAGCTTTTCTCTACCCCTTTCATTTATATCATGAAATCTCCTTATTTCGATTGCAAGACAAAGCAAGCATCCCTGTGGCTTAGGACCTATGACACTGCATACCACCTAGAATCCAAACAGCCCCTTCAATAGACACAAACACAAACCGCAAGCGTGTCCCCCCATGTCCCCTGCAGTGGGAGTCTGTGAACAATAACCTGTTACCACCCAGGGGGCCTGTGACAGAAGGAAGCCCTTTAAACCCTGAGGGCACCTTGAGAGCTAGCAATGCCAGGTGTCTAAGCATGCTGAGCCTGTCGGCAGCAATCTCACTCTACGATAGGAAGCTCAGCAGTGCTTGAAAGAGGCACCAATCTCCCTGGCCTTTGGCATGTTGTCCATAGCAGTCCCTCTAAGTCTTGGCAGATTTGGGGCTTATCCCGGGAGCCTTGTGAAGGCAGGACTGTGTCTCTCTTGATTCCGAAGTGCCTAGTGTGTGGAGGGCACACACCAGATTTTTGCTGAGTTAGTGTCTATCCACGGCGGAGGGCCAGGTTCAGTGTTTACTGTGTTGGTGGCCCCACAGCTCTGCAGTTCGTGTTATCCGTGGTAGGTGCCTGGAGAACTTTAGACTCCCTCTGAGTAGAGGATGCAATTTGCCACTTGCTATATGACCTGTAATTAATCTTATCTCGGTGTGAGCCCCATGATTTATGCTGGGTATTTTGTTTTGATTTTGAAAATGGAAATTGAATATCCTGAGAAAGGAACTCACTTTGGTCTTGACAGGTGAAGTCAAAGTACAAATGCGCCAACGGGAGAAAAACAGACAAGCAGAGTCACGGGCATTTCTAAAGGGCTGGGTGATTTTATGACTAATCATTCCAATTACATGCTTGTTCAGATACTGGTTCCCCTGGCTACAGAGACAGGGTTTGTGGGAAAAGGAATGGAAATTCGATCAGGAGAAGTTTAAATAGAAACGACTCTTTGCCAGGGGGAATGGAAGGAGTGTGTCCCTTCATAGAGCCGAGAGGAAGCAGGAGCGGGAACGGAGAGTCAACCCAACCTGACGCCCGTGGACGGCACCGCCGCATGGCCCCTCGTGGGAGGAGACGGGCACGAGGCTCATGCGTGGCAGGTTGTTAGCCCTCAGCAGTACAGGATTGCCTGGCACACCTCAGCCTGTTACCTGCTCTACCTGGGACCATAGCACACGTTCGAGATGCACAGGAAGGCTTCCAGGCCTTTTCCTGGGCATGGAGGAACTCAAATGTAATATATATATATTTTTTTAAGATTTTATTTATTTATTCATTTATCCTCCCCTTGCTGCTTGTGCTCGCTGGGTCAGCTAACCACACCGTGCGGGCGGGCTTGCCTTCACCAGGAGGCCCCGGGAACCGAACCCGAGGCCTCCCATATGGTAAACGGGAGCCCTACTGATTGAGCCACAGCCGCTTCCCTCAAATGTAATATTGACCTCATTTGCAATCTTTCTATCCAACAAGATAAAAATATCTTTTAAAGAAGAAGGCTTTCAAGAGAGCATTCTCAGAAGCTACACTTTTTAATAACTCTTCCTTCTGTATTCCTAGGCCAGCGTCTCTCAAACATTGTTATCTGCTGGTCTCAGGAGAGAAAGCCGCTCAGTGCTCTGTAGAATCAAGAAAAGTGGGGATGGATCTGGGATCCATTAAGTGGATCCTGCAGGCAGAAAGAGGCCCTGGCATGCACCATCTGCTCCTGCTCACCCCGACTGGTAACTGGGAGGCGTTTCCCTCTAATGGGGAGAGGCAGAGGGGTGAGGTGAAGGAAAGGTCATGTGTGTCTCCTGCCTATTTGGTGGCTTTGAGTGGCAATAACTTATCTGTACCCCAGGTTCTATAATCAGGGGTGGGGTACAATAGGAGAACCCCAGAAAGCAGAGGTGGGACCCAGAGAGACAATTGGAAGCCATAGCTTTACCAGCAATGCCCTTAACAGGTTTTCTTCCAACTCAGGCCATTGTATCCTATTGACAATTTAAGTCCTAGGGGGACATTTCAGGAAACAAGATCTTTGTCATGGCTCAGGACAAAAATAGAGAAGTGTATTATTCTTCCAGGAGCTGCTCCTCACGGTTGCCTAGCTGTCAGAATTGGATGCCAGGGACCCCGAAGACCACACATTGCCCCCCACAAATTCACCAGTCCACACATGTGCGCTAAGGGAGAAAGTCAATGAAATCAAAAACAAATCCCTCGTGGGAGGGTGAGGCGTCACTACTGTGGCTAAATGTTTGTCCCCTGACTAAGTGTACTGCTTCTGAGATGCACTGCCTTTCTCTTCTCTGCACGTACTGACTGAGCGGATGGGCTGGAGGTGGGTGATGCAGCTGTTCTTGGAGCTTCAATTTAAATGAGAGGAAAATTGTGGTATTGAAGGTCAGAAGATGTTCCCCAAAAATTTTTGAGTAAAATTTTGAAGGTGGAAGAAGAAAGGTCAGGGAAGAGAAGGCCCAGGTCACAGGCAGGCTCTCAGCCGGACCTTTCTGGGCCCCTGCCGTAAGCCCTTTCTCCCTGCCATTTGGTCTTCAGATTATTCAGTGTTTAATGTGGAAAACATGTCACTGGTGTCAAACAAAGGGAGGTGCAGGGGTCTTCTTCAAACAGCACAGCCCACGCCTACCAAATTCAGGTTTGGTTTAGCTGCGTATTTAAATATATTGGCATCTCATTCTCTCTCTTCACAAGAAAATGAACTTTACAAAATCCCTTGGCCTGAATAAATGAATAAGTGGTAGATGAGAGAATGTGCAGTTATTTAAAAAGTCTATCAAGTCGAGTCCCCCGGAAGGGAAGAAGCAGGAAGAGGGGACAGCAGCAGGAAAGATGAACAGAATGAGGTTTTATCTGGTCACTCTTTGTCAGAAATTTGTATTTTCCTATGAGTGGTGTTTGCATCCTTGAGCCCAGGGTAGGGTGGGGGTTCAGGGACCAAACAGCAGGAGAGCACAGAACCTAGGATACTTCCCTCCCTCCCTCCTCTTCCCCCGGACACACACACACACACACACACATACACACACACCTCCCTAGCTACATAGAGCTGGTTTATCTCTTATTACTGAAGGCATTTTTGGCAACAATCAATCCCCTTTAAAATTTTATTTTCCGATTTACAGAAAAAAAGAACCCAACCAACACAACGCTCTACTTACATCCCCTGGTGTTCATGTCTGATCCTGGCTAATATTCATGAACATAGTCGTCTGCTACTTTGAATTCTAATTCTTCACTCACTGAGTTTTTGTCTGCACATTTCCACATGTGGATAATTAAGTTATAGTCACCAAAAGCTCCCACATAGGTAAGAGACGTACACTTGCTGCTTTTATTACCTACCGCTTCCTAGCCAGCCTCCACTGTACAGCCTGCAGGTAACAGAGCTTCACAGTTATGGAGAGTGGTAGCAGTTTAGCTCTGCTTTTTTCCCAAAAAAAAAGATATAATGTGGTCCTGGCTAAGCAGAAACACGTTTCAACTCACACAGTGTTTCTAGAGTTTGAAAAGTTCAGGCCCGAAAGAAACGAAATTAGCTGGAAAGTCTTGGCTGCTTCCTACTTTATAACAAATCATAGGTGTAAAGTCCAAAAGGGCTCCAATTTCTACCCCATATTTGACACCCCAGACTCCACCCCAGACCACGGCAGTGACATGAAGGCCTGCTGCCCGCGCCCGGCCCTCCCCACGAAGGTGTGTGGGGACAGAGACACCAGCCTTGCTGGGCCCCGTGACCTCGACTCTTCCGGCACCGACAAGGTGCTGCTGCCAGCCCCACAGTTGCAGGATTACAAGTGGATTAGCCTCAGGAGTTGCTGGAGAGTGTCCGGAAGAATGAATGGTGAGGCAGTGCTTTCAGGGTCCAGGGCCATAATGAGCAGTAAGGCAAGCACAGGGGGGCTGGACAGAGCCGGAGGCAGCTGGAATCTGCCTGAACTTTTCCAAAACTTGGGCTAAAGAAAGAGTGAAAAAGTCCTCAGCTAAGGAGCTTAGGGCTGACTCACAAAACAGTTGCCTTTTCACCTCTCCCCTTTGCCCTTTTACTTTCTTAATCATATAAAATATAACTTTGGATGTTCAGCTTAAATCTTGGAGAGGACTGTCTTTACTTACAGGCAGAAATTCTTTCTTTGTTACTGTTTTCTCAGCACAGCATCCAGGACAAAGAAAGTGCTCTGTGGAGCTTTGTCTAAATGAGTCCTCTTCTTACATTCTTCTGCTACTGGTAAACTAAAGGGTAAAATTTTGGTCCCTCACAGTGAAGTAAATGTGTTGCTCTTGCATAGAGCCTGTGTGAAACCTTGGTGATTTGCTATTTTTGTTTGTTTGTTTTCCTATTTTTAAAATTTTATTGAAGTATATCACTTATACATAAACATACATAAATAATAAGTGTATAGTAATAGCTGTGAACTTAGAAAACAAACATACATAACATCATACAGGGATATCATACCTTACCCTACAAACAATACCTTGCATTGTGAAACATTTTTAACTAATGATTAAAGAGCATCCTCAAAATATTACTACCAACTGAAGTATCTTACATTTGGTGTATTTTTGTTTGGTTTGCTTTTACTTTTCCAAGCACTTGATTGTGATTTGATACTCTGCATAGATTGAAACATTTAGTTGATTTTATTGACTCTCATATAGCAAATAAGATGTCTTCACATTTAATAGATGCATTTGTAATCTTATTAACTAATGCAGTTTAAGGTGTATGATGAATCAACTCCCAAAACAAGTAAAATGTCTAATTTTATTCTCCTTTTCAACAGAGCTCTCAACCCCATTCATATAAAGCTCTGAGGAGATCCACAGACACGAGGACCAAGAACTCAATTCAGATCCTTGGCAGATGGACATCGGTCTCCTCCATTACCCAACAGGATGGAGACCACACCCTTAAATTCTCAGAAGGAGCTGTCATCGTATAACGATGGAGAAGATTGCCAGGGAAATGGAGTTCTACGGAAGGGTGTCTCTGCCCCAGGGGATAAAGTGGATTCTGGCCAAATCTCCAATGGGTATTCAGCAGTTCCGAGCCCTGGTGCAGGAGATGACACCCGGCACCCTGTCCCAGCAGCCACTACCACCCTAGTGGCCGAGGTTCATCATGGGGAGCGGGAGACCTGGAGCAAGAAAGTGGATTTCCTCCTGTCAGTCATTGGCTATGCTGTGGACCTGGGCAACGTCTGGCGCTTTCCCTACATATGTTACCAGAATGGAGGAGGTCAGTACCCTGGGCCACAAATTGAAGCCCCTTGGGAGGCCAGAGGAGCCCTGTCTTTTCTGTATTGTTTAACTGATAGGAGTTTGGGGACATGGTTACTTAGACTCTCAGGCTAATCTAAAAAACAAATCCTCAGTAAGTCAGAAAGCTTAGGCCAGCATGTCTGAGGCTCTTTGGTTTATAAAGTTGGACAAAAGCTCTCCCAAATCTGATCTCCATAGTCATTAGTGCAGCATTTGTTGAAGGGCCCCTCTTCTGATCTGTGCATTATCCAAGCTCTGCCCTCTACTGATCTAGAAGTGAGGGAGTGAGTGGCTGTCAGCACTGTGCTCAGCATCTCCACTCCTGGCAGGTTCTGCTCAGAAGAGTCTAGAGGGATTAGATCTGGACAAGGGAAAATTGGGAGGTGGCTCCAGAGTCCCAGACCCAGCTGGGCCTTTGGACCTGTGTGAGATCAGAGAAGGGCATCAGCTTAGGTCCATGGTCTTAAGTCACCAGCCTGGGTGTGATCCAGAACTGAACCCAGCCACAGCATAAAATTAATGCCAACCCCAAACCATGCATGTCTATACCTTATATCTCATAGAAAATTGATAGAGTTTTTGAGGCCAGAGACCTTGTACCCCTCAAAGTGTCAAGAGCAATTAGCTAGAGATTATCAAATATAGTAGCTGACTGTAGGCATGAATATGTGAGCCCTTGGGGAAAGTAGAGCACGGGAGAGAAGTGAGAGCAGGAGAGAAGTGAGACAGGCCTCTGTGTTGACATTGGACTTGTTATCAGAATAGGAAAAGGACAAAGGTTGGGAATCAAATCAGTCTATTTTGACAGGAGATCTGGCTATAGATTTGCAGGGTAGCTAAGAGGAGGTTGGGGTATAATCCATTTGTATCATCCTCACTTCTTCCATGTCCTGACGCAAGAGTTGCCTGGATTTGCTGGATCTTTTAAGGGCCTCTGTCCATGCAGCTGCAAAGACAATTCCAGAAAGGTCTGGGAAGACCAGAGTTCCTTCCCTACCTGATAAGGTGGTATAGATAATCACCTTATCTCCAGCCTGGGAGTTTATCCTGAGCATTATATAAGGGGCTGGGTTGCTGATGACAGGAACCTTCTGTAAAGCTGGTCACTCAAACCCTTTAGATGAAATCTACCACAAAACACGTGGTTCTTATTCAGGTCACATTTACTCAGTGTGATTTTATATTAGGCGGGGCCTTTCTGATTTGCCCCGAGTTCAGGTTTCTAGGTTCAAAGCACTTATGGCATGGAAAGTGATCAGGGAAAATCATAGCTGACCACCCTTTGGGTTAAAACAGGCTGCAAGTGAGTTCTCCCCAGCCTCAGTCATGCAGCCACAGGAGATACAGGAGGCACCAGCATGGCAGTGCAGCAGCAGCTCTGCACTGTCTCATTTTGTGAAAGGCTCCCCTTTTCAGCCACATCTGCAAAGGTGACTCATGAGGGATAATTCTGGATCTCTGGAGTTATGGAGATATAGTCAAATATCAACAATCAAGTGTCTGGGCTATGGATAATACAGATGCACAAAGACCCTAATTCAGAGACTCGTGGCTGTTGCAGCTGGCAGGTCCCTTCCAGGTGATCTGTTCCATCTGTCCCAAACACTACTCCACTTATTGATTGCATCAGAGTCACCTGAGAAGCTTGGAAAAAAACCCAAAAAACTTTGTGTTACACCATCCATACCTGGAGATTCTGTTTTGGGAGGTTTGGGGTGGGGGGGGCAGGAATCCATGTGAGTGTGTTTTAAGCTCACCAGTGATTCTGGTGTGTGTCTGGGTTTGGGAACCTCAGTTCTCCTCAACCCTGTCATTTTATAAGGGAGGAAATTGGTGCTCAGAGAGGGGAAGTGGCCCAGGGTCCTGCAGGCAGTTAGACATGGAGCTGGCGCTGGTGGCTGGTCTCAACTCCCAAACCCAGCTTTCTTTCTGCTTCACTGTCTGCCTTCTCCAAAGTCTTGTTCTAGCTGTGGTGCTCCATTACTCCTCCTTCTGGTGAAGCACTAAGACCAGGGAGTGTGATGAAGTCACACAGCACTGGGTGACTTTGAGGCATTCACACCTTCAGAGGGCTCTGTGGTTCTCTGCATGACCCCTTGTGTCCAGATCAGGTGGGTTGCACTGGGACACACGTGAGCTTGGAGTGAAATTTTCTTTCCTTTGCCTCAGGGGCATTCCTGCTCCCCTACACCATCATGGCCATTTTTGGGGGGATCCCCCTTTTCTACATGGAGCTCGCACTGGGCCAGTACCAGAGAAATGGATGCATCTCAATATGGAGGAAAATCTGCCCAATTTTCAAAGGTAACTGAAGGGCTTGGGTGGGTGGGGAAGAGGGACCTCCCAGGGAAGTGGTGATTTCCATCAATGGGTGGGAGCTGGGGACCTTTCTTCTGGAATCAATAAGGTCTTAGGCATCCTTGGAAAATAACTTGAGTAAGTTTTTGGCTGCTAAGGTGGTATAAAATTGTTTAAGGGAAACAAAATAAATTATAATTAAAGCAAACTAATTAGTTTAAAATAACAAATTTATTATTTACATAAAATAAAAATGTAAAATAAAAAATTAAACATGTTAACACACAGATATTTTCTAAAACATGTTACCTTGCAGAAACATATGAGTTTGCAGAACATATCACTTTGGCCATGGTGCCCTCCAATGCTCTGTTTTGGTCTTTGACTGTTGCCCTTTAAACTTGTCCCCTCACCCTCTCCTTCTTCCCAGGGATTGGTTATGCCATCTGCATCATCGCCTTTTACATGGCCTCCTACTACAACACCATCATAGCCTGGGCCCTCTACTACCTCATCTCCTCTTTCACGGACCATCTGCCCTGGACCAGCTGCAAGAACTCCTGGAACACAGGCAACTGCACCAACTACTTCTCTGAGGACAACATCACCTGGACTCTCCATTCCACATCCCCTGCTGAAGAGTTTTACACGTAAGTGCACGTAAGTGAGGGGCTAACGTGTCAGGGGCAGGCCACGCCCCTGACATTTGGCTTCCAGGAAGAAGGCAGCAGACAGGGGGCTCTTCACCCCTCTCTCACTGATCTTCTGAGAGGTGCAGCTAGCAGGACTGGGGAGTAGATGTGAGGGAGGGGGTGGCAGGGCTGGCCCCAGGCAGGAGTTGGCATTGAGAGACTTTGCCTTGGATTCCTTAACCTGACCCTTCTGTGCCTGTCCCCTTCTTTCTGTTACACACACAATGTACCCAGCCTGATGCGTCCCTTCACGTTCCAAAATTACTCCCCTGCATCAAAACAGCCCCTTTTCCTGGGCCCTCCTGTCAGCCCATTGTCATGGCAGCAAAGCACCTCACAAACCATTTCAAATAGCTTATGTTTTAATATGCTGACTTCATAAGTGGTTGTGCACCTTTTGGAAGAAGGGAGTATTTGATGCTGGAATTTCAAGCAGTGTGGCAGCTGGGGGAGCTATTTTGGAATGGGATGGGGGTCCAGTCCCACACATATAAATCTTCATGTACCAATATGCAAGACATGTTGTTGACAGGGTTGGGGCCTGTATCAGTCTACCAAGGGGTGCCGATGCAAAGTACCAGAAGTCTGTTGGCTTTTATAAAGGGTATTTACTTGGGGTAAAAGCTTACAGTTACAAGTCCCTAAAGAGTCCAACTCAAGGCTGCTTTCTCACCAAAGTCATTTGCCATGTGTTGAAGTAAGATGGTCGCTGATCTCTGCGGAGGGTTCAGCCTTCCCCTCTCTCTCAGCTGCAGCCTGGGGCATAGGGGTCGTTTCTTTCCATGCCTTCTCAGCTGTTCTGGTCCCTTCCCAAGGTCAGCTGCAAACCATTAGGTAAATGGCTCATCTCTCCCCGGAGCCCCAGGATCAAAAATGACAGGGTTCTCTCTCTTCCCATGTCTTCTTGAGTGAGTGTCCATTTATATCAGCCCCCCAAGGGGGCAGGGACTCAATCTGAGTTACACCTTACTGTCTGGTCAAATCAAAGCCTTAATCTTAACAGGTAATTTAATCAAGGGTCCCTCAACTGAATCCAATATAATCAAAGGGTATCATACCCAGAATAGATTAGTTTACAAACATAACCTTTCTCTTTTTGGGATTCACAAAAATAATCTCAAACTGTCACAGGATCCCACCCAGGAAAGGAGTGCCTTGGAAGTCTGCTGTTGGACTTAGCATTCTTCCCAGCTGACTGTGCCCCTACAGGATGGGCAGGGCCAATCCTAGCTCTTTCTGCAGCTCACCAACCATCTGGTCCTTGTGGAGCAGTGTCCGTGTTTTCCTCTTGGCACTCTCTTAGAGTTGTCACAGATTCTATGTTCAAGTCACTGTTCAGACCCTCTCATGTACTCTCTTTCACCCCAGGCGCCACGTCCTGCAGATCCACCGGTCTAAGGGGCTCCAGGACCTAGGGGGCATCAGCTGGCAGCTTGCCCTCTGCATCATGCTGATCTTCACTGTTATCTACTTCAGCATTTGGAAAGGTGTCAAAACATCTGGCAAGGTGAGGAGGACTCCGGCTGCTGCCCAGGCCTGCTAAGGAGCACCACAGGGTCTCAAACTCAGGACCCAGTATCCTAGATGGCCATAGGCAAGGGGACAAGCATTGTTTTCTTCAATGCCAAACATGCTCCATGATGCTCAATCTCTCTTCCCAAATTTTTAGAAAATTATGGAAATGGGCCAATCCCAAGAACCATTATATGATTTTTTTTTCAAAATTCCTTTAACCCACTGGTAGTATCACAATTAATCATAGTGACAGTAATTTATTGAAAATCCATTGCAGACCAAATTCACTGCATTATATCCACTGGATAACTTTATTGTCTCCTGCTAGATATTTCCCCCATTTTACAGATATGGAATGGGCTTAGAGGTAGCTGGTAATGGCCAAGCTGTGAATTAAGTCTATGTTGATTTGATTCTAAAGTCAGTGATCTTTTCTGCCACACCACCCTGCCTCCTAAAATTATAGAAAAAGAAGTGGAAACTTCTTTCTTGGAGGTCTTCAAAAATAAAAGACATGGTATGCTTGAAAGTAGTTAAAATGGGAAATTTTATTTTGTATGGATGCTACCACAACTAAAAAAAAAAAAAAAAAAAAAAGACCCAGACACCCACTCGCTGCCCTCTTGGCCTTTCCCTGGGATGGCACAGTGAGAACCTGCATTTCTGCTCTCTTTCCTTACAGGTGGTATGGGTGACAGCCACATTCCCTTATATCATCCTCTCTGTCCTGCTGGTACGGGGTGCCACCCTTCCTGGAGCCTGGAAGGGGGTTGTCTTCTACCTGAAACCCAACTGGCAGAAACTCCTAGAGACAGGGGTAAGATAATGAAGAAAAAAGTGGGGGCCTGTCTGTCGTTTTACTAACTGATGCTAGTCCTCCTCTGAATAGGACAGTAAGGACAAGTGAATTTGGTTTCATATGCAAGTATGTCTGCAATAATGCTTTAAACCAGCAATACAAGCATGAAAAATACAGGTGAGGCCACAGGATTGGTTGCACTTGATATATGACTGTCCCTAGAATAAGCCTCGAAAAACTGGTTTTTCACATGTGGCCACGTGGAGCAATGAGAGGTGCTGACCCTGCTGGTGCCCAGCCTAGCCTGGCCTTGTTCCCTTGCCCCCATCCCTTACCTCTGCTGTGTTCCAGGTGTGGGTAGATGCCGCGGCTCAGATCTTCTTCTCTCTTGGACCTGGCTTTGGGGTTCTACTGGCTTTTGCTAGCTACAACAAATTCAACAACAACTGTTACCAGTGAGTATCTGAGGTCCCCCAAGCAAAGCCTGAAAGTGGGGCAAGCGGAAGCCAGCTAGTCTGGAGGAAGGCTATAGGGTGGAGCTGATGGCCTCAAACCTGACTGGGCTCAGGTTGTGAGGAAACTGCCCCCTCAAGGGCGCCTCAGGTCCTTTGGCAAGAGCTCCACCCTGGTCGTAACCTCACCTGCCTCTCAGAGGTTGAAGGAGGCCCAGGCCACTTGCGTTTTGTGAAAGCTCCTGTGTAGATATAAATATAAAATTTTTTATTCCGGTAATATATCCATATACAACATAAAATTTCCCTTTTTAATTACTTTCAACTATACAATTCAGTGAAAGTCCCTGTATATTTTTTTTCAAAAGCAATTTTTAAAATTCCAAAGCAGGTTTACAAAAATTGCAACGTATATTAAATGTTCAGATTTAACTAATTAATGTGTTTAATCAAAAAGTACAATGTTAGGAGAGCAGGTGTAGCTCAGTGGTTGAGTGCCTGCTTCCCATGTACGAGGTCCTGGGTTCAATTCCCGGTTCCTTCTTTAAAAAAAAAAAAGTATAATGTGATACTTTTTATGTAGGCATACACAAAAAGTATAATGATTGAACTGTTCTGATTGACACAATGTTATAATTTGTGTGGCAAAATCTCATTTCAGAATTTTTGACAAACAGAGAGTGTTGTATCAATGATACATCACTCATCTTTAGACTAAACTTTGTTTTCGTGGTCTACAAAGATGACAATGTCCAGCAATCTATTGTGCTATTTATAAGGCAATTACAGGATTTAAGGGGGAAGAAAAAAAAGGAACTCACGTGAAACCACATGGCCTTGTATTGGGACACCAGCCTGAAGTTGTGTGATGAGGTCTTTTTTTTTTAGATTTTTTTATTTATTTATTCATTTATCCCCCCCTTGCTGCCCGTGCTCGCCGGGTCAGCTAACCACGCCGTGCGGGCGGGCTTTGCCTTCACCAGGAGGCCCCGGGAACCGAACCCGGGGCCTCCCATATGGTAAGCGGGAGCCCTACTGATTGAGCCACAGCCGCTTTCCTGATGAGGTCTTTTAAAAGTGTCAGGGTATCTCTGTGTGGTGGTAACCACTGGCAGCTAGTCCTTCGAGGCTGATCTCACCAGCCCAAGAGGCCAGGCTCTGGGAGAAGGGGAGGGACACAGGACAGACCTGAAAGCCCTCTGAGTTCAGACAGACACCCCATAGACTCCTGACCTCAGAAATGTCTCAGCCACCTTGGGTTTTCTATTCCAGAGATGCCCTGGTAACCAGTGTGGTGAACTGCATGACGAGCTTTGTTTCGGGATTTGTCATCTTCACGGTGCTCGGGTATATGGCCGAGATGAGGAATGAAGAGGTGTCTGAGGTGGCCAGAGATGCAGGTAGGACCTTGGGTTCTGATTAGGGCCCTTGCTCCTACTGAATTGCTTTGAGTTGGTCTGGCCTGGGTTACTCTTTGCTGCTCTTTGGACCTTTACAAATATCTAACTTTCAAGTCATTTTTAAATATTCCTTTTCAAATTTTCAGAGGTTTTAGAAAAACTTACTGCCCTGGAAAGCTCACCTTTGTCTATGCATTTGGGCCATGGCAGGATAGGGCAGCTGTCTTGGCCCCTAGTACCGGGACCTCAGAAATGTGACTTGGATGATTGTTTTAAAACCAGTGGGTTTGGGTCCTGGATCTAGATGACCAAGTCTAGTAAGCAAATAATTAATAATACCTCATACTTCCCCTTACAGAAAAATGTAGCTGACACTGCCAGTCTGTTTAATGATGTTTTCATGGAAAAAGAAAAAAAACAACAGATGTTGAAAAAGAGGCCATGACATCTGATGCATGGAGTTCCAAGGCTTTCTTGCTAACATAATATGTTGTCTTTGATCTGATGGGGTTCTCTGATCACCCCTGCACCCCAAAGGAGGGCACTCTAAGCTAGCCCATGAGAGATTGAGGCCATATCCCTTACACAATCAAAAGAGACTTTAAAATAGTGGGACATCTTTATTCCAAGGCCTCCATGACTACTGAAATGAATGTAAGAGTTCCTTCTATTCTGGAGCTAAAGCTATCAGAAGGGGCTAAGTGCTATGGAACTTTAGAGATATAAATCCTGGTTCCTCAAAAAAGGACTGATTTGTTATATAGTAGAAATTATTCTTCTTGGCAACAGTTTTGCTAGCCTTCCAGTCTTGGGTTTGTTTCTATCATCCATGCTGTTGGGACATGCACTTCTCCTGATGGCTACCATTCCCTACCAGCCTCCCAGGGTGCTTGGATGGTCAGGTGAGGTGGAGTGTGAGGAAACATTTGGTACATGTTAAAGCCTGGCTCACATGTGAGGTCTCATGATAAGAGTTGTAATTGTTGGTGTGGCTGTTTTCCTCCATGACATCTTTGGAGGACATCTCTCAGTGACTGTCCCCTCCACTCTCCCTCTGTCTCAGGCCCCAGCCTACTCTTCATCACATATGCAGAAGCCATTGCAAACATGCCAGCCTCCACATTCTTTGCCATCATCTTCTTCCTGATGTTAATCACACTAGGCTTGGACAGCACGGTGAGTGGAGAGGGAAATGGGCCCTGGGAAAGACAGAGAGGAGGAGGATGCCATGCCCATTCCCTCCCATCCTGGCCATCCTGGGGAGTGTTGGCTGCTCCCTTCTGCTCCCCCACCAACCCCTCATTCACTCCTCAGCAATGACACTTACTGCTCTTTAATATATTAGAGGGTCACTATTGAGACATTGTGGGTAAAGGAGCCTGGCACCAGACAATGGTGCCACAAAAGTGACCTGTTATTATGCACTGTCCTTTTAACCAGATGGTGGCACCTAAAGGCCAGGGCGAGGTCACTCTTGTTCTCAGTGTCCTGCCCAGCATCAGCTTGGCAGCTTGCACTTATCATGGAGCGAGTATCAGCTCTGAGTTGGCCCTTCTAGGACAACCAAACTCTTCCCAAGACCTTTAGACACCTCACAAATAGAAGTTCTGTCCATGAACTGTATATTCTTGATTTCCTAGGTGATGGGTTCTAAACGACAGTGTAAAATAGAGAAATATACTTTCAGGTGTTTTTATGGGCCAGTGAGTTGGGAAAACTGGTCATGATCGGTTTGACTGGTCACTCCACAATTCTACAGTCCCTGGGGTGATGCCCTCCCTTCCTCCTGGTCGCTGTCCTGGAAGGTAACAGACTTGTTGCAAAGCTTGCACTGTGATTGTTTGCATGTCCCTCTCAGTTTGCAGGCTTGGAGGGTGTGATCACGGCTGTACTGGACGAGTTCCCACATATCTGGGCCAAGCGCCGAGAGGGGTTTGTGCTCGGCGTGGTCATTACCTGCTTCTTTGGCTCCCTGACCACCCTGACTTTTGTGAGTACCATGGTCTTCAGGTTTGAGATGGCCTCCCCTGGGGCAACATAACCCTATGAGAAGCTGTTCCTTTCCTTCCACCCGACACAATGCCCTGGCTTTGGGGCCAAAGGAAGGGGAGAGGGGGCATCACTGCCGTTAAAGTTTATCATCAGATGTAAGAAGAAAAGTTATTTCTGGCAACATCTGCTTTAGAATCTGTGCTTGGTATCTGGAGGCTCTCAGCACTTCATAGTAGATCCAACTAGATTTCAGGCTTGGCAAAATATCTAGACAAAAGCTAGGATTTGTTTTCCCAGTCTATTTCCACTCCTTGGGGCTGCTTTCATGAGAATATTGCCCTGGTATATGGGACATCTGGAGGTTGGCATCTCACATTTGTAATGAGGTCACTTTGCCTCCTCCAGAGAACTTACAATGGTAAAGAAGTCAGACCCTCTCTGGTGACTTTTTTTTTTTTTAAGTAGCTGAGGCCAATACTGTAATGTGTGTCCCAGATAGTACCCACGGGCATCTTCAGCTTTGTGTCCTCTCCAACTCAGGGCAGACTTACAGATAGGCATCTTCAAGGCATGATTCCAGCAATGCTGGAGTTTCTGCAGGATGGAGTAGGACACAATGGAGTAGTGAGTTGGGACAGAAGGCAAAACAATGACCAATGTGCTCTGCGTGTCTGGTATCATGGATCCTCCCAGTTTGTCTTTTGAGATGGGGATTCTACAGAATAGAACACATCATAGGTGTGCAGTAAATAGAAGAAAGTTGAAAATAGTGGCTGTTTGGAGTTTGTCTCTTAAAGCTTAGTGGAGAGAGGAAATAAGAAGAGAGCATTCCTTGGGGCAGGAAGAGGGGATAGCGTCAGACCCACACTGCAAAGGCCATTCCCAGAGGCAGGCTCTGGGATACTTCTATTAGGTCCAAGGTGGAGATTTTTCAGAATTATACTTTAGTAGGGAGGGTCCTTACCCAAGTTCCCCATCTTCTTTCCAGGGAGGGGCCTACGTGGTGAAGCTGCTGGAGGAGTATGCCACAGGGCCTGCGGTCCTGACTGTTGTGCTTATCGAAGCAATTGCTGTGTCTTGGTTCTATGGTAAGATGCCTGCCTTCAGCCAGCCCGTAGCTGGAAGAATAGAAAAGGGCTGATTTCATTAAAAGCAGGCAGGGCCAGTTTATAAAATGTGACCTCCTGATGGGTCTGTGAAATAATCTCAGGTGACTGTCTTTTTCAGAAATAGATAATTTTTTCCTCTGCACTCTGTTAAACGGATTGGCCACACTCTTGAGGGGACTTTTTTTTTTCCTGCTGGATTTAAATGTTTATCCAGTGGAGACAGGCTGAAGCAGTTCCAGATTGCTCATCCATGGTGGGTGCTTAAGATCCTGATTGGTTCTAAGAATTAGACAGAGAACAAAGAACTAGTGCACTGTGAATGCATTTTCAGAGTGTACAATATACTACAGTTATATCGAGGGACCCCAAATTTAAGTTTTGCACAGTCAAGTGCCCTCCAGGGTCCAAGAACAGCTCAGAGGCTTATCTTCTAAGGAAGAGGCAAGACTATGTCTGTTTGCATTTTCTGCCCTGGTAAAATTTCAAATTCACTGCCTGCCCCCTGCCCTGATTCTGGGATGGATTTTGATAAGGGTGAAACAACCAGGGATGCAGAGAGGGCAGTTGACACAGGTCCCTGGAACTCCTGGGCTGGTATGGGGTAGGCACAGACCACTGAAGTGAAAAAAATCCAGGTTCAGAGATGACATTTCATTTTTACAATCAACACTAAACTAAATAAGGTGTGCTATTTCATTTTTAAAATGTCTTTATTTTCCTAGCTACTATGACAAAACAACTTTAGCATGGCAGTCCTTACATATAATATGAAGAAGGGGGCCCATATTATGAGTTGCACATGGGCCTAGATTTTTCTTGAAAGAAGAAATTCTTTCCATCTCCTTAACAATTCAGAGGCTAAAGTTCAAAGTGTGTGAATCACTATAGATCTGCCAGAGGCACCGCTGATCGCTCTTGGAGAAAGAACCACAGAGCACACTCTGCCTTCTCAATTTTTCCCTCAGTTGGAGTTCTCAGCTCCCACTTCCATGCCGTTACTTTTTTTTTTTTAAGATTTAATTTATTTATCTATTTCTCCCCACCCCCCTTGTTATTTACATTTGCTGTATCTGTTTGTTGTGTGCTGGTCTTCTTTTTTCAGGAGGCACGGGGAACCAAACCTGGGACCTCCCATGTGGGAGGAAGGTGCCTAATCGCTTGAACCACCTCTGCTCCCTGCTTTGTTGTGTCTCTCATCATGTTTTTCCTCCTTGTGTCTCTTGTTGCGTCATCTTGCTGCGTCAGCTCACCACGCCTGCCTGTCGTGTCAGCTCACTGTCTTGTTCATCTTCTTTAGGAGGCACCAGGAACTGAACCAAGGACCTCCCAGGTAGTAGGCGGGAGCTCAATCACTTCAGCCACATCTGCTTCCCCATGCCGTTACTTTTTTTTTTTTTTTTTTTTTTTCACCAGGAGGTCCCGGGGATCGAACCCAAGTCCCTCCATATGGGAGATGGACGCCCAACCATTTGAGCCACATCCGTCCCCCCCCATGCCGTTACTTTTTATAGATGAACCTTGATCCTGATCTGGCATATGAATAGGCAGTGTTGTGGTTAAAAATTTCCCTTGAAATTTTCCAGTGTATAGTCAAAGTTAGTCACTTTAGACAGGTTCACCATTATTAGACAAAATTCAACTTTATTTTCTATAATAAGGATAAAGTCACATAGATGCTGAGATCTTAGGCAGTGTGGGTACCAAGAGGGGGCATTAGGTCCCTCCCCAAATGTCCACCAATCCTCCAACTTTATATAGAAAGAGTTTTGCTTGTTCTAAAAATGCAGGTTTATGGCAAGTCTTCCAGTCCCACTTTCAGACTGGATGGGTGCCCCTGAGCCCCTTCTATGAGGGCAATCCAGAGGTGCTACCCTTGTCCAAGATAGGAACTCCAGCTGCCTTCCTCCTTTTCATTCCCAGTGCTGATCCTGGTGACCCTGGCTCTCCCTGAGAATCAGGGGATAGAAGGACCATCCGTGTCATCTCTCAGTCACTCTCTTTATCTTGTGAATGATTTTAGGTATCACTCAGTTCTGCAGTGATGTGAAGGAAATGCTTGGTTTCAGCCCTGGCTGGTTTTGGAGGATCTGCTGGGTAGCCATCAGCCCTCTGTTTCTCTTGGTGAGTTGTCATTTCCCTTTTCCTTCTCACCATAGGGAAGATTCACCCTCAAACACTTATAAAAAATGAATGTTATTGAAGTGTAACATATATACAGAAAGGTATGCAAATCATAAGTATAAACATTAATGGAATTTTATAAATTGAACACACTTATGTAACCAAAACCCTTAACAAGAAACAAAAACATGACCAGCATCTCACAAGCACCTTCTGTGCCCCTCCCAATTATTGCCCCCATGTGAAATCACTATTTTAAATTCTACCACTGTATTATATCACTCCCCTGCTCAATGATAATGATAAATAACATAAATAACATTTATTGAACACTAAGTGCCACTCTAGGCTTTGTGCTAAATTTACACCCATTTTTCTTTTAATCCTCACAATTCTATGAAATAGCTATAGTTCTGGTATGCCCACTTTATATCTAAGGAAATGGAGGCTTAAAGAAATTACATAAAGGGTCCATAACAAATAAGAGCTGTTCAAGACCAGGGAGAATTCATGCTGCTGCTCATGAAGGCCCTGGGAGGAGTCCTAGTAATTTTGTATTTATAATTTTGTACTCTTTTTCTTATAGAGGCCCCAAACAAGGTCTTCATGCATAGATATGAGTTAAAAGTAGACTCCATTTATTGCCCAAGGACCTGGGTGAAAAAGTTCAACTCCAAGGGCCCTTCTGCCTGGGTCTGTTCGATGTTCACTCCACTCTTGCAAGTGCCCCTGCTTCCTGTAGTGTCTGTCTGGGGAGAGAAGCTCACCCAAAGATGGATAAGCACCCTGCTAACATCCCAAGTGCCATCTCACGTAGCCTGGGTAAACTCCAGGCATGTCAGCAGGAGCTATTCTGCAGTTCTTTCATTTCTGTAACTTTGAGAGCCTTTGATCTTTCAGAGTCAGACAGGTCATTAGCCTGTTCCCTCAATCCAGCTCCAGCTTATTTGGAGCTGGATCATCCCATTTTGCCTTAAGATATCTCTACTTTTGGCATGCAGCTGTCTTTCCCCTTTTCCCAAAACAGCCCTGTTTGTATTCTGTGTTTTGACTCTCTTGGAAGCAGCCCTTTCATTTTTGTAAAAATACTACCCACAAAATAATAAAAACAAATGAAGAAAAAAAGAATAAAATAAAAATACTACCCACATATCTTATCATGAATGTATATGACAGGCCATGTGCTTGTTCATGCCTCTGTGACACTTCATATGCCTTGCTCAACCCCAGAATTCCTCCCTGACCTCCTTTACCCGGGCCCTGAAGGCTGCAATACCAAAGCCCACATTTGCCCTAGCAGCAAATACTCTCAGCTCAGAGTGGCTCCTGTACACTTTGGCCTCTGGCTTAGATATTTTTTTTTTTTTTAAAGATTTTATTTATTTATTCATTTATCCCCCCCTCGCTGCCCGTGCTCGCTGGGTCAGCCAACCACGCCATGCGGGCGGGCCTGCCCCCACCAGGAGGCCCCGGGAACCAAACCTGGGGCCCCCCACATGGCAAACGGGAGCCCTACTGATTGAGCCACAGCCGCTTCCCTCTGGCTTAGATCTTGACCTAGTAGTTTCTTATTACCTTGTCAGCTCATTGAGGTTGTTAGGTAAATTAAAAATATATATTTTTTAATCCAGAATTTTTAGTTGTTTTCAGAGGGAGGGTTGGATCAGATAACCTAGCCCACCATTACCAGAACAGGAAGTCCCAACATAAAAGGTTATTAATTCATATTATTACCAGTGCTGCTCACTAATCTACTTAAATCCCTTCATTTGTTTTTCAAAGGAAGAAGAGATATTGGATTAATTCCTTGAGGGCAGAAACCATGTTTATTTATTTACTTTATTATTCCCACACAAGTGAGGAAACTGTGTTCAAGTGGTGAGGCAAGTGAGGCCCTAATCTCGCAAAATTTAAGGGGACTTATAAAACTCAATAATCAAGATAAATAGTATTCTAATGCAGTTTTTTTTTTTGTTTTTGTTGTTTAGTTTTGTTTTTTTAAGTTACCTGGGATTGAACCCAGGACCTCATACATGGGAGGCAGGTGCTCAGCCACTGAGCTACATCCACTCCCCTATTTTTTTTTTTAAATAATAATTAATGGGAAGCGGCTGTGGCTCAATCAGTAGGGCTCCCGTTTACCATATGGGAGGCCCCGGGTTCGGTTCCCGGGGCCTCCTGGTGAAGGCAAGCCCGCCCGCACGGCGTGGTTAGCTGACCCAGCGAGCACAAGCAGCAAGGGGGGGATAAATGAATAAATAAATAAAATCTTTAAAAAAATAAAAAATAAAAATAAATAAATAAATAAATAAAAATTAATGCAAAGGAATCCAGGATGAACAAAGCCTCAAAAAATTTTAAGTCAACACAGGATCTGACCCTTTACTTTCACAGCTTCACCCAGCCATGTCAGATCCTATCTTTTTAGATTATTGCAGAAAAATATTATTTACCTTGATTACTGAAATTTTGGTGCCCCCTTATATTTTTCACCCAGAATGAGTGCCTTACCCACTTCATCCTAGTCTTGACAGGACTTTAGGTATTTTCTTTTCTGTGAACTTCTTGTTGTCTGGCAGACTGGGTAAACTCTTGGTGTGCAGTCTATGATTTTCTTTGCCCAGAAAAACAGATTTGGATTCAGACACATTACTCATAATTCCCATGATGTTTGCTTTACTGACCTCCTCTAAAGGCAAGTGCTCAAGTGCCTGATTAAGAAGAGGCAATCTATCTTCCACTTCTGGGTTTACTTAACATAACCCCTGCTCTGGGCTTTTTAAGGCTGCTTTAGGTAAACAACTAGTAGCTTACTGAAAGTATTCTTTTTCATTGAAGCCAAATTATAAAAAAGGAGAAAATATTGTATTTGAGTATGGAAAGGCCAGGACCCATGATGGGGTATCAGAAGCAACAGTTACTGACAACGGCAAGAGCCTTGAGCTCTTACTGAACTGTGTTGGATTTTATACACCTGGCATCAAGATGAGACAAGTTACAGCAGGGCTGGCTCCTAACCAAGCCATCTCTTCCCCTGGTCCAAAATTAGCTCCCTTTGTAGCTGGGTCTGGTGTTGAGCAGAGGAGAGTAAGTCAGGAGAGAGGTTTGTGATTGAGTAGGCTTCTGTTTTGAAAGCTTCCTCCTGGACTTAGGATAACACTGCTCAGAAGATGGATGTGTGTTTAACAATTTCCCATTTTATTACCTGCAGACAAAGAAAAAAAGATATAAATAGATATTTAACCACCTAAATAATTTACATTACTGTCTTCTTTATGACTATGAAATAATAAAATAAAATTAAATCGAGAGCAATAACGATTTCAGCACAGTGGTTACTAGGCAAGAACTGATATTTACACCCTCTCTGGAAACCAAACTAAAATAAGAAAACTCATAAACTGGCTATTGGGAGCGCTTTGTGGAATTTTTCTTGGTCGAAATTATCACTGACTTTTCAGGTAAAGTGTATTGGGTTGTTTTTTCCTTCCATAATTCCTTTCATTAGGAGGATCTGTGGCAGGTAGGAATTCATTGTTGAGCTGACCGGCAGCAGAGCTATCCTTGTTGAAACCTCAGGCTAAGGATCTTAACACAGAAAGCAGGGAGCTCAAGCAAAAGGGGGAAGGAATGCATACTTAGGTGCCTGAGTCCTCCCCAGGTCTTGACAATCTTATTATCTGTCCCGGAAATAAGTTACTTCCATCTGACCCAAAACAATCACTGCAGAGAAATACAAGAGGGAATGAAAACAAAGCAGAGAGAAATGAACCCTGAGGAGGCCGACCAGCCCATTCCTCTGATATTTAGCAAGGTGGGGTCCAAACTCCTCCCAATGATGCCAATCTCTTCGTTTCAGGACTGCACAGAAAGGGATACTGTAACTTTCCTAAATAATGTTCTGTCTGAGACCTTGGCATCCCCATAGGGGCTAAGGTGGGGGGAAATTAGCTTAGGTACAGAAATTGGTGAATTCTGGATCAGAATTCAGTCTAGGATATATCACATTTTGGAAATTTCCCAAAAGTATCTTAGCTTTAGCATTCGGTATTCTTTTTTTTTTTTTTTTTTTTTTTTTTTTAAAGAAAAATGTTCTAAATTTTATTTTAAAGCATTGGGGACAATTTGGTTATAGTTAAAAGGAATGAAAATCTTATACAAAACTGCATGGTCACAGTGCAAATTACAGTAATTAGAAATAGCCTTCAGAGAAATTTTTTTTTTTTTCATGGACATGTGTTTTAATTTCTCTCTCTCTTTTTTTTTTTTTTTTTAAACAAATCTATTTTATTGGTACATATTAACAAAGCATACAATCCATTCAATGTGTACAATAATAGTATTTGGTATAATCTCATAGTTGTGCATTCATCATTTCAATCACTATTAGAGTCATTCGGTTTTCTTGATGTTAGAACTGTCTCCATTTGTGTGGATATAGTTAAGATTTTTAACATTTCTTGGAATTTCTGTTTTAGTTCATTATTTGCAGTTTTTTGACAAGTCCTCCACAGCTACGACTTTTCCAGTATAATTATCCCCACTGGAGTATCATTCTGGGTTACTGCATAGGAACCTCGTCTTTCATCTGCATCCCCACTTATATAGTTTATCGGCTGATCATCACCCCAGGAACATTTAAAGAGGTATGTGCTGGTTGGTGTGTGTGTGTGTGTGTTCAGACTGGTAATGGTAGTGTTTCTAGAAGGAAAGGGTTCTTTTATGCAATATTCAAAAGAGATACATCCATTCCATGAAATTCACCAGAAAGGTCTCAACCTTGCATATTTATATACCTATGCCTTGGTAGACCTCTAATAACTGCAACTGTCATTGTAAAGCATCTCCTATATGTCTCAAATACACTGACAAAAGAGTGAGTTGATTGCCTGAGTGTACCACAGCATTCAGCTTGAGGAGTATATATAGTTTTCAATTTATCTGATAATTACCTTGCCTCCTGCTTGGCACTGGGCATGTACATCAGATCTATGATGTCTGGAGAGATACACAAGTTTCGATTTATGTACTCTTAGAATTAGGGTGGAAAATGTCTATGGTCATTTTTCTAATAGCAATGTGACAAGTACTAAGTCATCACTAAAGATGTTGCAACAATATCATTTGAGTTTACCCATTGCTAGCTTTCTAACAATGTCATAGTTTTAGTGCAAGCTCTTGGAGTAAAAAAAATGTTTGTCATTATAATAAGATTCATTTCAGTAATAAATATTGTACTGTAAAAATTTTAATAACAGTACTTTATATTTGTATAGAATTGTTTATTTTTTCAAAGCATGTTCATATAGATTATCTCATTTGATTCTCAAAATACCTTGTGAGGTGGATGGGCAGGTATTATTAGTACCATTATACAAATAAGGTTACTGAGGCTAGGAATTGTCTTGCTCAAAATTTCCTTATTTCAGTGACATACTCAAGGGTACAGTAAAAAGAGGCTTGGAATACAGGTCTTTTTGCCTTTAGGTGCAGCTTCTCTTTTGTACGTTTGCTAATGTAAAAATTGGTGCTAGAGGTTAGAGATGAGTAGTCACTTCATCCATGCGGCCAGAGTTAGTAGTTCAGCCACCAGGATTCTCAGCAATGTTATACTTTACATTACCAGAATTGAAAGTGCTTGAGTTGTTACTTGTTTGTTGTGTTTCTGGACATAGTAAGATGACTGTGGCAGAAGAGCATGAAGAAGTTGGTCTCTTATAAGTCTGTAGTTAGGTGCTTTTGCAGGGGATGAGCTCAAAAGTGAAGAGTACTATTTGGGGAAATCTAGAAGGAAATGCAATCTTATAATGTCCTGCGAATTGAGATGGGCTGTTCTGTGGGCTCATAGAAGCAAAACTCAGACATGAGACCATCACTCTAATATTCCTAAAACATTTCATAAAAAACATGAAGCAAAAGAACATGAGGCAAGTAAACATCAGCTCTCTGAAAACACCTGGGTTCAATTCTTTTCCCGAACAGGCAAACATTAAATTCCAAGTTAACGGAACTCAGTGGAAGTTAAAAATTTTCTACATCCAAACCAGTTGCATCAGGACCTTGGACCCAGGACCAGGGTATTGCTTGTAAATACACTCTCAGATCCAGAGTCAGTAACTTCATTACTTCAGATTGTCCTTTTGGGCAGTCATGATGGTCCATTAGCTCTGCAGTTCAAGGATGGTTAGGGAAAAGGAAGCAAGGGAGGAAGATCTATAATTGGATAAAACCAAGCCTCTGCTATTTGGACTTTCTTTTTATAAGGTTGTTAGGATTAAATT
>JAKSZT010054053.1:789870-903285 GCA_026826555.1 Tolypeutes matacus | reverse complement strand
AATTTAATCCTAACAACCTTATAAAAAGAAAGTCCAAATAGCAGAGGTTTGGTTTTATCCAATTATAGATCTTCCTCCCTTGCTTCCTTTTCCCCACCATCCTTGACCCGCCCATCTTCTTGTATTCTGATTCTTTGCTTTTCCAAGCCAGATATTTCCCATATACATACTAACTGCTGAGATATTTTCCAAACATTAAAGGCTAGAGGAGACGGATTAAAAAATGTTCCTTACCAACCTATCTGCATTATCTCCACTCTTTGAGTCCTTTTTGCTGCCTTATTTCTTTGCCTTCACCTTCTAGCATACTGAAAGGAGAAAGGCAGTATATTCAATGGTTAAAAAAAAAAAAAAAAAAAAACTTTGCAAATTTTAACAACCCGCATTATAAAGATATTTTGATATAGATTCTCCCCAAGCCACATACATTTAAGCATTCTCCAAAGATGCTTTTTTTTTTTAAAGCACTTTTTCAAACGAAATTAGTTTCACCAAATCAGGTGTTAGGGCAAAATATAGGAACTTTAAAACATTTCAAATGTTACCAAACTTAAAAAAAAAAAAAAAAAAAGTAAACCCCAAATCTGTCTGTTCTGCATAGCTTGCTTTATTTGACCCCTATTTATCTATATTACAATGGATTTTTTAAAGGAAAATTTAAGAGTAGGTGGATAGATTTTAAAGAATTCTTGTAAAGAACTTTTACATCTAGTTTAACATTTACATTAAAGTAAAAAATAAAGATGGAATTAAATTATAAAAGTATTTAAGGGGAAGTGGATGTGGCTCAAGCAGTTGGACGTCCACCTACCACATGGAGGTCCCAGGTTTGGTTCCCGTTGCCTCCTAAAGAAGACGAGCAAGACAGTGAGATGCAATGGCCAGCACAGTTAGCTGATGCAACGAGATGAGGCAATGAAGAGACACAATGAGACACAACAAGCAGCTAGTGGATGTGGCTTAAGCGATTGCGCACCTCCCTCCCACATGGGAGGTCCAGGATTCAGTTCCCGGTGCCTTTTAAAACGAGGGAAGCAGATGTGGCTCAAGTGATTGAGCTTCCGCCTACCACATAGGAGGTCCCTGGTTTGGTTCCCAGTGCCTCCTAGAGAAGACAGTGAGCTGGTGCACTGGGCAGTCATGGCAAGCTGACTCAACAAGAGACACAAGAAGAAAAACATTAATGAGAGACACAACAAAGGAGGGAACAGGGGTAGCTCAAGTGATTAGGCGGTTTCCTCCTATATCGGAGTTCTTGGGTTCAGTTCCCGGTGACTCCTAAAGAAATAAGGAAGATGAACAGATACAGCAAGAGCTAACAATGAGGGGGTGGGGAGAAATAAATAAATCTTTAAAAAAAATAGACGAGCAGACAAAGAGAGCACACAACAGACACAGAGAGCAGACAGTGAGTGCATACAAGGAGGGGGTAATAAATAAATCTTAAAAAACAAATTATTTATACTGAAGTTAATTTTTTTCTTGTAATTTTATCAGTAAGAAATACACAAGAAATAGGTAAGATACAAGACTATTGATATGCAATGAAGTCTCCCATTTAATAGCTATTCTGTTTGTTGTACCCTAAATTCCTGTCTGGCTACCCCATCTATGAAAAGAAGATAGATGGAAAGATCCAGAAAAATCCAAAGTCAATACATTAACTTCAAAACCAAATAATAAAATCACAAAATAAGGCAAAAAGTTATTCTGTGAGATGAGCCATTTCTGCTCTATCCTCTTTTAAATAAGCTTATTAATTTTGGGCTTCCAATCTCAGAATCTAAAATTAAGCATGAGTCTCCATTTAACTCACCTCTCCTTAAAAGAGAGATTATTCTCCTGGAATTAGAATCATAGTCTTTCTGATAAGTAGGAAAGACTGACCTGGTGTTTCATCTGTTGTATAATTCTGATTTGGAGTTCACTGTCAATGCTTAAAACTGTGGAATGCTCTGGCTTAACTGTGCTGTTCTTACTCGTAGCTTAGACTGCTAAGCTACCCAATGTTACAACCCAAGCCAGGTTCCTTTCTTAGCATGTCTCTTTACTCATAAATCAACATCTGGTGCTTACAATATCAGAATTGTCCAGGATGGTCATCGTCATCTTCATTAAACACAGCAGTAATCAGAATGCATCCCCCCATTCTTTTCTCTTTTTCTTTTCTTTTCCTTTCCTTCCTTCCCTCCTTCCCTTCCTTTCTTGTTAGGAAGGGGTGGGGAAGAAAAAGCAGTGGATTCCTCAGACTTTGTGCTATCTCCTTATCATCTACACAATGTAATAAAAGCAAAATAGTCCTCTGCTAAGTGGTAAGAAATATGTTTTAGAGTCATCATAGAGCTCATACATCATGTTTTAAAACACAAGGAGAGGCGAGACTCACCCTGCAGCATGCCTGCAATCTATGCCTCAGACTGTATTTTTCTAGTTTTCTTGTTTCTTAATAAACTTTTTTTCAGATACTGGGGTCTGGGGATTGAACCTGGGACCTCATATATGGGAAGCTAGTGCTCAACCACTGAGCCACATCAGCTGCCCTGAGTTGGTATTTTCGTTTGTTTTGCTTATTGTCTGTTTTGTTGTTGTTGTTGTTTAGGAGGCACTAGGAACCGAACCTGGGACCTCCCATGTGGAAGCAGGCATTCTACTGCTTGAGCCATATCTTGCCCCTCTTAATAAACTCTTTACTCCCTTGCCTACCCTATGGTGTGTGATGCCCACAGTTCATGTCTAGGACTGTGTATTCTTTTGTTTCTTAATAAACTCATTACTCCCTTGCAAAAACAAAACAAAACACACACACAAGGAGAGTTACAGGCAGGGCTCTTGAAGTATTCTAAACTAAAAAGGTGAGTTTAGAAAGTGCTTGCTTGGGAAGCATGTTAGAGAATGAAATTGCACACATTCTGGTCCCTGAGATTTTTCTTCAGTATCAGAGATGAATCAATGAGATTCTTTATTAAAAATTGTTATATTGGGAGGCGGCTGTGGCTCAATCAGTAGGGCTCCCGTTTACCATACGGGAGGCCCCGGGTTCAGTTCCCGGGGCCTCCTGGTGAAGGCAAGCCCGCCCGCACGGCGTGGTTAGCTGACCCAGCGAGCACAAGCAGCAAGGGGGGAATAAATAAATAAATAAATAAAATCTTTAAAAAAAAAAAAAAAAAAAAAATTGTTATATTTAGTGCTCGCTTCGGCAGCACATATACTAAAATTGGAACGATACAGAGAAGATTAGCATGGCCCCTGCGCAAGGATGACACGCAAATTCGTGAAGCGTTCCATATTTTTATGATTTTATGCATTTATTAAATTTATTTAAAAATCTTTAAAAAAAAAAAATTGTTATATTTAGTTCCAGGGAAAGAATATTTCAAAGCTATAAATGTTTTTTTCTTATCCTCTGTACTATCATCCTTTTTCCTCATTGTTTAACTGTAAAATCTAATAATAGAACACTCTTTTAAAGTTCAGATAACTCCATTAGAAGCAGAGTCAAACCTGGTGACCAAGGTAATTTCTCTGCTCTTCTTGGGATCTGGAAATTTCTAAAGAAAGATGAACTTAAGTTTTATTTCCTCCAACATAAAATAATAGCCCTCTCAATTGGTTTAGTAGACACTTATTGCAATGGAAAAGATGAATATTTTAAGAGGGAATCTTGACTATGTTTATCCTTTTATTTTCATTGGTTGGAATCCACTTAGTATTGTTTCTACACTAGATGTTTCCAAAAACAAAACAAAACAAAAAACATACATTTTCAATAGAAAAATTCAATAATTCCTGAAAATTATTCACAATCTATTACCATTGGAATGTAAGGTGGTATCTCTCTTACCAACACATCACAAAATCCTGCTTTCCCACCAATGCAAGTAATTTTGCATTGTCTGCTGAACTAAGAAGAATCTTGTCAATAGGAGAAGAGAATAAATATCAGTCTCAATTCTATAACTGAAGATGCCATTTGTAGTGGATAGTCTATTTCCAACAATTTCTAAGTACTGACAAACAATAAATATTTGTGGGGGAGGATTTTACCCCAGACTTATGCTAAAAACTATTAACCAATAAAAGCATTTATTTTAGGGGGAAAAAAAAACTATTCTAAAAGATTATTCTTGTTCAAACTCTAGAAATTTAAAGTATTACTTGATTTACTAACAACTTTTCAGGATATTTCTATTGTGTTGGGCATATCTGGAGATACTTCAAATTTTGGATTAAAATTAATTGACATATATATGTTATTTCTTTTTCCTCATCTTTATTTTCTTCTTCCACATTACCTACAGCTAAGGATAAGTAAATTTCTTCCACTGGTTTCACCTTTGTCAACAGTGGTGATATGAAAATTTCCAATGTTTTTGTTTTATACATGAAATATGCTTACTTTTAAACTTTAGTGGCAGGAGTAAACTGAAGTTTTATTTGTATAAAAGTAAAGATTACCCTCTTTAAAAGCTTGTGCCTTTGATTCATATATTCATTTACACAAATGTTCCAAGCTAGATTGTGAGATATCAGTAAATGCCTTATATTGTGAACTTTTACTATAATAACTTTAATATTCTGATAAATAGATTTGTTCTATCTCATAAAATTCTTCCAAACTCTTGAGGTTAAAATAAAAATCCCATGCGAATATTTTCACTGACCTGATTTTGTGATAATCAGGGTAGGCTAAACATTCGCTATATTAGAAACCATGCATGTGTCCCTAGACCTAGTTTTTCTCCCTAGGTCTGGTTTTTAGAATGTTGGTGATAAACTAAGCCTGATTTATTATATGACCATCCTGTATGGGAAAAGACTGTAACTTTGGGTATCTTTGGTCAACCTTAAGTGATAAAGCAGGGGGACAGATGCGGCTCAGGTGGTTGGGCGTCCATCTTCCATATGGAGGGACCTGGATTTGATCCCCAGAACCTCCTGGTAAAAATTTTAAAAAGAAATATAGAAGGCGTGTGGGGCTACCAGGTCCTGCGCGCGGGTGTGCTGCCAGGCCCCATGAGCCACGCAGCAAGATGATGACATAACAGGAGACTGACACAAGGGAAAGCCAAGACGAGATGCACCGAAAAACTAGGAACTAAGGTGGTGCAGGTGGTAGGACGCCTTTCTCCCCCATCGGAGATTCTGAGGCTCGAATCCCAGTGAAGACAGGAGAAGGATGAGAAGAGAGGGCAGGAAACGGACACAGAGAGTTGCCCAGTGAATGGACACAGAAACAGCAAAACCGGGAGGGGGGACAGTAAAAATGGGTGAAATAAATAAATAAATCCTTAAAAAAATAAAATAAAAATCCCAACTGTATATTGTCAAAACATTGACACGTCCCAATACAACACTGCATGACATTTGCAAATATTTAGCATCCAAACTTCCTTAAATTAGAAATATTAAATTTCAGTAAAGCTAAATAATTACAGTTCTTTGCAAGTTATGCAGTTTTAGTTAATGTGCTTTCACATACATCATCTCAACTGATATCCAGAACTCAGGGTGATAGATTTTATTTTCCCAGTTTTGCAGATAAGGAGCCTAAGTTTCAGAAAGGTTCATTGATTTGCCAAGTTCACACAGCTGAAAAGCTGAAGAACCGGTCTTAAGCCTAGGTTTTCTGAATCCAGGCCAAAGGTTATTTGTATGTCTATCTTAAAAATCACCATCCACAGAAGCCTGGGAAACCCAAAGAATGATCCAACCTTAGACTAGGTTTTTCTCCTAAACTGCAAGGACATTCTATTTCATTTTAGAGTGTGATGGGGAAGAGGACTAGGAATAGGGAAGAACCTGCCACTGATGTATGATTATATGTGTGTTTGTACCCTACAATTGGTTAACAAAGATTCTCCAGGTAACATCATCCACAGTACGTCTAATCCTTGTAGCAGAATGTAATTGATTTCCAATGACTTATTTAAGGAAGGTATTAAGATTGGGATTCCCAAAATAAAGGGTAACATAAACAAAAGGTGAGACGCAAGAGGAAAGAAAAACAGGAGTGGGAAAATAAAAACAGGGCTAGAGAGGAGTGGGGCTAGAGGGGAGTGGGTGTAGCTCGGTGGTTTGAGGTCCCAGGTTCAATACACGGTACCTCCTAAAACAACAATAAAACAAACAAAAACCAGGGCTAGAAACAAGGCCAAAATGTTACCCTACAGTTACCTCCATATGTACTCCTGGTGTGCCATAAATCTGATCCTAACTTTTCATAAAGAAGGCTGTTCCATCCAGACATGATGCCATTTGTTGTTAACAAAGCTTACAGATCACCCTCAGCAGTGCCACTTTTCCACATTTATTTTTACCATTTAAAATAAATGCTAATGTTGCCAATGTTTTATAGGGAATATAGGGGAACCCCAATATTAAGTGCAACATTTCAATTATAGGATTCTCTTTGGAGTCACAGCATCAGTTTTGGAACATATCCCAACTAATAACTGAAGATTTTAAAACAATTACCAGGGAAGCAGATGTGGCTCAAGTGATTGGGCATCTGCCTACCACATGGGAGGACTCGGGTTCGATCCTCAGGATCTCCTGGTAAAAAGGTGAGCAGGATGGGAAGCGGCTGTGGCTCAATCAGTGGGGCTCCCGTTTACCATATGGGAAGCCCCAGGTTCGGTTCCTGGGGCCTCCTGGTGAAGGCAAGCCCGCCCGCACGGCGTGGTTAGCTGACCCAGTGAGCACAAGCAGCAAGGGGGGGATAAATGAATAAATAAATAAAATCTTAAAAAAAAAAAAAAAAAAAAAAACGTGAGCAGGCAGCATGCCAGGCCCACGTGGATGCAGGTGGCGCAAGTGACAGGGCGCCTCTCTCCCACATTGGAGGTCCCTAGGATCAAATCCCGGTGAAGCCTAGAGGAGAAAAATGAGAAGAGAAGTCAAGAAACAGAAAGAGAAGATCACCCAGCCAATGAACACAGACAGCAAGTGGGGGGAGGGGAAGTATTCATGTAAAACCAAACAGATATGAATAAAGCTATAATTTTTTAAAAAATTACCAGCGTTTATATACATACAATGGTTTTTATAAATAAAAGGTTCAATAGGTGGAATGGAGAGGATAGTTAATACTGAGATGTGAGTTAACAGACTTGAATAATAAGTGGAACATATCTTAAAGCACAGACCCAAAATATGAAAGTGAAAATTATGAGGGATGTATTTCCCACAATCAAGGACATTCTCCTACCTAACTGCAGCACAACCATTAAAGACAGGAAATTAACATTGGTACATCAGATATTCAGATCCCAATAAATGATGTCCTTTAGCAAAAAGATCTGGTCCAGAATCACACTTTATATTTAGTTGTCAGACATCTCTTTTGTCTCTTCAGTCAGGAACATTTTCCCAGTCTTTTCTGGCCTTTCACAACCTTGACACTTTTGAAGATTATAGGCCAGTTATTTTGTAGAATATCCCTCAGTTTGATTTGTCTCATGATTTACTCCTTGTAATTAGATTCAGGTTATGTATTTCTGGCATGAGTATCATAGGGAGCGATGCTGTGTTCTTTTTTTTTTTTTTTACATTTTTTTTTCATAAGATGTGATGCTGTGTTCTTTTTTTTTTTTTAAGATTTTATTTATTTATTCATTTATCCCCCCCTTGCTGCTTGTGTTCGCTGGGCAGCTAACCACACCGTGCGGGCGGGCTTGCCTTCACCAGGAGGCCCCGGGAACTGAACCCGGGGCCTCCCATATGGTAAACGGGAGCCCTACTGATTGAGCCACAGCTGCTTCCCTGATGCTGTGTTCTTAATGCATCCTAACATGCAGTGAACAATTTTGATTTGTCCATTTACCAGTGATAACTTTAATCACTCGATTAAGGTTGTATCTGCCAGGCTTTCCACTGTTAAGTCCTTTTTCTTTTTGTATTTAATTAGTATTTTGTGGACTATGCAAATATCCTATTCCTCGGCAAAACTTTCTATTTATTCCTTTATTTATGGATACCTATTCCATGGTTATAATCGTTTACTTTTATCCTGATGCTCCAATTGTCTCAGATTTAGCCAGTGAGAGTCTTTCAAGCTAGTTAGTGTCCTTTTGACATGTTGCCATCATTCTTGAACACTTCCCTACTTTTTGGAGTAAGATGTTCCAGGATAATTTTGTACTTTTTCTTCCTCAGCCCTGGAATCAGCCATTTGTCCAAGAAGCCCTGGTTTCTTTTAGTGAAGAATGATTTTTAGAAACGAAGATCTAGGTGCTAGGTATGCTTATGGATCTTGGAGGGTCACTGATTCCATGCCCTCTCACTGGAGAGAACTAAAGTACATGGTGGGGGCGGGGGGAGGCATACACATTTGCATCTATAATTATTTTCTTTCTTTCTATCTAATCTAGTCTAATCTAATCTAATATAATCTAGTCTATCTTGAAAACCAGGAGTTCACACCAGTCTCACCAATTTTAATCCAATTCTATAAATCTCCTTCCAGTTTTCTCTTTCCTTTCCATATTTGTAACTCCCTTTTAGAACAGTGAGAAACTTGCTCTCATTATTCTTAATATATTTACTTGTTTGATCGATAACCCGGTATGTAAGCAATATCCCATTGCTGCTGCTACCCTCTGCACAAAAGCCCTTCTCATCCCACTCCCCACACTGGGGCTGTCCCCTGTACAAATGTCATTCTCTCCCTGCTCATTCTGACAATCCTTGAAGGGCCGTCACCACTGCTACCCACTACATGGATGTCTTCCTTGCTCTACTTGGGCTCTGACACCCTGCATGGGTCATCTCTCTGTACAGATAAACCTTTTGCCTCCATTTGTGTCAGGCTTCTTCTACACAATGCTCTCCTCACCATGTTTATGCAAAATCCAGTTCTGGGCCATGGTGGCTCTACCTCACTCAGCCCCACCTTATCTTTTGGATTGAATTGTTAAGGAAGGGAAGGTGGAAAGGAAAGAGAGAATTTACATTAATAAGTACAATTATAGCCTAATAAAACCCATCATATTTTCTTAGGAGGTAGAACGAGGAGGGGTTTAGCTGTATAGTGTGTGTTTTAGCTTGCTTAAAGCTGCTAGGAGCAATATACCAGAAATGGGTTGGCTTTTACAATGGGGATTTATTAGGTTAAAAGCTTACAGTTCTGAGGCCATGAAAATGCCCAAATCAAGTCATCATCAGAAGATGCTTTTTCCCTGAGCTGCAGCTGTGGGTGATCAGGCACATGGCGACATCCACTCATCTCTCTCTTCTCCTCTAGGCCTCGCTGCTTTTAGCTTCTGGGTAAAGTGGCTTCTTCTCAGCTTCTGTATTCTGTTGATTTCAGCTTCTGGCTCCCAGGGTGTTCTCTCTCAGCTTCTGAGTTTCTTTCTCTGCAGCTTTTTATTCCTCCATTTATAAAGGACTCCAGAAAGGGATTAAGACCCACCCTGGGTCACACAATCTAAACAAAGGCCCTTAACTGAAGTAATGTAATCAAAAGTTCCCAAATGGGTTTATATGCACAGGATGGATTAGCTTAAGAATACAATTTTCTGGGGTCCACAAAAGATTCAAACCACCACAGTGGGATAGGCAGAGCTTAGACAAAGAATCTCCTGCAACCTTTCCTGCTATCTGTTCCTTTAATTCTTCTTCAAGGCTTTGTCTTCTTAACATAATTATTAAGAACCTAGCATATCTGGCACATAGCCCTCAACTTGCTGAATACCCCAAAACATATCTAATTTCATGTCATTTGTCTGGTCTAGCTTCCCTCCATCATAAGTATGACATATATTTTGTCAAAACTCTTTCTGCACCTGTGGAAAGAGCAACCAAATAGGATTGAGAAGACAAAGGTTCAAGTCTTTTCACAGCCACAACAAAGCTAAGTAACTTTAGGTAAGTCACTCAACTTTACTGGCCCCATTTCCTCATGGATAGTCACAATATTACAACTAAAATGATAAATACTAATACTTACTGCATGCTTACAAATGTCAAACATAGTATTACATGCATCATTTCAGATAATCTTCAAACTAATCTTATGAAAGAGGTACTTTTATTATCCCCGTTTCACAGATAAGGAAACTAAAGCTCAGAGAAGTTTAATAATTTGCCCAAGTCATACCACCAGTAAGTGATGGATCTAAGACTTCCAATTCTCAGCTCTTAAACATGATGTCATAGTACCCACAAACATTTTTTTTTTTTTTTTTAAGATTTTATTTATTTATTCATCCATCCCCCCCTTGCTGCTTGCGCTCGCCGGGGTCAGCCAACCACGCCGTGCGGGCGGGCTTGCCTTCACCAGGAGGCCCCGGGAACCCAACCCGGGGCCTCCCATATGGCAAACGGGAGCCCCACCGATTAAGCCACAGCCGCCTCCCCCCACAAACATTTTAAATTGAAAGGGTTGTTTAGTTGATTTCTATGGTCACTCCAGTTTTAAAATTCTGATTTTAAGAAATACTTAAGGAATGTTAAATAAATGAAGTTAAAACAATGAAGTAAAAACTTTTCTAAATCTTCATTCACTATAATAGGCACCAGGGTATACAAAGTTGAATAAGATTGGATCCTTGCCCTCAAACAACTGACATACACTATCCTGATACATGCTGTGAAAGTATTAAGCACAGAATGCAAAGGAAGCAGAGGTGTTGCTGAAGCAAAGAAGGGTATGTATTAGGTGAAGCTTTCTGGAGACAAAGACACTTTAGCTCAGTTTTAAGAATAAGGAGTTAGGCAGGAATATGACATTCCAAGCAAAACAACTAACATATAAGAAGGCAGAGTTAGCACAAAGCAGCACTATGCATTTGGTATGACTGGAGTAAGGGTAAACAAGGGAAGGCAGAAGCAAATTAGGATATTTCAAGTCATTCATATATTAAAAATTAAGCCAGAGGAACAATTAAAAAAAATTTCTTTAAGTACATTATTTTGGCCCTCACATGTTTCAAAAAACACATTTAACAATAAATTTAATGAATTCCTTAATCATACTGGTCCAAATAATACATTACCAAGGAGCAGCTGCACTGTACATAAGTCATGTGACTTACCAAGTCTACATATCCTCTTTCTATAGAAGTATCTAACAAAGATGGTGAAGATCTTTCTACTCATATAGTAAAATTTTTAAGATCACAAAAATGTCTATTGTGAGACACATGCATACAGAATAATACATAAAACATATCTACAGTTTAAAGAACAGAGTGAACTGAGTCGCACCATCCAAGTCAAGACAGAATATTGTCGGCATTTAAAAGTACTGTGTATACCTCTCCTCTACCACAAAAGCTATCTTGACTTTTGTAATGATCATTTCCTTGCTTTTCTGGTGTTACCACTTACCCATATATACAACAGTTTTGCCTGTTTTTGAACTTTATATAAAACATATGAACAACAATAAAAACAACAAAAAAAGAAAAAAAAACTATACAAATTACTTTGTTTCTCCCAACAATGTGAAATTCATCCAAATTACGTGTAGCTCTAGTGTGTTTTCATTGCTGTATTCAGGACAATGGACATTTAGGTTGTTTCTGGTTTCATGAAAAACACTACTGGGAACATCCCTAATGCATTTGTGCAACAGCACTTGAGTTACAGAGAATGTATAGCTTCAACGATACTGAGTAAAGCCAAACTGTTTTCCAAAGAGGTTGTAACTGTTAATCTACCACTGGTAGTACATATGAATTTACTACTCTATATCCTCATCAACACTTAATATTGTCAGACTCAACATTTTTGCCAATCTGGTGTATGTGTAATGCTATTGTGGTTTTAATTTGAATGTGTTTTTGTTTTCTGCTAAGTCTTTGATAACCATCAGGGGAAAAAATGAACCTTAATCCCTACTTTACATGACACACAAAAATTAATTCCAGGTACATGGTAGATCTAAATGTGAAAAGTAGATAGTAAGGCTTCTCAAAAGATTAGTGTCCCGGAGGAGTGGATGTGGTTCAAGTGGTTGAGCACCCACCTCCCTCATGGGAGGTCCCAGGTTCAGTTCTTGCTGCTACTGATAAAACAAAAACAAACCACAAGCAAAAAAAACAAAAAACAAAAAAAAGCAACAAAAAATACCAACTCAGAGGAGCTGATGTGGTTCAGTGGTTGAGTGCCAGCTCCTCTCATTCAACGTCCTGGGTTCAATCCCCGACCCCCAGTACCTAAAAAAAAAAAAAAAAGAATAGTGTCCAGTAGAACTTTCTGAAATGATGGGAAGGTTCTATAAATCTGCACTGTAGTCACTAGCTATGTGTGGCTATTGAGCACTTGAAATGAATTAGTGAGACTGAGGAACTGAATTTTAAATTTTATTTAATTTTAATTAAGCTGAACTTTATCAAAATTAAAGATTTTTTTGCTCATTAAAAGGCACCAGTAAGAGTGAAAAGACAAGCCACAGAGTGGAAGAACATACTTGTAAAGACAAAGGATTCACATCTAGAATATATAAAGAACTCCTACAGGTCACTAAGAAAAAAGTAAATGACCCAAGGAAAAGTGGGCAAAAAAGGAGATTATCTTAAATGCTAATAAATGTATGAGATAGCCGTCAGGGAATCACAAAATAAAACTATGAGATACCACCATGTCCACCAGAATGGCTAACATTAATAGGCTAACAAATACCAAGTGAAAGCAAGAATGAGAAGCAACTGGAATTCTCACACATAGATGGAATATATTGTGGTACAACTATTGGAATACTGACTGGTAGTATCTACTAAAGCAGAACATATGCATATCCTATGACTCAGCAATTCCACTGCTAAGAATTACCCATCAAAAACATATATAGGGAAGCGGCTGTGGCTCAATCAGTAGGGCTCCCGTTTACCATATAGGAGGCCCTGGGTTCGGTTCCCGGGGCCTCCTGGTTGAAGGCAAGCCTGCCCGCACGGCGTGGTTAGCTGACCCAGCGAGCACAAGCAGCAAGGGGGGGATAAATGAATAAATAAATAAAATCTAAAAAAAAAACAAAAAAAACAAAACATATACATTGTGGTGATAAATTCACAACATTGTGATTATTCTAAAAGCAGTTGATTATACACTTTGGATAGATTGTATGGTATATGAATATATCTCAATAATACTGCTTTTAAAAAATAAATGTGCAAGAGTAGATAGAAATAGCAGCTATGTACAGGAGGGAAAGCATTGAAAGATAGAGAGGTGATGAATTTCTCTGTTTCTTTTCTTATGTAATGGGGCTGGAGATTGAACTCAGTACCTCGTATTTGGAAAGCCAGCACTCAACCACTGAGCCACATCGGCTCCCTTGTTTATTTTTTTAATTTTTAAAATATTATTTTGTACATTTAATAATTGAAAATATAAACAATAATTTAAAAAGAAAAAGAAAACAGTTGAATAAAAACATACATTTCTCAATTAAATGTACTGGATACATATAAAACTTTTAAAAAATCATACAATATGTTACACAATATATTTGGTTCATAGTAATGCAATTATACAGTATTTGTCCTTTTGTGTCTGACTTGCTTCACTCAATATCAATGTCCTCCTGGTTCATCCATGTTGTCATATGCTTTATGACTTCATTTCTTCTTATGGCTGCATAATATTCCATTGTGTGAATATACCACAGTTTGTTTATCCATCTATCTGTTGATGGACACCTGAGTTGTTTCCAACTTTTGGCAATCATGAATAATGCTGCTATGAAAATTGGTGTATAGATGTCTGTTTGTGTCACTGCTCTCAGTTCTTCTAGGTATATACCCAGTAGTGATATTGCAGGGTCATGTGGAAAGTCTATATTCAGCTTCTTTAGGAACTGTTGGACAGTCCTCCATAGTGGCTGTACCATTCTACATTCCCACCAACAGTGATTAAGTGTTCCTATCTTTCTACATCCTCTCCAACACTTGTAATTCTTTTTAATAGTGGCTGTAGCAGTTTGGCAGTTTGATATAGTTATGAATCCCAAAAATAGATATTGGATTATGCTTGTAAACTGGTCTGTTCATCTGGGCATGATTAAGTTATGATTAGGGATTTGTTTGGGCCACATCAGTAGGGCATTGAGCCCCGCCTCTTGGTGGGTGGGGTCTCAAAGATAAAAGACATGGCTAAAGACAGAGTTGGAGTTTTTTTGAGTTGGAGTTCTGATGTGGAGTCTTGAGCTGGAGGCCTGGGAAGCAAGCATACAGAGGAGCTTGGTCTTGAGGAAGGAGAGAAGGCCCTGGGAAAACAGACGAGCCATTTGCCTGACAGTTCACAGGTAGCCTTGTGGAGAGAGGCAAAGGCTAGAGAGCCTCATAGTCTACAGTTGACCTTGTGGAGGAAACAGAGGCGCTGAGCTGGAGAGAAACGGAGACCCAGGAAAAGAGGAACCCAAGAAGCCTGAACCCTTGGCAAATGTCAGCAGCTGTCTTGCGCCAACATGTGGCAACAGACTTTGGTGAGGGAAGAAACTTATGCTTTATAGCCTGGTAACTGAAAGCTTCAATCCCAAATAAATACCCTTTATAAAAACCAACCGATTTCTGGTATTTTGCATCAGGACCCCTTTAGCTGACTAATAGAGTGGCCATTCTGATAGGTGCGAAATGATATCTCATTGTAGTTTTGATTTGCATTTCCCTAATCATGAGTGATGTTGAGCATTTCTTCATGTGTTTTTTTGCCATTTGTATTTCTTCTTTGGAGAAATGTCTATTCAAGTCTTTCACCCATTTTTTAAATTGGGTCATTTGTCTTTTTATTGTTGAGTTTAACATCTCTTTATATATCCTGGATATTAAACCCTTATCAGATATGTGATTTCCAAATATTTTTTCCCATTGAGTTGGCTGTCTTTTCACCCTTCTGACAAAGTCCTGTGAGGTGCAAAAGTGTTTGATTTTAAGCAGGTCCCATTTATCTATTTTTTCTTTTGTTGAACGTGCTTTTTTTCTTGGTGGTCCAAGAAATACCACCTACTACAAAGTCTTGAAGATGTTTCCCTACATTTTCTTCTAGTAGTTTTATGGTCCTGGCTTTTATACTTAGGTCTTTGATCCATTTTGAGTTGATTTTTGTATAAGGAGTGAGATAGGGGTCCTCTTTCATTCTTTTGGTTATAGATATCCAGTTCTCTCAGCACCATTTGTTGAAGAGACTGTTTTGTCTCATTAACATGGGTTTGGTAGGTTTGTAAAACACCAGTTGACCGTATAGGTGAGGGTTTATTTCTGGATTCTCAGTTCTATTGCACTGATCAATGTGTCTATCTTTATGCCAGTACCATGCTGTTTTGACCACTGTAGCTTTGTAATGTGTTTTAAGATCAGGTAGTGAAATTCCTCCCCCGTTGCTCTTCTTTTTTTTAGAATGCTTTTGGCTATTCAGGTGCACTTTCCCTTACAAATGAATTTGGTAATTGCCTTTTCTAATTCTGTAGAGTAGGCTGCTGGAATTTTGATTGGTATTGCATCGAATCTATAAATCAGTTTGGGTAAGATTAACATCTTCACAATATTTATTCTTCCAATCCATGAACATGGAATGTCTTTCCATTTGTTTAGGTCTTTTTAAAATTTCTTTCAGCATTGTGCTTTACTTTTATGCATATAGGTCCTGTACTTCTTTAGTTAAATTAATTCTTAAGTATTTGAGTCTTTTTGTTGCTATTTTAAATGGAATTTTCCCAATATCCTCTCAGATTGTTCAGTACTAGTGTACAAAAACATTACTGATTTTTGTGTATTGATCTTGTATCCTGCCACTTTCCTGAACTCATTAGCTCAAGTAGCTTTGTCATAGATACTTCAGAATTTTCTAAATACAGGATCATGACATCTGCAAACAGTGAGAGTTTTACTTCCTCTTTTCCTATTTGGGTGCCTTTTTTTTTTTCTAATTGCTCTAGCTAGAATTTCTAGCACAATGTGGAATAACAATGGTGACAGTAAGCATCCTTGTTTGTTCCTGATCTTAGAGGGAAAGCTTTCAACCTTCTCCCATTCAGTATGATGTTGGCTGTGGATTTTCCATATATGCCTTTTATCAGATTGAGGAATCTTCCTTCTATTCCTATCTTTTGAAGTGGTTTTATCAAGAAAGGATGCTGGATTTTGTCAAATGCCTTTTCTGCATTGATTGAGATGATCATGTGGTTTTTCCCCTTCAATTTGTTAGTGTGGTGTATTATGTTGATTGATTTTCTTATGTTGAACCAGCCTTGCATACCATGAATAAATTCCACTTGGTTGTGATGTATAAGTCTTTTGATATGCTGTTGGATTCAATTTGCAAGTATTTGGCTGAGAATTTTTACATCTATGTTCACTAGAGTTTGGTCTGTAATTTTCTTTTCTTGTAGTCTTTATCTGGTTTTGGTATTAGGGTGATGTTGGCTTCATAAAATGTGTTGGATATTTTCCCTCCTCTTCAATTTTTTGGAAGAGTTTAAACAGCACTGGTGTTAATTCTTTTTGAAATGCTTGGTAGAATTCACCTGTGAAGCCATCTGGTCCTGGACTTTTCTTTGCTGGGAGACTTTTGATGACAGATGCAATCTCTTTAAATGTGATTGGTTTGTTAATTTCTTGTATTTCTTGTAGCATCAGTGTAAGTTGTTTGTGTATTTCTAGGAATTTGCCCATTTCATTTAGGTTGTCTATTTTGTTGGCATACAGTTTCTCATATCCTTTTTTTTTTTTTCCCAAAGATTTATTTTTCCCTACCCCCTTGTTGTTTTTCAATTGCTCTGTCTGTTCCTCTTATTTCTTTAGGAGGCACCAGGGGCCAATCCTGGGACCTCTGATGTGGGAGGGAGGTGCCTAATTGCTTGAGCCACCTCTGCTCCCTGCTTTATTGTATTTCTCATTATGTTTTTCCTCCCTGCATCTCTTGTTGCATCAGCTTGCCACACCTATCAGTCATGTCAGCTTGCTGTCTTCTTTTAGGAGACACTGGGAACCTCTGCTCCCTGCTTTGTTGTGCCTCTCATTTTTACTTCTTGTGTCTCTTGTTCTATCAGCTTGCCATGGCTGCCCATCACACCAGCTCGCTGTCTTCTTTAGGAGGCATTGGGATCCAAACCAGTGACCTCCTATGTGGTAGGCAGGAGCCCAGTTGCCTGAGCCTCATCAGCTTCCCTCATAATATCTTCTTATGATCGTTTTTATTTCTGTGGGGTAAGTCGTAACTTCCCCCTTTCATTTCTGATTGTATTTATTTGCATATTCTTTTTTTCTTTTAGTCTAGCTAGGGGCTTGTCCATTCTATTGATCTTCTCAAAGAACTGGCTTTTGGTTTTGTTGCTTTTTTTTGTTGTTGTTGTTCTCAATTTCATTTATTTCTGCTCTAATCTTTATTATTATTCTTTCTTTCCTTCTGCTTGCTTTGGGATTTGTTTGCTGGTTTTGTTTTTTTCCTGGTTTCTCTAGTTGTTCAGTTAAATCTTTGAGTTTAGCTCTTTCTTCTTTTTTAATATAGGCATTTAGGGCTATAAATTTCTCTCAATTGCCTTCACTGTATCCCATAGGTTTTGCTAAGTTGTGTTCTCGTTTTCAATGGTCTCAATATAATATATTCACTGATTTCACTTGCAATTTCTTCGACCCACTGATTATTTAGGAGTGTGCTGTTTAGCCTCCACACATTTGCAAATTTACCTCTTTCCTATTATTGATTTCCAGTTTCATTCCATTATGACCTGAGAAGGTGCTTTGTATAATTTCAATCTTTTTTATATTTATTGAGAGCTGCATTGTGCCCTAATGTGATGCATCACGGAGAAAGATCCATGGACACTTAAGAAGGTATAACCTGCTGAGTTTGGATGCAGCGTTCTGTGTATGTCTGTTAGGTCTAACTCATTTATCATATTGTTCAAGTTCTCCGTTTCCCTGTTGATCTTCTGTCTAGTTGTTCTATCTAATGATGTGAGTGGGGTGTTGAAGTCTCCAATGATTATTGTAGAAATGTCTATTTTCCCCTTCAGTTTTGCCAGAGTTTGTCTCATATATTTTGGGGCACCCTGGTTAGGTGTGTAGATATTTATGACTGTTATATCTTCCTGGAAGATCGTCCCTTTTATTAATATATAATGGCCTTCTGTATCTCATTAACTTTTTAAAATTTAAAGTCTGTTTTGTCCAATATTAGTATAGCCACCTCTGCTCTTTTCTGGTTACTATTTGCATGGAGTATCTTTTCCCAAGCTTTCACTTTTCAGGTGGTTTGTATCCCTGGTTCTATGGTGAGTTTCTTGTAAGCAGCATATAGGTTTTTTGTTGTTGTTTTTAATCCAGTCAGCCTGTATCTTTTGCTTGGGGAGTTTAATCTATTCACATTCAATGATATTACTGTAAATGCATTATTTACTTCCACCATTTTATTCTTTGGTTTTCATGTCTTACCATATTTTTATCTGTCTTTTTAACTCTTTTGGTTATCCTTTCTGTATTTCTTCTATATTCTCCTCCAGGTGTCTCTCTCCTGTCTTTTTCTTTCAGGCTGTAAGGCTTCCTTTAATATTCCCTGCAAAGGTGGATTCTTTTTTGTAATCTCTCAAGTTTCTGTTTGTTTGTGAATATTTTATACTCACCTTCTTATTTGAAGGGCAATTTTGCTGGATAAAGAACTCTTGGCTGGCAGTTTTTCTCTTTCATTACCTTAATTGTATCATAACACTGTCTTGTCACCTCCATGGTTTCTGAAAAGAAATCTGTGCTAAGTCTTACTGGGTGTCTCTTGTATGTGGTTTGCTTCTCTCCCTTGCTGCTCTGAGTTTTCTCTTTATCTTTGACATTTGACATTCTGATTAGTATGTCTTAGAGTAAGTCTATTTGGATTTATTCTGATTGGGGTAAGGTGCACTTCTTGGACATGTTAAGTTCATTTCTTTCATGAGAGTAGGGAAATTTTCAGCTATTATTTCCTCAAATATTCTTTTTGCCCCGTTTCCCTTGTCTTCTTTTTCTGGAGTTTCCATGACACATATGCTGTTGTGTTTTGTGTTGTCATTCAACTCTCTGAGCCCCTGCTCAATTTTTTCCATTCTTCTCTCAATTTCAGTTGTTCTGTCTCCTGTATCACTTATTCTTTCTTCTGTCATTTCAAGTCTGCTGTTATATGCCTCTAATGTGTGTGTTTTTTTTTAAAGATTTTATTTATTTATTCATTTATCCTCCCCTTGCTGCTTGTGCTCGCCGGGTCAGCCAACCACGCCGCTCGGGCGGGCCTGCCCCCACCAGGAGGCCCCGGGAACCAAACCCGGGGCCTCCCATATGGTAAACGGGAGCCCTACTGATTGAGCCACAGCCGCTTCCCTAATGTGTTTTTGATCTCACCTATTGTGTCTTTCATTCCCTTGAACTCTGTTACTTTTCTGTTCAGGGTTTCAAATTCTTTTTTGCACTCGTTCAATGTCTTCTTGATGTCATTTCTCTTTAGTCATTGTCTTTTAATTCATTAATTTGATTTTGGAAATTTGTGCACATCTCACGAATTAGTTCTCTCAAACCCTGCGTCTCTTCTGGGGCTTTGATATATTCCTTTTCTTGGGCCATGTCTTCCACTTTCTTAGTATGGTTTGTAATTTTTTGCTGATGCCTAGGCATCTGATTAGGATGTAGTTTACTCAGATGCTCAATTTCCTTGTCTTTTGCAGGGATTTAGTGGCAGGAGGCTGTGTGTTACCACTGCTCTTTGATTCTTGGCTCAACCTGGATTGTTAGGATTGTCCCTGCTAGTTGCTCAAAACTGGGCTCTGGGCCCAGTAATTGGTTGCAGATCCACTTCCTAAGGCCTTGAGGAGGGAAGCTATAAAAAGGCCCAAAAGGGAAGCGGCTGTGGCTCAATCAGTAGGGCTCCCATTTACCATATGGGAGGCCCCGGGTTCGGTTCCCGGGGCCTCCTGGTGAAGGCAAGCCCGCCCGCACGGCGTGGTTAGCTGACCCAGCGAGCACAAGCAGCAAGGGGGGGATAAATGAATAAATAAATAAAATCTTTAAAAAAATAAAAAATAAATAAATAAAAAGGCCCAAAAAACCCTCTTATTTTTAATTTTCTTACATGCACTTCCTTGGTCTGCCAGCAGATGGTGCTCTTTGGCAGCTCTCAGTTCAGTGCCTGGTCAGAGTGTATTTATTGCAACACAGACCAGATCAATGCGATAGCTTCCTGCCTTGAGGCTAAGAGCCTTCAAACTTTCTCAGAGACAGTTTTCTAGCCTCCTCTGGCAGCACCCTCCCTTTCCCAGTAGGAAATATTTCCACTCCCCTCTGAGTCCTCAACAGTTAGTAGAGGAGATTGGGGGGGGGGGTTATGTCTTTAGCCCCTTGCTGGCTCCCAAGGCAATCAATGGCACAGCCCTACCTAACCTGGAAAGGCTCCTGGGACACAGCAGACCAAATTTATGAATCAAAAGCTGAGTCAGTCTTAGGCTGTGTCTCTTTCTCTCCCCTTTCCTGGGGTGGTGAATCCTGGTGCCCCCGTGTCTGCAGCCACAAATCCAGAGGCCTGAGAATTCTAAAGAGTCTTTAGTGTGGGGGAGGGTGCCAGCAGCAGCAGCTGCTGGTTTCAACTCACAGTTCTGTTGTCGCAGTTCCCCTCCTTTTTCCCATTCTCCTCTAGGGGTGACCAGTATTTGCCTAGTGTCCTAAACCCTAGATCTTTTTCCAGGCTGTTTCAGCCTATCTTCTATTTTTCTGGAGGAGAGTCCTATGTCTTTCTAGTCTGCTATCTTCCTGGAAGTCTCCCTTGTTTATTAATAATGAAATAATGAAAATGCTCTAATAATGATTGAAGTGATGAATGCACAACTATGTGATTATACCAAATACCACTGATTACACACTTTGGATGAACTGTATGCTTTATTAATATGTATCAATAATATTGATTTGTTAAAAAAAGTGTTTTGATAACTTTTGGCATGGAGTTATCATCGGTGGAATCCTATTTTATCAAATAGGGCTTCTTTGGTTTCACAAGCAGAAACCCAATTAAAACTGGCCTAAGTGAAAAAGCAGAAGTGTTAGTTTAAATATTTGAAGAACTATGTCCCACTAGAACCACAGATTCAAAAGCAATCATTGGTCTTTCTTTTAATCTCTCATTTTTGCGTTTTCTCCTGCAGGGTTTATTCTGTCATGTGATCAGTTGTTCTCCCATGCAGCTCCAGACTTACCTCATCTTTACAGTTAGCAATGTCAGTGGAAAACACCTCTTCAAGTTTTCACAAAAGTCCCAGAATTGGCCCAGCTTGAGTAACATACCCCTCCTGGAGCCTGTTCAGCCCCATCTCAATCACTGGACTAAGAGTATCGTGCTTCTCCAAAGAAAAACCAAAGTGCTGTTAACAGAAAGGAGGGAGATGTGGGATGAATGATAAAGGTGGAAAAAAAAAAACAACCTATGTATAGTACCTGAAGGAGATGGAAGAAAATCCTTAATTTGTAGTTTCTCCCCCAAGTTATGTCAAACTAAGTAGGTTAATAAAAGTAATCTATAGCTTTTCTGATCTAATGTATACAAGCTGCTTTGTGAGTCTTTGAAATACTGGGAGAGGGAGACTGACAGTTTCCTATCAGGTTTCTGACTCTGGTCCTTCCCTCCTAGACTATCTTGTACACCATGGTCATATTAATCTTCCCAGTGTATGAATCTAGTTATAACACAACCCTAAGAAAGGAAGCATATTCTCTACCAAAGGTGAAGATTTTTAACTTCCATAATCTCACCCTAACTTACCTTTCCAGACTTACATTATTACCACTATCCCCTCTGCAAACGAAGTCAGTGCTTTTTAGGTTTTGTCACTGTCAGTGATCTGAAGTGTTAGGATATAAGCATTAATGTATCAGAGATGGAGGCATTAGCTTCTTGTTACTTTTATTTTATTTTAAGGGGTAAAAGAAAATGATTTATGAATGTTTAATCTGATCCTTATGAAACCCAAGTTTATCCTTATAAAAATAAGAAAATGTGCTAATTCTTCATGTCAGAGTATCCTGGAAGATACAAACAGTATTATCCTAATGAGAAGATCTGCTAAGAATTTTCTCCATAGTCTTCATCCTTTCCTATGAATACTTTACAATGTATAATTTCAAACGGTAAGTTTCAAAGACTTACTGCAGAAACCCTAGTCTTATATTGATACATAAACGGAACATGTAAACTCTATCATCTTTAGAGTATAAAAAAAGACATGCTCAGAAGTAAGCCAGCTGGGAAGCGGCTGTGGCTCAATCAGTAGGGCTCCCATTTACCATATGGGAGGCCCCGGGTTCGGTTCCCGGGGCCTCCTGGTGAAGGCAAGCCCGCCCGCATGGCGTGGTTAGCTGACCCAGCGAGCACAAGCAGCAAGGGGGGGATAAATGAATAAATAAATAAAATCTTTAAAAAAAAAAGAAAAAAAAGAAAAAAAAGAAGTAGGCCAGCTAGACTTTTAGCTAATTTCATTTAGGCATAATGTCTCCATCTTTTCATCTTTCATGAAAACTTTTTTTTTTTTTATTATTTTATTTTTAAAGGCTTAAAATGTATTTTAATAAGTTGATGCTGCATTACTGCTCCATTTCTCAGAAAAACTCCAAATTTCAGGTTTCAGAGACAAATCAAACATGGTACACCAATAAAAAACGCACAGCATAACTACCTAAGATAGGCAAGGCTAAGAGCTACTGTCAGACCTTTAGCATACAGCAACCCTGTTCCCAAGATTGTATTAAGCCTATCAAGAAAAGCTGTGAACAGCAACATCATAGACACAAAAGGACCATTCCTGGGCAGTCTTCACCCAAGAAAAAGATGGATGCAAGTTAACACAAGATATTTTTAAAGATATACTAAAATGAAAATCTATGAGAAAATGTCTTCTTTGACGTTAAGGGGTAATATATGAGATATAACAGAACCGTATGTATGCTGTCTGTGATCTCTGTGGACATTTGCCTGAATTCTGACCTGGGAGTGAATGGAGCAATGGGGCTTAGGTCATTGGGTGATGTTTGTTTTTTTTTTCGTGGTATATGTGGCAGTGTCTCAGGTTGGGGGGGAGGGAGTGAAAGGATAAGAAAGCAAACAGAACAGGATGGACAAAGAATGGAATGATCAGGATTAATGGGGCTCTAACTGGATCCATTTTTGTCATCGTTCCCCCTAGGCCCCAACATCAATAACATCTGAGACTTCAGGAATGCACCACACAGAATTGATTTGTTAAATATACCACACTGAACTGATTGGTTAAATACCACCCTCCCCTCCCTTGCCCTAGGTATCCCTAGAGTAGTACAGAAAGGAAAAACCTAACTAGTGGAAGGAAATCCCTAACACTCTTCTCCAGGGTAGAATTCTGGCTAGTCCAAAAAGGGTCCTTCTTTAAGGTTTTGAGAAACTAGGACACCACAACTTTATTAGTATCGGCGACGTTTGTTTGGAGCAAATTCAGCTCCAGGAGCTGCACGGTTGAATGCAGGAGGGGTTCCACCAATTGCCCCAATTCCTTCCATTGTAGCAGCTTGGCCAAAGCGTTCGGTTGTTGGTGGGGACATGAAAACTGATTTATATAATAAACAATTTGCTAACTTGCTATAAGGTTTTAGAATTACAAATTAAAGTGACTTTTAAGAAAAAGGGAAAATTGTGGTATAACGGAGTGAAACTACTTTAAAAATAAGACACATGCATCAATTAAATGTACGAGTAGATCACTATTTTTATTTTCACTTAAGCCCAAGTATGCTGTGGGCTAAAAAATTATGTAGACAAGATGTATTATGCACATTTTGTACTGTAATGCAAATTTCAAAGCATAAAGTACACTTCACTGTTAAAACTCCACATATTATAATCTGAAATTCAGTATTTGTAAAACAGAACTGTTCCTGCATCAAAATCACCATTATTAGAGTACTTGTTTAAATCATATTTTAAAGGTGTGGTACAGCCAACCGTCCTCATTAAGTACCTACCTACCGGCATTTAGCACACTCTTAAAGTTACTTGAATACAACCATGAATATGGTACTGTTAAGTAAATGAGATTATAAAATTCAAACAGTCAAGGTAAAAGGGCTGTCGTGATTTTAACCAAACCAAAACTCAATTCTAAAAATATATTTAAAAAATAGCCTCCCAGACTATTGTTAACACACTCCTTTCTTCTTGATACAGCATGTTCCAGAAGTAATATTTTTTTGTGCTTCCACAGATCTTTCTACTAGTGCAGCCATCAATCATCTTCTTTCTCAATATAAGTCTTTGCATTAACCCGTGCCATCTGCCTGGCCAAATACCTGTCTCTAGCAGACATTAAAGTTTCTTCGTTATTCCGCTTCGCAAACTTGCTCACTGCCTCAGGTAGATGATCTTGTTCTTTGCGCTTTTCAAGCCTTGTCTCTGTGAGTCTGTGTTGTGCTCTCGATGATGTTTCTGAACTAGAGGATTTCTCTTGGTTTCTTTCATTGTCCTTTTCCATGTTTCTCATTTTGTTGGATTTTTCCTGGTCAAATAACCTATCCTTTGCTCTGGAATCTGGGCTGTTTTCCTTTCTGTCTTGATTTCTTTCTGAAGATTGAACACTTATTTCTTGTTTTTCTCTATCTTTGTATTTACCATTGTTCTCATATCCTTCTTTCCTAACTTTCATATGCTCTTTCTTTTCTTTGCTTTTCTCTTCCTTTTCTCTTCCTTTCTCACTGTGTCGGTCATGATAATTTTGTTGTCTATCTCTTTCTTGTTCTCTTGGGTGATATTTCTCCATCTCTTTCTCCCTTTTCCACTCTCTGTCATTTCCTTCTCTTTCTCTTTGGTCTCTTCCCCTTGGTTTACCTATTTGCTCATGCCTCTTCCAGTGAGAATCTCTATGATTGGCCTCGCTGTGCTTATGGAAATCCTTTTCTTTTTGGTAATCACGGTCAGTGCAATACCTCTCCTGATGCCTGGATTGCCTCTCTTGGTGCTGATCTTCCCTTTTCTCATGTTCTTTTAACATGGAACTTTTTGTGTGGTGTTTGGCACTGTGTCCTCTTTCTTCACTAGATGACTGTGAGTGAGTCTGATACCTGTGATGCTTGGGGTCATTCTGGAAGGTCTCTGTACTTTTTTCCCTTCTGCAGTTCACTTTATTTTCTTCCATTTCATCATCTTCACTACTCTTAGCATCAAAATCACTGTCTGCATCTGGGTTTTCTTCTACCTTGGTACCAGCCTGGAGAATGCATTTCTCATGTGGAATTCTGTTCTCTGAACTTATTTCATCAGAATAACCTCTTGATTTCTCTTCTTTTATTCCAAACCTTTAAGAAATAATATAAATACAAAATGCCACAATATCAACTGTAGTAAGCAAATGAAGGGTTCTTATAATTTTTCTCAATATTTCAATCAGTACAACGATAATTATATATATATATCTGATTATCCAAATGTAAAAAGGTGCTATTTATTATGTAAACATCCGCAAACTAGTATTTTCCAAACCTACGAAATTCTTTGTGAAACTGAACTGGAACAAAGGACTCCTCCACTACTGGACCACTAGAACACCTTCAGTACACAGTCTTTATTTCTGCTAAGCCTAGACAAATAACTAGGAAAATAAGATTATGGTCTGGATCTAAACGCTATTTTCACATAAAATTCAAGTTGTGGCTGTTCGCTGGATTTTTCTCTTTCTTTTAAAATTTTGATAATAGCCCTAGAAATACATGAAGATAATTTTTTTCAGCGCAAAATCTAATTCTAAATATTACTTAATAATCATGCTTATAGGGAAACGGATGTGGCTCAAGAGGTTCGGCGTCCGTCTACCATATGGAGAGACCGGGGTTCGATCCCCGGTACCTCCCGGTTAAGAAAAAAAAAATAATAATAATAATCATGCTTATAATTAAAATGTTACCAGCATCCTGAAATAGCCCTTGGCATCTAACACAACAAAACAGAACTATGTGAGGCAAGCATTTCCAGCTATTAAAATCAACAACACTAAAATGATTTATATCATCTACATTTTCCCAGCTAAGTGTGGTTAATTTAGTTCATTCTTACTAATCCCATTAACACAGTAATAACTGTGGTCCTCTAGGAATTGCTGGCAGACTGTCTTGGCTAAAGAACCACTAATAATTAGGAATTCTATTACTAGACTATGAGAAGTGTGATTAGGTAAATGACAGTATGGAGTTTCATGGCTGATGTCACAACTATTCTGTATGAAACTTTTTAATACAAAGTCATAATATATTATCATTTCCATTCACAATCTGAATCTTCAAATACACTTTCTTAGACTCTTCCTTCTTTTCAATTTTGTAATAAAAATCTAGCAGTTTTTTTGGGGGGGTGGGGGTGGGGAAGAAGCATATGTCTCATTCTCCTCACACTTAATTCCATTTCCCTGCCTTTCCTCTTTTCCTAGCAACAGACTCAGATCCTTTATCAGAATGTTTGTTCCAAAAAAAGTTTGCTTAACTACAGCCTTAAGACAAATTCTCCCTTTCACCTTAAGCTATATACTATGGCATAATCATTTTACTATAATACCTTATAATTTTATTCAAAAATCCACCAATCCTTTACTTTCCAGACCAGCAACAAAAATATCTGCAGAAAGGGTAATGTTCACATCTGTGCTGTTCAATGATAGCCACTAGCCAAATGTGACAACAGAGTACTGGAAATGTGGCTAGTATGACCAAAATTTAGATTTTATTTAATTAAATTTAAACAGCCACATGGGACTAGTGGCAACAATATTGGACAGTAGTTTTAGACTCTGTTATGTGAATCTTACATGCATGGAGGCTAGGGCCTATTTATGAAAATAAATTAGTATCCTTTTGTATACTATCTGAACATGCGTATAGAATTAAGTTGTATGACATCTGATTCTTTCCAAATTTCACCTTAATTCTGAGGGCATTTTAAGGCACCAGGGTCATTAGGGATACCTATACTTTTTAAAATTAAGGCCTTAAAAAAAAAGAGGCTATAATTTAGTTTTCTTTCTCCTTGAAGGTCATTTATAAGACCCACAACTATAAAGTACATTGATACTTAGAAATCTTGTACATTAAATGTTTATATTCTTTGGTTTGAAGTAACATTAAACTTCAATCACTGAGAATGTAATGATGAAATTTTAACTTATATTGTTGTCAACTGCAGAATAAAAATGATCTCCAACTAAATCTGTAGCTTTTTAAATCAACAAACTGCTTGCAAATCCCTAGCCATTCATTAAATTAGGTCAGGTTTGGCTAACAACATGGCATGCAATGCTGCACTTTTCCTTTCAGAGGGCTAAAATAACCCACAACCACAGAGAATGAACAGTATCTATCTTCTAAATATTCCATATCCCACATTTCACCTTGCTTCACGAAAGCTGCATTTAGGGACTTCCTCTTCACCAACTGCTTGATTTAATAGGTGCCTATAAAATCCACTGAGATCTTTCTGTTTGGTTACATCCAAACGTGCTGAGAGAGGGAAAGCAAAAGTAAGAACATATTTAACAAAGCATAATGCAACTCAGTTTTATAGGCAAAGTATGTAACATACACAGTGTGTAAACTATTCTTCAGATCAGGGAGCTGGCAAACGATAGCCTGCAGGTCAAATATGGCCTGCTGCCTGTTTTTTGTAAATAAAGTTTTATTGGAACATAGCCCTGCTCATGTTTTTTTGTTGTTGTTGTTTGTTTGTTTTGTGCTATGAAGTTTGTATGAAGTGTAGCTACAAGAGACTGTATGGTACATAAAGCTTAAATTACTATCTGGCCCATTACAGAAAGTTTGCTGAGTGGGGGGTGCTGTAGATGAATACATAGTACATGCCTACAGTCTTACAAAGTTGTTTTTTTTCCCACTAAGTTGATTAGTTCTTAAGTCAATTAAACCATTTATAAGTATATATTCTATTTAGTATCAGGAGAAAGATCATGAGTAGAAAGCACTGAAATAAAGCACTAGGATAGTCTTTAGTCCCTGTACATTTTTGTTCTTTCTTGAATTAATGTTATTCTTTTCCAAAATGTCCAGTTGATGCTCCTTCAGTGGTGTTACTCTAGATTTTCTCATCCCAGAAAATATAACTAGGGTTTAAATTTCAGTTTATATTGCTATTGACTAATGTCATGTTGTTATGCCTCATATAAATGTTTTTACATTTGGAATCATCTTCTAAGGCAATGACTTACAATGACCACAGTTTTAAACAACAAAATGAGAAATAAGTGAAAAGCCCAGTAGAAATAATTACTAAAGAGTTCAACTTGTTAAACCCTTCTTCCATATTTTATAATACTATATAAAGCCATAGCTTGTATCTCAAATTCATATACATAAATTATGACGAGACTGTAATGCAAAGGTTCACTGACAGCAGATAGCCCAACACAGAATTCTGCTGCTTCTGTTTCCTTCTCCTCCTTTTTTTCCCTCTTACAACTCACCTTCGAGTGCAGCAGCTCTCTTTTCTCTTTCTTCCTCTTCAGCTCTCTCTTGCAGTTTTTTCTTATAAGCAGATGTCACAAATGCCTCTTTATCATCAAATTCTCCCTTTTCCATTTCTCGTTCTCTCTGAATTTTCTTTTCCATTCTTTTTTCCTGCTCCTTTTTTCTGATCTCAACTGCTTTTAGTAAGTTGTGAATATACTTGGGCTAAGGGAAAAAAGATTACTTAGGAAAGAATGAAAGATGATAACTGCTAATATTCTACTATACTTTTTATCATGAATATAGATTGACAAGCTAGATTGAAATTAAAGTTGTTTTTAAGAAAAATTTAAGACAGAAATCAGTCATAATGTTATTTTACTTCTTTTTAGACTCTATGCAATTTTCTTAGTGTTTTTCTCAGTCATTTTACTGGTATTCTTTTAATACTCTGACAAATAAGTGAATTGATAGAGAATTTCCCACTAGTTTTTCACATTCAGTGGAAGCAGCATTATTTAAAATAGTAGTTTTAATATAATTTTACACCTCCACTCTGCTAAATAAATATAGAAAGATGCAAAGATCCTTAAGAACCAGTCTGGGGAAGCAGATGGCAGATGTGGCTCAAGCGGAGGGCTGGTGCAGCAAGATGACGCAACAAAAAGAGACACAGAGGAGAGACAATAAGAGACGCAGCAGACCAGGAAGCTGAGATGGCGCAAGAGACCAAGCACATCTCTCTAATTCCAGAAGGTCCCAGGATCAGTTCCCAGTGCTGCCTAAAGAGAAGATAAGCAGACACAGAAGAACACATAGCAAATGGACACAGAGAGCAGACAACGGGGGTGGGGGATAAATAAATAAATAAATCTTAAAACAAACAAACAAACAAAAAACTAGTCTGGGGAGAGGAGGGAGAGGATGTGTCTCAAGAGGCTGAGCTCTCGCCTCCCACATGGGAGATCCCAGGTTCAGTTCCAGTGCCTCCTAAAAAAACAAAAACAAACAACAAGCAAAACAAATGGAAAAAAAAAAAAAAAAAAAAAAGGACCCAGGGAAGCCGATGTGGCTGAGTGGTTGAGCACTGGCTTCCCACATATGAGGTCCTGGGGTCAATCCCCAGTCCCTGGTATCATTATCTCAAAAAAAACAAAAAACAAAAACAAAAAACCAGCCTGTGCTTGTGAAAAGAACAAGAATGATAGAGAAAGAATTAGAACTTATCTCAGTTTTTCCCTAATAATTTTTTTCAAACTAAAAATGATTCATGATGATTTAGTAACCAGCCAGGAAGCAATATTGAGAGGAAGATAAAATATGGATAAACATGAAAAGGAGCAGTACAAATTTAGTATACAGAATTTCTAAGGTAAAATTAAAATTTGCAAAGCTTTCAAAATAAACGGCAAAATCTAAAAATTGTTAGATAATTCACTTGTTCCTATTTGGATACTATATGTAGGGCTTCTTGGGTTCTAAATTAAATCTATAATATCTGGAACTAGGGACTCTTCACATTTCGTGTTAAAATAAGATTAAGATAAAGAGTGCAAGCAAAGATCAAAGAAAATTTGTATTTTCAGATACAAACCTTTCGGTCTTTTCCCAAGAGTAATTTGGGACTACTTTCCTCCTTTTTTTTCTGCATTTCATCATAAATACTATCATATTCGTATACAGTGGCATCTTCTGCAAGGGCCTTCTGGATTTCCAGTTTGGTCTTAAATAAAATAAATTAAACATATTTCAAAAACATATCAGCCAATAGAAACAACAAAAAGTCCATGTAATTCTTTTGAGAGGTTTCTAAGATGGAAATCATTTCAATCATACTGAATGTCAACTCTGGAGCAAGGCTGCCTATGTTTGAATCTTTTCTATTTACCTCAGGCAAGTCTGTTTCATCTTTTTGTGCCAAACTCTTAGTTTATGATGCAAAAATCCTCAACACATATGCAAAAAATCCTAAATAAAACTTTAGTAAACCAAATGAAACGGTATATAAAAAATATAATACCTTATGCCCATTTTAGGTTTATACCACTTATATATAAAGTTTCAGTGATTTGATTTTCACAAGTTAAACCAACCTTGCATTATTGGTACAAAGATAACTTGGTCATCAGATATTATCAATTTTAGATAGTTCATTTATGATTTTAAAAAAATTAACTAAACAACAAATAAAACCTAAAATTAGGAATAGAAAAGAACATCCTTAGCTTGACAATGTATATCTACCAAAGACCTACAGCAAATGATATATTAAATGATGACATATCAAAAGCTTTTCCAATGAAATAGAAGTGAATAGAATAAGTGCATCATCAGTGCTATACACATGAAATCCAGAAAAAGGTAAAAAAAAAAAAAAGGGGGGGGGGATACATTGACTATCAGATCAAGTACCCCATTTCTAGCAGTATTGTCTCTTAGATTTACTAAAAGCAATGAAGCTAGCACTCTTTGTGATGAAAGTTAGTTTGGGATCAAAGCAGAAGACAGGAGAATTATCTGAGAGGGGAACAAGGTGAAGAGTAGCTAACATAAATGGAAACCAAATCAGCAGCAGGCAGGTGAGGGGTACAAGAGTTTTAACAGTGTTCCCAATTCCCAAGCAAATACTGAAAAAGTTCCACTAATAGAAAAAGCGGCTTTGAAAATTCCAGAGTTAAACATTTAAAATTAGATTTGGGATTTATAGTTTAAGTAAAGAAGGTACCACAAAAATGTCAAAAGAACATTAAAAAACAAGAGACCTTGGAGAAACCTCTCCTGATACTCTGGAACTCAATCCTCCCATTTATATAGTGAAGAAAATGAATTTGATATTCTCTCTCAAATTCAATTGAGCTCTAAACTCATAAAATGAAACACTCAAGCATTTTGTATTATTTAAAGACTCGGTTTTTTATGTTTTTATGTGTATATTAAATAATTTTGAGGTTGCTGAGTTATATATTATATGCACCATGAAGCTGAGATATCATCTTAACATAACTAAATACACTAATTCTGTGGCAAATCCCCAGGGAGGCAGCATAACCCAGTGGCTAAAAGCTTGAGCTATGGAATTTTGCTGTCTGGGTTTCAATACAGCTCCACTATTTACTATGTGGCTTTAGGCAAGTAACATAAATGTTTTTTGCCTTCAATTCCTCAACTCTAAAATGGGGCTTATAAGAACATCTATCTGAAAAGACTGTTGTAAAGAATTAAAGATGATTCTTGGAAAGTAATTAACTTTCTATGTCTAGCACATAGAAAGTGCTCAATAAATTTATCCTTATACAAGATTCTTGTTAGCCAATTATCTTTAAAAGATGATGTATGCATGTAAAAAGTGCTTGGAAATACTGTAGAGCACTATATATAAAATATAGTATATATATACTTATATATATATATAAGGTGCTAGCAAATCTTAAAAATTATCTGGTATTCCCCTTTCTTGGTAAATGAATTTAAAATAATTATAAAATTCTGAAAGCACTTTGGTTGTGAAAAGACTATTTTTTGGTCAGTAAGCTTACCAGCAGGAATTATTAAGCCAAACAATCCATTATCAAACTACTGAGTCATGTGAAAGACAAAAATGGTTTAATCTGTAGCACCATAAAAAAGAGCTAATTCTCCATTCTGTTTTTCCTTTACAGATACAGAAACCCGCAATCTATGTAAATAAAGAAATGTCCTGGGGGCGGATGTGGCTCAAATGGTTGGGCATCCACCTGCCATATGTTTTGTTTTTTTTTTTTAACCAGGTCCCAGGGATCGAACCCAGGTCCCTCCATATGGGAGACGGACGCCCAACTGTTTGAGCCACATCTGTCCCCCTCCATCTGCCATATGAAGGGACCTGGGTTCGATCCCCGGGACCTCTTGGTAAAATAAAAACAATATATATATAGAAGGTGCATGGGCTATCAGGCTCTGTGTGCCGGTGAGCCGCCAGGCCCCGGGAGCCATGCAGCAAGATGATGACGTAACAGGGGAGAGACAAGACGAGATGCTCTGAAAGCTCCAAAAACCAGGAACCGAGGTGGTGCAGGTGGCAGGACACCTCTCTCCTACATCGGAGGTCTCCAAGATCGAATCCTGGTGAAGACTGGAGGAGAAGGATGAGAAGATATGGCAGGAAACAGACACAGAGAATTGCCCAGCGAATGGACACAAAACAGCAAATGGGGAAGGAGGGGTTTAAAATGGATAAAGTAAATAAATAAATCTTAAAAAAAAAAAAAAAAAAAAGAAATGTCCTTATACTTTTTAGAAAATGAGGCTAAGATAAAATAAATTTCTTAATACACATCTATTCTGTTTTAGTCTCAGCACCTAGATACCAAATTGATACTTAAAACTGTGAGCTGAAATACTTACTTCACCAATTACCTGATGCATTTAAAAACTCACTCTTCCACCTTACCTGTTTCATCGCTTGCTTCTTAGCAGCTTCTCTCTGAAGGCTTTCACTCACAGAGGTCTATAAAACAGAAAAATGCTGTCATGCTTAAACCAACTTAAAATTTCTTTTCCAGTATTCTGGTTGGCAACTAGCTCTTAATTAAAGTTAAAAGTGTAAAAGAATATTATGAATTAAATTAACACTTCCAAGGTCTTTCCCCTAAACTTGAGCAAACAAATGAATTTCACTGTAAATCATCAGAACAGGCTGAAAGCTGTAAAAGAAAACAGAATGGTGTAAGAAGTCCCAATTTCACCACTAAGTCATTCAATCTCTCTGAATTTCAATTTATTTTGTGTACACATGTGAATGTGTGTGTGTAAACATGCCTGTGTTGGGTGGAGGAGGACTGGACTAGATGATTACTTCAGGTCACTTTTAACACTAAAATGGTATGATTCCCAGCAATAATTAGCTCATTAATTTAACATTCATTATTGAATATAGTTTATCAAGCTATTGGTTTATGCTTAACAGTTAGTGGCGGCCAAAACTATCCATGGCTACAACCATTCAACAAATATTTACTGAAAGCCTACCACAGCAGGCATTGTTCTAGCTCCCACTGCAGGGGTGGGGGTAGAACAAGAACAGTCCTTGTCCTTGAGAGAGAATACAAATGTGATACGAAATATAATAAAGGGATAAACAAATAGCTGTGGGAGCCCAGAGTAGAAGGCAACTAAATGTATGAGGAATCAAGATAAGTCTGCCCAAAAGATACATGACAACAGACCTGAATCAAAAAGAACAGACAGGGAAGCGGCAGTGGCTCAATCAGTAGGGCTCCCGTTTACCATATGGGAGGCCCCGGGTTCGGTTCCCGGGGCCTCCTGGTGAAGGCAAGCCCGCCCGCATGGCGTGGTTAGCTGACCCAGTGAGCACAAGCAGCAAGGGGGGGATAAATGAATAAATAAATAAAATCTTTAAAAAAAAAAAAAAAAAAAAGAACAGACATTTAAGAGAAGGCAAGAAGAGGATATTTTGGAAGTAGTAACCATATGGACCAAAGAAAAGACAGCTAAGAAAAAGTATGTCATTAGAATACTTTAAAAGCATAAGCCTGACTGACAACCAGCAAGATGGTGGCAGAGTAAGGAGCTCCTAGTCAGCTCGTGCTACAGGGCAGTTAGTAATCACCCAGAGCTATCTAAAGCACCTGTTTGAGGGCTCCAGGAGATCAGAAGAGCATCCTCCAACATCCTTGAAAGAATGGAAGGAGGAGACTGCCCATCTGCAGAGAAGGTTTGTGTAAGTAAAACACTCCACACCCTGGAGGTCAGTGCCTATCCTCCACTGGCGGCAAAAACCACCTTGGGAGCTATTCCACGGCTGGAATTGGAAGCTTCACTTCCCAAAAATGGGGGAGGAAGAGGTGGTTGGGTACCAACTTCAGCCACTGATTAGTAATTTGGCAGGCTAAAGTATAATCCTAAGAACAGCTAAAGTTTGAGTCTGTCCAAGTCAGAAAGAGGCCGGGAGCCACCATTTTAACTCCGCCCCTGGCACAAGGGGAAGCTGGGCAGACTGAAAATCACAGTGCTGGTAGGGACCGGCTTCTTTCCATCCAGATTGGATTGCAGAGCTTAAGCTCTAGCTTAAGCCCCAGTCCCACCTTCGGCAGGTAGGAAACTGGCGGGACCTACACCAGCCTCTCCGGGAAAGTACAGACCATGCTGCAGAGGACAGTGATCATCCTACTCTGGCGGCGCAAGCTGCCTCGGGTGCTGTTCTGTGGCTGGAATTGGAAGCTCCATTTCCCCAAAACAGGGGAGGAAGACATGGTTGGCCACTGACTTCAGCTACTGATTAGTCAATTCAGCTGGCTAAAGTATAACCCTAAGAACAGCTAAAGTTTGAACCTGTCCAAGTAGGAAAGAGGCCGGTAGCCACCATTTTAACTCCATCCCTGGCATGAGGGGAAGCCGAGCTGACTGAAAATCACAGTGATGGTAGGGACCAGCTTCTTTCACCCAGATAGGCCTACAGTTCTAGCCTAGGCTTCAGCCCCACCTCTAGCAAGGTGAGCCCTGTCCCAGCCTCTCTGGATAATTGCAGGTACATCTGCCTGGCACAAACTGAATAGTCGGAAGTCTACCAGGGCAAATACAATCATTTTGGACCTGCAAGGCATAGATTGCTGCCCACACCTGCCGCTCTATCCCCGCCCCAGGTAGGGGAAAAAGGGGCGTGAAGCTTCATCAGTCTCTCTGGGCAACTACAGTGTAAGTCTGCACAACTTAAATTATTACACACGGCTGTGGCTCTGTCCCAACCCCTCGCAAAAGGAGAAAGTTGGGAGAAGCTTCATCGGTCCCTGGGGCAATAAGGGCAGTTTAAGCCTCCATAGCTTGCAGCACAAACTACATCCTTGGCTCCTACTACACAACCAGCAAAGGAGAAAGGGCAAGAAAGCCCTAGATTAAAGAGAGAAATTGCGCCCAAAATAAATACATCTAGTAAGCCAGATGCCAAGACACCAACAAAAAATTACAACCCACACCAAGAAACAGGAAGATATAGCCCAGTTAAAGGAACAAGATAAACCTCAGAGTTGACACAACTAGTCACAGATGTTCAAACAAATCTTCTTAATAAATTCAATGAGATGGCTAAGGAGATTAAGGATATTAAGACGACATTGGGGAAGCGGCTGTGGCTCAATCAGTGGGGCTCCCGTTTGCCATGTGGGGGGCCCCGGGTTCGGTTCCCGGGGCCTCCTGGTGGGGGCAGGCCCGCCCGCGCGGCGTGGTTGGCTGACCCAGCGAGTGCGGGCAGCAGGGGGGGGGATAAATGAATAAATAAATAAAATTAAAAAAAAAAAAAAAAAAAAAAAAAGACGACATTGGATGAGCACAAAGAAGAATTTGAAAGCATACATAGAAAAATAGCAGATCTTACAGGAATGAAAGGTACAATACATGAAATTTAAAAATACACTGGAGGGAAGTGGATATGGCTCAAGTGACTGAGCTCCCGCCTAACACATGGGAGGTCCCAGGTTCGGTTTCTGGTGCTTCCTAGAGAAGACGAGCAAGACAGTGAGCTGACACAGCAAGCCGATGCAACAAGATGGCGCAACGAGACACAAGGAGGAAAAACACAATGAGAGACACAACAAAACGGAGTGGTGCTGGCTCAGCGATTAGGCGCCTCCCTCCCAGATGGGAGGTCCCAGGTTGGGTTCCTGGTGCCTCCTAAAAGGAAGAAAGTATACAACAAACAGACACAGCAAATGCAAACACAATGAGGGGAAGGGAAGGAAAAAGAAAAAAAAACACACTGGAGGGAAGCGGATGTGGCTCAGGCGACAGAGTTCCCGCCTACCACATGGGAGGTCCAGGTTTGGTTCCCAGTGCCTCCTAAAGAAGATGGGCTGGCACAACAAGGTGATGCAGTGAGATGATGCAAAAAAGAGACACAGTGAGGAAACACAACAAGAGACACAAAAACTCAGGGAGTGGTGGTGGCTCAGGTGATTAGGTGCCTCCCTCCCACATGGGAGGTCCCGGGTTCAGCTCCCAGTGCTTCCTAAAAAGAGAAGACCAGCACACAACAAACAGACACAGCACAAGCAAATGATAAGGGGGTGGGGAGAAGTAAATAAATAAAACAAATCTTAAAAAACAAACAAACAAAAAACACCAGAATCATATAATAGCAGATTTGAGGAGGCAGAAGAAAGGATTGGTGAGCTTGAAGAAATGGTCTCTGAAAGCGAACATACAAAAGAATAGATGAAGAAAAGAATGGAAAAAATTGAACACGTTCTCGGGAACTAAAGAGATGTGCAAACATACATGTCATGGGTGTCCAAGAAGGAGAAGAGAAGGGAAAAGGGGCAGAAGGAATATTTGAAAAAATAATGGTAGAAAATATCTCAACCCTATTGGAGGATATAGATATCGATGTCCAAGAAGCAAAATGTACTCCCATCCAAATAAATCCAAACAGACCAACTCAAAGAGACATACTAATCAGAATGTCATTTGCCAAAGACAAAGAGAGAATTCTGAGAGCAGCAAAAGAAAAACAATGCATAACATGTAAGGAATACCCAATAAGATTAAGTGCTGATGAAACCATGGAGGCAAGAAGACAGTAGTATGATATATTTAAGATATTGCAAGAGAAAAGCTTCCAGCCAAGAATCTTATATCTGGAAAGACTGTCTTTCAAAAATCAGAGCGAGTTTAGAATATTCACAAATAAACAGAAACCGAGAGAGTTTGCAACCAAGAGACCAACTTTACAGGAAATATTAAAGGGTGTGCTACAGTCTGAAAAGAAAAGACAGGAGAGGCTTGGAAGAGTCTAGAAATGAAGATTATATCAGTAAAAGTAACTAAAAGTGTCAAAAGAGTGGTGAAAATAAAATGACAGATAAAACCCAAATATTTTGGAATAAACTTAACCAACAATGTAAAGCACTTGTATTCAGAAAACTACAACTCATTGTTAAAAGAAATAAAAAAGACCTAAATAATTAGAAGAACATTCCACATGCTCACAGATTAGAAGACTAAATATCATTAAGATGTCAATTCTACTCAAATTGATAAACAGATTCAATGCAATCCTGATAAAAATTCCACCAGCATTTTTTTTTTTAAATGGAAAACATGATTATCAAATTTATTTGGAAGGGTAAGGGGACCTGAATAGCCAGAAACATCTTAAAAAGTAAAAGCAAAGTTGGAGGACTCTCACTTCCAGACTTTAAATCATATTACCTGGCTACAGTTGGTACTGGCATAATGACAGACACATAGACCAATGTAACCAAATTGATGGTTCAGAAACAGACCCGCACATCTATGGTCAAGTGATTTTTGACAAGCCTGTCAAACCCACCCAGCTTGGGCAGAACAGTCCATTTAACAAATGGTGCTAAGAAAATGGATATCCATAGCCAAAAGAAGGAAAAAGGACTCCCATCTCACACCTTATACAAAAATCAGCTAAAAATGGAACAAAAACTTAAATATAAAAAAAAGCAAGAACCATAAAGCTTCTAGAAGAAAATGTAGGAAAATATCTTCAAGACCCCGTGGTAAGTGGTGGATTCTTAAAGGAGGTAAGAGGAGGACTGAGATGGACTACTGATATTTAATGTATGTAGAAGTTTTAATTAACTTTACTGTAAAAGTGTGGAAATGTAGAGTTGATGGTAACAAATTATAGTGAGTAACAGCTGGTTTATAAATGGGGATGTGCCTAAAAAGGGTAGTCTAGGGATGTAAATGCCAATTGAAAGAAAGCTAGAGAATAATCTAGGGACTGACTAACACTAAATCCAGAGGTGGATGAGAATTGCTGTTGATGGTACAGATGCAAGAGTGTCCTTTGTGAGCTAGAGGAGATATACATCACTATTGCAGGGTGGTGGGAATGTGGAGAAGCATGGGGAAAATTCAACTGGAGTGACCTATGGACTGTGGTTAACAGTAATGTAATATTCATGTATCTATGCCAAAGATGTACTGTGTTGAGAATGGGGGAGTATGGAAAAAGTGTGTCAAATGTATGCTGTGGACCTGGTAATAGTCTGATGACATTATTTCATAATCTGTAACAAATGTTCTACCACGGTGTGGTGTGGGTGTTGTATGGGAATTCTGTACATGTGCATGATTGTTTTGTAAGTTTACAACTGCTGTCATAAAAATATATTTAAAAAATAATAATAGGGTGGATTGGGGGAAAACTACACCAAATGTAAGATAAGGACCATAGTAGTAAGATTTTGACAATATTTTTTCATAATTTGTAACAAATGTCTCACAACAATGCAAGGCGCTGGTGGTGGGTTGATGTATGGGACCCCTGTATGATGTTATGCGTGTTTACTTTGTAAGTTCACAAGTTTTACTATACACTTACTGTTTATATATGTTCATGTATAAATGATATAATAATAAAAATAACAGGCTGGGTTGGGGGAAAAATATACCAAATGTAAGATACTTTGGTTAGTAGTAATATTTTGAGGATGCTCTTTAATCATTACTTAAAAATGTTTCACAACAATACCAAGTATTGGTGGTAGGGTGAGGTATGAGAGCCCTGTATGATGTTATGTACATTTGTTTTGTAAGTTCACACCTATTACTATACACTTACTGTTTATGTATATGTATGTTTATGTATGAGTGATAAACTTCAATAAATTTTTTTAAAAATCAGAAAAAAAAAAGAAAAGAATAAGCCTTTATGAATATACAAAACTCTACTCAATTGTATACTTTCAAAAGGTGAATTTTATGGTATGTGAATTATAACTCAAAAAACAAAATAAGGCTATTCATGAATTTGTGTGTTTGATATAATTTCATTTTTTACTGTGGTACTATAGATAACATAAATTTTCCATTTTAAATGTACAATTCAGTGGCATTAATTACTTTGACAATGTGTTATCATCACCACCTTCTATTACTAAAACTTTTTCATCAACCAAAACTCCTTATCCCTTAAGCAATAACTCCACAGTCCTTGGTAATATCTAATCTACTTTCTGCCTCTATGAATATGTGTATTCTAGATATTTCACGTAAGTGGATTCATACAATATGTGTTCTTTTGTGCCTGATTTATTTCACTTAGCATGATGTTTTCAATATTCATATTGATGAATTTATTTTAATTAAAAATACAGTCCTTAGCCCTGGGACTACTGTTCTCTAGCCTATTGACATTTGCTATATTCAGTTATACAGTATCACCATCAATTGGTGCTTCCTTTGTTTTTCATGGCAACAAACAGAACAAAGTAAACCAATTCTAGCTTCCAATGAGCACAGAGACAAATGCATTCAATATACAAAAGCCAAACAATAGAACACATATTTAATAAATTAAAGAAGTGTATAGGAAAAAAACTAAGGATACTTTAGGAGATGATAAATTGACTCCAAATAGAAGAACAGATGCTGATAACAAAAACAATAATAGCAACCAACACCTATTGAGCTAGGCACTGTACTGTTTTACATACATACATACATACATACATATATATATATATATATATATATTTGTTGTTTTTTTTTTACTTATTTCATCCAAATTTGTTATGTAATGTAGCACTTGAATGCATTACAATATCAATTTTAAACATTAAAATATTAAATATTCTAATAAGCAAGGCTCATGAATTTCTTTCCCGGGCTTTTTTATGTCTGTCTTTCTATTCATTCAGTTAGTGATGCCCTCAAGATTTACTGAGATGAGTAGCTCTCCAAATACTTTTACTTCTACTTGGTTTTATTAATTTTTTCCTATCTCCTCCCTCAATCTGTAGCCTGTTTGTACCTTGAGAGGTAGCAGTTCACCTGCTGTCACTTTCAAGTTGTTTACTTTAATCTAAACTTGGAAAAAAAAATACAAGGTCCTTATTATTATTATTTAGGAGGTGCCAGGGATTGAACCCAGGACCTTGTACACAGGAAGCAGGCGCTCAACCACTGAGCTACATCTGTTCCCCAAGGCCCTTACTTTTTAGACATGTATATAGCAAGCAGGCCAAGAAGGGCCTCTCCAATGTAAAATAAATACATTTTGAGGCATTTCAAGAGCCTGGTCTCACATTTAGAAGGACCTTAGGAAAAAAAAGATGTTTTTGCTTATATGGAAGTAACAAAATGGAGTTAGTGCAATCATGTTACATACTCTATTCACAGACTTATATCCCTATAATTCCAACAGTATCAGTGGATAAAAGGACATTCTGAACCTAAGCTGAAAAAGTCAGGAAGGATCATCTCATTTTATTTTTCTTTTTGTTTTTTTTTCTTTTTAATTTTTTTCTCATCTCATTTTAAAGCCTATTTGGTTATTAGTTTCCTAGATAAAGAAATTCTGACATTCATTCATTCATAGGTCTCAGGAATAGGCCTCGTACATGGGAAGCAGGCAGTCAAATACTGAGCTAAATCTGCTCCCCAATGAAAGTTGGGTTTTTGTTTGTTTGTTTTTTAGGAAGTACCAGGAATTGAACCCAGGACCTCGTACATGGGAAGCAGGCACTCAACCACTGAGCCACATCCATTCTCTGAATGATTATTTAAAGTGATGACTAAAATGTCAACAAACTGTTTAAACATATACATACACAAAGTTAAAAATGAATGAAAAGAGCAGTAAAACTTTTACTTGTTTCTATAATAGTAACCCTCATAAAAATGCAATAAAGCAGAAAGGGTGTAGTTCAGTGGCTGAGCAACTGCTTCCCATGTACAAGGTCCAAGGTTCAATCCCCAGTTATTTCCTTAAAAACAAACAAACAAGCAAACAAACAAAAAAAAAAACCACCCCCAAAACCACACAATAAATAGATTGAAATACATTTTTAAAAACCTTCTACATAACAAACATATAAGAAAATCTAGTCTAGATCCAAATTTCCAAATACTGAAATTTTACTTCTACTTGGTTTTATTATTTCCTATCTCCTCCCTCAACCTTTTGCCTGTTTGTAAAATTAAAAACAGGATCAATAAGACTTTTTATTTAAAGGTCAAGTCTTTTCAAGTTTTCAGATATATTCTTAAAGTACTAATGAAAATTTTAAAATTCAATTTTTAATTTGATCTGGTTTCCATGAAAAGGAAAGATAAGTGAAAGAAGATTAAAAAAAACAAAAGCAGGTCCTACTCTAAGTCAGGGAAGGCTTAACCTTACTGAACTCAGCAAGAGAAGAAATAAATTTCATTTATGTATCTATGGATAATACAAAACTAAGAAATGTAATAACTGACAATGCCTCTTACTTTAAAGTGTACACTATACAGTATAAGAAAGAAGTACAGGGAAGCGGCTGTGGCTCAATCAGTAGGGCTCCCGTTTACCATATGGGAGGCCCCGGGTTCGGTTCCCGGGGCCTCCTGGTGAGGGCGGGCCCGCCCGGACGGCGTGGTTGGCTGACCCAGCGAGCACAAGCAGCAAGGGGGGGGAAAAAATAAAAAAAAAAAAAAAAAATTAAAAAAGAAAAAAAAAAAAAAAAAAGAAAGAAGTACAAAGTAATAGTCATAAGTGCAGGAAACTTAGTTTAAAATTGTTTTACTGCTGTGTTATTCTAGGTATATTACTTAGCTTTTTCTGTTTCAGTTTCTTCATTTATACAGTAATACCTACCTTACAAAGTTGTTTTGAGAAGTAAATAAAATAATATGTATAAAGTGTTTTGTAAGTACCTAGTATTCAATAAAGGTTATCAATACTGTTAGAATTACCATGCTCATGTTTCAGACTATGTGGCTGAACGCTTAAATAAAAGTTTTATATTCAAACACATTAAAAGTTACAGACAACATGATAAAAGGCCATTTACAAAAAACTCACACCTATCCTCATACTCAATGGTGAAAGACTTAGGCCCAATGTCACCACTGCTATTCAGTATTATACTAGAAGTTCTAGCCAAAGCAAATGCAAGAAAAAGAAATAAAAGGTATCCAAATTGGAAAGGAAAAAGTAAAACTATCTCTATGTGCAAACAATATGATCTTACATATATAAAAAATCCAAAAGAATCCAAAGTTCAGCAAAGTGGCAGGGTACAAGATCAACATACAAAAAATCAATTGTGTTACTACACACTAACAAGTAATTTCAAGAAAAAATTTTTTTTAAAAATTTCATTTCCTACAGAATCTACAAGAATAAAATATCTAGAAATAAATTTAACCAAGGATATAAAAGACTAAGTACACTGTAAATTACAAAACACTGCTGAAAGAAATAAAAGAAAACCTAAATAAATGAAAATACAACCCATGTTTATGAATTTAAGGAGTTAATATTATAAAGATGTCAATATTACCCAATGTGATCTATAGATTCAATGCAATCCCTATCAAAATTCCAGCAGCCTTTTTTGCAGACATGGAAAAACCAACGCTCAAATTCTTATGGAACTGGGAAGCAGCTGTGGCTCAATCAGTAGGGCTCCCGTTTACCATATGGGAAGCCCCGGGTTCGGTTCCCGGGGCCTCCTGGTGAGGGCGGGCCCGCCCGGACGGCGTGGTTGGCTGACCCAGCGAGCACAAGCAGCAAGGGGGGGATAAATGAATAAATAAATAAAATCTTTAAAAAAAAAAAAAAAAAAAAAATTCTTATGGAACTACAAGGGGCGCCAAGTGGCCAAAACATTTTTGAAAAAGAAGAGAGTCAGAAGACTAACACTTCCCTCTTTCAAATTGTACTAAAAAGCTACAGTAATTAAAACAGTGTAGTACTGGCATAAAGACAAACAGACCAAAAGAAGAAAATTAAAGGTCAAAAAAGAGACCCATGCATCTATGGTCAGTTGATTTTGGACTAGGGTGCTAAGGAAAGAACAGTCTCTTCAGCAAAGGGTACTCGGAAAACTGGCTATCCATATGCAATAGAATGAAGGTGGACCCCTATCTCATACAATATACAAAAATCAATTCAAAATGGACCAAAGACCTAAACTAAGAGCTAAAACCTTAACTCTTAAAAGATAACATACGGGCAAAACTTCACAACCTGGGATGACACAATGGATTCTTAGAGATGACACCAAAAGCATGAGCAATAAAACAAACAATAGATAAATTTTACCCCAACAAAATTAAAAACTCTTGTGCATTGAAGGAAATTATCAAGAAACTAAAAAAGACAAGTGACAGAATGGGAGAAAACAGTGACAAACCACATATTGGTTAAGGGCTTAATATCCAGTTATATAAAGAACTTTTACAATGCAACTTTACAAAAGGACAAACAACCCAACTGAAAAATGGGCATAGGACTTGACTTGAACAGTCATTTGCCCAAAGAAGATATACAAATGGCCAATAAGAACATGAAAAGATGTTAATCATTAGCTCTTAGGAGAAATGCAAATCAGAATTACAATGAAATACCACTTCGTACACAAGGATGGCTATTTAAAAAAAAAAAAAAAAAAAAAAGGAAAATAAGTATTGCATTGTTGGTGGGAAAATAAAATAGTGCAGCCACTGTGGAAAACAATATGGCAGTTCCTCAAAAAGTTAAATGTAGAATTACCATAAGGCCTGGCAATGTGCTAATAAAATTCTTTAAGCCTTTTCTATTTGGTATTTTAATAATCAGAAAAATGGAGGAAACATACATATGAAACCTTCACTAGCCATGAAAACTATGGGTTCATTCATAGTGAATGGTTTTATTAGCAACTATTCATATATGAAAATACACTGCCCCCCAAAGCATGAAAAGATTAGAAAGAACTCTTTTTGAAGGGTACTCCTGTGCTGTGCTGCTACAATAATAATTGGATGGTGAGACTTGACAGCAAGGAAATGACAAATTTACTGACATTTGCTTCGAATAAGCACACACACACACAGAATCACATCAGGACTTCTGGGAAGATGGTGTTGGAGTAAGTAAGCAGGGCTCAACTTTCTCATTAAAACAACAGAGGAAGGGCAAAAAGCTGTCTGAGGGAGCTGCTCTGGGGATCTGCAGACCAGAAGAGTGCTGCGCACCTTCCAGGAGAGTGAGGGACATGGAGACGAAGAAGCAGAAAGGAAAACCATACTAGACCTGGCAGCCAGGAATGGCACCCATCCCCCAGCCACAAGGTGAACAGCTTGGGTAAAACCAGTGGCTCACTGCAGCCAATTGAGAGAGGAGTAGACATCTTCCTCCCTGGCAAGAGTTACAGTGCACAAGAGAGCAGAGTGCAGTTTCTCTTCAGTGAATTTGGCCCACCCAACCTGAGTCACGCCTTATTGACATGGTCAAATCAAAAATGTCCTCAAAGCAATCTTAACAGGTAACCTAATCAAAGTCCCCTCAACTAATTTAATATAGTTCAAGGGTATCACACACACAGAGGAAGAGATTAGTTTACAAACATAATCTTTCTCTTTTTAGGATTCATAAATAATCTCAAACTGCCACAGTTTGTAACAAATGTTTCACAACAATGCCAAGTATTGGTGGTGGGGTGATATATAGGAGCCCTGTATAATAATATGCATGTTTGTTTCATAAGTTCACAACTTTTACTATACTCTTATTGTTTATGTATGTTCATGCATAAATGAAATACTTCAATAAAATTTTATTAAAAAAAAAACACTATATATATACACACACACACATACAAATGTAGGGGTAAAGACATGGTGGTCAAGTATGGGCATCCTAAAATGAAGAATTAAGAAAAACACTGCAACTTGATTTTGTTAGTCATTTCCCCTCTATCGTTCTGTGTAGAGAATGAATATTATCTAATCAATCCAACATTTGATTCATTGAGTTAGTTTAGATATAACCTGACTAAAAGGGAGATGTTAACAAAAAAAGACAAAATAAACTTACCATTAGCTCAGAAAAAGGAAAGAGAAAGTACATGATTGTGCAGCTTTCTTACTCCACTACGTAAGTTTAGATGAGCTGCCTCCTAGGCTGTGATAACAATCAGAAGAGAAAGAACTCTGTAATTATTACTCAAATTCCTTCATCCATAAACAGAATATAGTCTTATGACACTGAAAAGAATTACAGATAATGGACCATTATTTTTATGATTGAATTATCTTTCTTCAGTCATAAATTTTTTAAACAAAAATTCAGAAAAGAGGATTTTTCCCTTTTTTTTTTTTGCAAAAGTTAATCTCTCACTCAACAACTAATAAAATACAATGGGAAAAATATATACATATGGACTTCTCTCTGAAATAAGAGATTTATCTATCTACTTATCTGAAATATCTCTTAGCTAAAGAAAAAGAGTTCAAGAACCAATCCTCCAGATACAGGCCATTATATATCCTGCCATAACCTACAGAATTGAGTGGGAGAGAGTATAAACTACAATGTAAACTATAATCCATCCTTATGTGTTCCATTACATAATGCAATGTTCCAAAATGTGTTCATCAATTGCAATGAATGAAGCTGTTAATGTGGGGAGAAGTGGGAGCTGTGAGGAGTGGGACATATGGGAATCCCTTATATTTTACTATTTTTAATGTAACATTTTATGTAATCTAAGTATCTTTTAGGAAAAAAAAATATTAAAAAAGAACCAATCCTTTTACAAACAGCTTGTGGCTTCAATACATATTTCTGTTGCACTCTGAGAACTGAGAGATGAGAACTTCCTGTTCCTTAAAAATATTTTTTTAAACTTAGCAATAGATCATTTACTAAAGATTCTAAAACTCAGCAATCTATATTACGGGTTTATTTGCCCACCTGTTTAAAAACGTTGTGAAAATTCCACAAAATTTTTATTATATAAGCTCAGTTCAAAGATAAACACCACAAGAGAAAAAATGGACAAGGCCACGAATGGAAAGATAATGAGCAGAGACATAATAGCATATCATGAAAATGTAAAATGATCCAATTTGGCAAATGTATTAAAAGCCTGAAGGAATCCACTTCTTATGGTCTAGTAATTCCACATTCAAGAGTTTATTCTAGGGAAGCGGCTGTGGCTCAATCAGTAGGGCTCCCGTTTACCATATGGGAGGCCCTGGGTTCGGTTCCCGGGGCCTCCTGGTGAAGGCAAGCCCGCCTGCACGGCGTGGTTAGCTGACCCATCGAGCACAAGCAGCAAGGGGGGGGGGGATAAATGAATAAATAAATAAAATCTTAAAAAAAAAAAGTTTATTCTAGGGAAGCGGATGTGGCTAAAGCAATTGGGTGCTCGCCTACCACATGGGAGGTCCCGGGTTCGGTTCCCCTTGCCTCCTAAAGAAGACAAGCAAGACAGCGAGCTGATGCGACGGGCTGGCGCTGCAAGCTGACTCAACAAAGATGACTCAACAAGATGACACAATGAGGAGACACAACAATAGATACAAAAAGCAGGGAGCGGTTGTGGCTCAAGAGATTGGGTGCCTCCATCCCACTTGGGAGGTCACATGGGAGGTCCTGGGTTTTGTTCCCGGTGCTTCCTAAAAGGAAGACAAGCAGACACATAGAGCACACAATGAACAGATACAGAGAGCAGACAGCAAGCACAAACGAGGGGTTGGGGGGAGAAATAAATAAGTAAAATAAATCTTAAAAAAAAAAAAAAAAAAAAAAGTCTATTCTAAGAATATAAAAAAGATATTCCCATTACATAATGCAGTGAATGTGCCATTATATAAATCTTTGTGTATATCTTATTCATATTAGTGAAAAATTCAAAGCAAGCTAGCTTTTATTACCGGGGATTGTTTAAGTAACTGTGTACCTTTCAAGAGAAAGTTTTACAACCATTAAAACATCTGTTTACAACATTTTCTTTGTATGCCACCTCCAGTAAAAAAAAAACAGGTTTCCTATTCTCATGTTAGTCCTTGTTCACTATTCAAGAAATGAACCTGTTAATCATCCTCTCTTATACCATGGCACACTGCTTCTTATGTCTTTTACCCTGACTCAAACCTTTCCACTGAGCCCGCTAGAATCCCCACATCATCATTTTTGATAAACTGCCCCTTTACTTCTTTGACTCTCCCTTAAAAGTATCCTTTCTTCTGGGGATGCTCACAGTTCACAAACTCTGCACCTGAGATTAGGAAAATGTTGAGTCTCCTCCTAATTCTACTGCCATTCTTATGGGCAAAAAAGCCCCTGCTCCTTTTAAGCTCATGCACCATGACTGTCTTTTCCTATCCCTTTCTTCTCTGAATTTATGAACTCTTTATTACTGCTATCTCTGACAACTTGAATTCAATATTCCTTTCTACTCTATATCATGTCATCATCCTGGCATGCCATCATCATTATGAATTATCCATCCAACACCCTGACCTGACCTTGTTTCCCTTACCTCCAGTTAAGAAAACTTTTCCTCTTAACCACTCTCTCTCATAGACATTTTTTTTTTTTTTTTTTTTTTAAAGATTTTATTTATTTATTCATTTATCCCCCCCTTGCTGCCCGCGCTCGCTGGGTCAGCCAACCACGCCGTGCGGGCGGGCCTGCCTTCACCAGGAGGCCCCGGGAACCGAACCCGGGGCCTCCCATATGGTAAACGGGAGCCCTACTGATTGAGCCACAGCCGCTTCCCATCTCATAGACATTTTGACCTTACCATAATTGCTCAGCTCTGAAACTATAAATTCAGACAATCCATTTGACAAACACCGTCCTACCAAATTTCACCAACTATAAGATGTGCAATTTAAACATGTTCTGAAATTGGAATACACCTTATAACCATTAGAATACACCTTATAACCACCGGTATCACTTAAATGCTACTCACCAGGAAGTAGTAGTAGTTGCCCTGTGTACATGTGGGTAAATTAAAAGTGTCACCATCAAAACCTACAGAATCAGTATCAGCAACTTGAAGAAAAATTCTGGATTCATTAATAGAGCAGTATTTTATTCCTAAGGAATGTGTAGAGGAGATTGTGAACAAAGCATGTCTAAGTAACAATCCCAAAGTGGTAGTCAAAAGTAAGCTAGAGGGGAGCGAATGTGGCTCAAGCAGTTGAATGCCTGCCCGGTGCCACCTAAAAACAAAAGCAAAGAACAAACAAAGGAAAAAACCAACTCAGGGGAGCCGATATGGCTCAGTGATTGAGCATCAGCTTCCTACATACGAGGTCCTGGGTTCAATTCCCAGCTCTGGTACCTCAAAAAAAAAAAAAAAAAAAGGCAGGTTATATCATAAAGCACAAGAAAAAGGCTCAACATCATTAGTCAGCAGAGAAATACAAACAAAATTACAATGAGGGGAGCCAATGTGGCTCAGGGGTTGAGTGCTGGTTTTCCACATATAAGGTTCCATGTTCAAACTCCAGCCCCAGAACTTCAAAAATAAATAAATAAATAAATTAAAACTACAATGAGATACCATTTCATACCCACTAGAACAGGTAGAATCAAAAAGTTAGTTAACAAGTATTGAACAAGATGTAAAGAAATCAGAACCCTTATACACTGCTGGTGGGAATGTAAAATGGTACAGACACTTTGGAAAACTGTCTGGCAGTTTCTCAAATGATTAAACAGAGTTACCAAATTATCCAGCAACCGAACTCTGAGGTATATACCCAAGAGAAACAAAAACATAAGTTCACACAAAAACTTGTACGGAGGGAAGCGGCTGTGGCTCAATCAGTAGGGCTCCCGTTTACCATATGGGAGGCCCCGGGTTCGGTTCCCGGGGCCTCCTGGTGGGGGCAGGCCCGCCCGCACAGCGTGGTTGGCTGGCCCAGCAAGCACAAGCAGCAAGGGGGAGATAAATGAATAAATAAATAAAATCTTAAAAAAAAAAAAAAAAAAAAAAAACTTGTACGGAAATGTTTAAAGCATTATTCACGATTCCCAAAAGGTGGAAACAACCCAAATGTCCATCAAATGACAAATGGATAAGTAAAACATGGTATATCCATACAACAGATTATTTGGCCATAAAAAGAATTGAAGTACAGATGCTACAATATGGATGAACCTTGAAATTGTTATGCTAAGTGAAAGAAGCCAGTCACAAAAGACCACAAATGATATGATTCTATTCATATGAAATTCCCAGAATAGGGAAATCTACAGAGCAAGAAAGTAGAACAGTGGTTCTTCAGAGCTGGGGAAGATGGTGGGGATACAGGGTGATAGCTAAAGAATACAAGATTTCTTTTTTTTTTTGGAGGTACCAGGATTGAACCTTGTACATGTGAAGCAGGCATTCAACCACTGAGTTACACCCAAACCCCACAAGATTTCTTTTTGAGGTGATAAAAATATGCAATTGACTGTGGTGATGGTTGCATCTATCTGTGAATATACTAAAAACCAATGAATTGTACATTTTAAATGGATGAATTGTATGGTATGTGAATGATACACCTCAATAAAGCCAGTAAAAACAAAACAACAAAGTAAGCTATCTAAAACCACATAATTTTAAGAAATGCTATTATCACAAACATGCTTGATGTCACACAGGACAACATAATGTGGAAAAAGTCATCAATGAGCCTGAGTAAAAAACTGAGTCCAAAAAGAAAGACTCGGTGAAAAGTTTGAGGATTCATTAACCAATTTATTTCATTTATATTTGTTTTTATGGATGCATAAGAATGACTTAAGATAAAAATTTATATCTAATTAAGACTAAAATAACTTTAAACATTATACTGTGTCCTAAATATGCCATTAAAATTCTAAGTGGTAAAGGCTGATATAGTTTAATTGGTAGTGTCCCTATTTCTTCATGACAGCATAAAATAACAGTACATTTAAAATTTTAACCTTGTTGCCCTATCTCCCATCTTTTGTACCTATTTGACAAAATCCCAGTTCTGAATCCATCCAACCATTTGCTGTCTATATTAAAGCAGCTGAGTACTGCTATAAAATATAATTCCTAGCTTCCAATTTTAACTGGGCTCTACTGTTGTCCACCCTTTTTCATTTTCCCTAGCCACATCTCTCTTCCTTCTCCAGCAACTATATTCAGACCTCCTCCTCTCTTTACATACCTCCTATTCTGTGTCAACTCCCCCATACTCAGTACAAGACATTTATTTCCACCTTTTAAAAAAATTATTAAAAGCAGCATTATTCTCAATAGCTAGAAGTTGGAAACTCTAGTGTCAGTGGCAGAAGAATGGCTAAACCAAATGATACATGCATACAATGGAATATTATTCATCCATAGAAAGGATACATGCTACAACATAGACAAACCTTGAAAACATTATGCTAAGTAAAATAAGTCATACATAAAGGAAAATATACTGTATAATTTAACTTATATGATAAATCTAGAATAAGCAAATTCTAGAGTGGGAGAAAATAGTTGCAAATTAAGTATTTGACTAGGGTTTAACATTCAGAATATTTAAAGAATTCCTACAATTCAACAACAAAAAGACAAATAACCCAATTTAAAAATGAACAAAGGATTTTAGTAGACATTTCTCCATGGAAGATATACAAATGACCAATAAGCATATGAAAAAGATGCTCAATATCACTAGCCACTAGGTAAATACAAACCAAAACCACAATGAGATAGCATTTCACATTCACTAGAATGGCAACTATTAAAAAAAAAAAAAAGAAAAAGAAAAATGACAAACATTGGAGAGGATGTGGGAAAAATAACATTCACTCATTGTTGGTGGGAATGTAAAATGATGCAGGTGCTTTGGAAGACAGTTTGGCAGTTCCTCAGAAAGTTAAATATAGAATTGCCATATGACCCGGTACTCCCACGTCTAGGTACAGAATTCAAAGAATGAAAGCAGGGACTCGAAGAGATACTTGCACACTAAGGTTCAAAGCAGCATTATTTACTATCATCAAAAGAGGGAAGCAATCCAAGTATCCATCAATGGATGAATGGATAAATAAAATATGGTATATATACACAATGGAATATTATTCAGCCATAAAACAGAATCAAGTTCTGATATACACGACAACATGGATGAACCTTGAAGACATCCAAAGATAGGCACAGAAGGACAAAAATATCGTATGCGCTCACTGATACGAAATAATTAGAATAAGCAAACTCACAGAGTTAGAAACTAAATTACAGGTTACCAGCAGCTGGGGTGGGGGTAGGAAAAGGGGGAGTTAATGCTTAAATTGTACATGTTTTTATTTGGTTTGATGGAAATGTTTTGGTAATGGATGGTGATGACAGTAGTGCAACACTACAAACATAATTAGCCAGCACTGAAATACATATCAAAGTGGTTAAAAGGAGAAATTTTGAGTTATATGTATATTACTAGAATAAAAATTTAAAAACAAAGTGAGTTTTGTGTTCTTTTGTTATTACTGAAATAATGAAAATGACCTAATAATTAATAGTAAAATTATAAAAATGTTCTTTCATCCATTGCAACAAATGTTACCACACCAATGCAAGATGTTAATAATAAGGTGGTATATGGAAACTGTATTTTACACATATTTTTTCTGTAACCCTACAACTTCTCTAATAAAAATAAATGAAATTAAAGCATGGTTTAATACTAGAAATGAATCTATGTAATAAATCACATTAAATGACACTCAGGAGAAAAATCACATGACTATCTCAACAGATTCAGGAAAATCAGAGTTCTAGAAAAAAGAAAGATAAATAATACAGGAATGCAAATTGTCATGAAGGGTGCAGTTCTGAAATAAGGATCTTACAATTTTGTGTGAAAATTTCTCTGTAATAAAACACGGCAAAAAGTGGGAGAAGAGTAAGGGGAATGTAAAAAGGAGGGTAATCTTGAAAGCTCATAGGAAAAGAGTAGATTTCTCTAACATACATATATACATATAAAGTATAAGATACTGATTAAAGGAGAAAACTCTCAGAAAATGGTTCTTAATATTCTATATTACATTGGTCAAACATAGTATCAGAAAAACACTTTATAGGTTTTAGTGAAAACATATATACTAGAATTGACACCCCTTCCCTTCCTATTATTGCTTAATTCACAAATGAAAGGAAAATTTCCTAAGTTTATTTTACTTAGTAACACAAACTTATTTTCCAAAGGGATATCATTAACCATGTTGGTAATAACTATCCCACTTACAATCAACAAAGGTCTTGTAATCCTTCCCACCCAAACCAAATTGTAATGAAATAAAGTTGATAATATATTTTTTCCCCAAAGGACAAGCAACAGTTTGGCACCTAATATATAATCACAATGACCAAGTCAGGTGTGCAGCATACTCAGTACAGACTTTATTAGAGTTCAGTTATAAATACACAATCTCTTGACATTGAAGATGTAGTTCTTACAGAGAGAGCCCAAAAGCAGGAAATGAATCTCCTCCCAAATTCTGCTTCTTATCTTTAAAGTAACCTCAAATTATTACTAAACTAATAAAGTAATTTTGTTTCAGAAAGTGATCTGATCTATTTTATTTTCAGTTTTTGATAAAGCCCAGAGTGAGATGGGGGATTATTGCTTTTTGTCTGACTACACACACTAAAATACAACATGAAAATAAAGGAAAAATATTTTTAAAATAATTTTTATGGTAAAGATGGGACAGACAATATCAAAGCCTGTCAGTGTATTAAGAGATATGTATACTTCTGGAAAATAGATATTCATTTTTGTTATTTAAAACTTAGCAAATTTGCAAGTAGAGCTTTTACACTCTTGGAATTAGAAATTTTAGTTAAAAAGAATGAGTAAGGGTGCAATGACACTGTATAGAAACCAAATAAAACAATAATAATTCAAAACTAATTACAGACATTCCTACTTTATTTATGGAATTCTAATATAATTGCTCTTAGGTAATGACTGCAATGCAAATTGGAGATCAAGATTCTACTAAAAGGTCACAGGAAAGACAAGCATCCAAATATGACTATCAAACACAAAGTAAGATGGAGTCAGCACTGTAAACTTTCAGATGACTAATGATTAATTATGATAATTATTACAAACACAGAGAAGATGTTATTATTATAATAGTATAGATACTGACTGTGCTTCTACTATGTGCCATGGTACTGTTACTAGGCACTTCTCTATTTCTAATCCTTAATATAAACTTTAGGTAGATAGAATTATCAAAGGTAATATTTTAATGTGGGAACTGAGGTCAAGAAAGATTAAACCATTTGCCCAAGATCTTAAAGCTAGGAAAGCAATATAAAACTTCTGGTTCAATATGGCAAATTAACACATACGGAAGCCTTCTTTTCCTAACCCAAACTCTCAGAATAACAGAGAAGAAATCCATAATCACGCCAGAAAACAAGGGATACCTTCAGTGGACCAGAAACTATAAGGAATTCCTAAAAAACAGAAGACAAGAAACCAAACTGCTCAGAGAGGTTGACTGCTAAAAAAGGTGAAAATGGTTCCCAGGGTACTACTACCTGTCCTGAAGTAAGGGATAAGAAGAGAAGACAGGAGATTAATTAGGGTTTTTGCATTAGAAGAAGCAATGCAAGTAGATCCCTACATAACACCTTCTCTGGAAAAGGCAAATCTCAGAGATTTCCTTAGTTGGAAATAGTGACTATAGGAACTTGAGTTAGAAAAATGCCTTGGATGATTGGCTTGGGGACACCCAAGAAAATCTGCAACTTTGTTAGATAGGCAGCAATGTATTCTGCCCAGTGACATGTGCCATCTCTCCCTCACAAACAGGCAACAGTAACAAGGAGAGCAGACTTAAATCTCAAATACAAAGATGAGCAAACCAACATCTTTCAATCATTTGCTGAACACTAACAAAATGAAAGCAGTGCAAAACTCAATCAGAATTTACTCCTCAGAATACTTTACTGAAAAACTTAAAATGAGAGTATTTTGCAACCATAAAAAAAAAAAAAAAAAAATCAACTAGAGATCTTGGTAATAAAACCATAACTGAAATTTAAAAATTAAATGAGGGGCTGGATAAAGCTGAATTAGTGAATGAATGATGGAGTCAGAATTCTCCTAGAATGTACTGAAAATTAGAAAGAAAGAAAGAAAAAAAGAAAGTCTAAAAGAGATTAAGAGACATGGAGAAACAGTCAGATGTTCTAAAATCTGCCTAATAGTTGTTCCAGAAAGACCAGAGACTGGAGGGGAGGGACTCTTCAAAGCAGTTTAAGAGAAGAAAACATCTCGGAAATGGAGAAAGTAGCAGGCTCTCAAACTGAAGGGCTCACCAAGTGCTAAGCCTAGGTATTTCTTGGTGAGATTTCAGAACACCAAGGATAAAAAGAAAAATCCTAATAGCATTTGGTGAAGGGCAGTGTGGGTAGAGATTACTTACAAAGAATGAGAATGTATCGCGCATCTATCCATTTGGCAACACTGGATATAAAAGGGAAAGAGTATTATTTTAAAGTTCTGAAGGAAAATAATTTTAACTAGAATCCTTTACATAGCCAAACTATGTTTACGGTATGATGGCAAAATAAAGAAATCTGCAGATGTGCAATGACTCAAAGATTATCATCCACTAAAATAACTGAAAATACACTTTGCAGAAGAAAAAGGAAGGTAACAAGGGAGCAGCAGTAGCTCAGTAGTTGAGCGCCTGTGTCCCATGTTGTACGAGGTCCAGGTTCAATCCCCAGTACCTCCTTAAAAAAAAAACAGGAATAGGGGGTGGAGGTGGCTCAACTGGTTGAGCGTCTGTCTACCATATGGAGGAACCCGGGTTCGATCCCCGGGACCTCCCGGTAAAATAAAAAATAAATAAATAAATAAAATTAAAAAAAAAAAAAAAAAAACAGGAATGCAACACAAAGTAGGAGGATGCAGAAAGCAACAAATAGAAGAAAGAAAACAAGATATAATTAACAAAAAAGCATGGTAAGCAGAAAATATAAAATAAATGACAGGAATGAGCTCAAACATTATCATAATCACTCTTGGCTTCAGAGCGTTGGCTCAGATATTACGCCTGGGGGTATTAGTAGGCCTTAAAAATAAAAAAAGAAAAATAAAAGATAAAAAAAAAAAAAACAAAGATATCCAAGCAAACAAAAACACTTGCCATCTATTGTAACTATAAGTTAACACATTAAATAATGAATGAGAGTTATAAAATTAGAATAAAGGCATTCCTAATACCAAAAAACAAAACAAACAAACAAAAAAACCAGCTCCTAATCTCTTCCAAAAGATGATTTCATTTGTAAAAGAGTATGCACACGTTTATACCTAAGAGTCCTCTCAAAAACAGTGGAGGTTATGGTGGAACAAACTGGGAGTAAATTCATGGATGTAATGTAGATACAGCCTAGAATGTGGACTGGCTAGTTTGCAGCAGAGAATCAGAGAATAAGACACCTGAAAGGAGCTCTCTTGAGGTCAGAACAAATATCAAATGCTAACCTCAAAAACCACTGAGGAACCACAATTCAGTTTTAAGAGGAATTTATGCCCCAGAGCATTGTTGTAACAACAGAGCAATTAGTTGGCAATTAGGGAGTTTAATAGGTGGCTGCAGTCAGAAAAAGCATGGAACAGAGCTCTACCAGTACCACTGTCATCTTAGGGTGACTGTGGGCATACCCAAAGCAGCAACTCCCTGAGAATCAACACCAGAGACCTAATGGGGGGGGGGGGGAGGGAGACACAGGACAGAAAATGAGAAAGATTTCATTAAAATAATTCAGCCAATCACTAAACAAATAAACAACCAGATAACAACAAGTCCTAGAAAGGAGGGACATGTTCCCAGAGTTGCTTTAATATATTATCTAAAATGTACAGTTTCCAACAAAAATTACAAGCATGCAAAGAAACAGGATAGTATGAACTCCACCAGGAAAAAAAGCAGGCAATGGATATTGCCTATGAGAACAACCAGATGTTAAGTTTCAAAAGAAAAAGATTTCAGAGTAGCCAAAACTAATGGAAAGCTTGATGACAACACATTAAATAGAAAATACCAATAAAAAGATAATAAAAATGAAGTTCTGATACATGCAAAATGGACAAACCTTGAAGACATCATGTTGAGTAAAATAAGTTACACACAAAAAGACAAATACTGTATGATTTCATGTATATTAAATAATTCGAATATGCAAATTCATAGTTAGAAATTAGAATACCAGGGGCAGGGTAGAGAAGTAAATACTTAATTGGTACAGAGTTTCTGTTCGGGGTGATGGAAAAGTTTTGGTAATGAATGGTGGTGATGGTAGCACAACATTGTGAATGTAAATTAACACCACAAAACTGTATACTTGAAAGTGGTTACAAGGGGAAATTTTGGGATATATATATATATGCTACTTGAAGAAAAATTTATGAAGTATGTTCTCTGACCACAATGGAATGAAATTCAAAATTAATAACAGGAGGAAATTTGGGAAATTCACAAATATATGGATATTAAACAATACACTCCTAAATGAGTCAGAGAAAAAAAAATCAAGAGAATTAGAAAATACTTTGAGATGAATGAAATGAAAACACAAGATACCAAAATATACGGGATACAGCTAAGTACTTAAGAAAAAAATTTATTGGGGGTCGGATGTGGCTCAACTGGTTGGGCGTCCGTCTCCCATATGGAGGGACCCGGGTTTGATCCCTGGGACCTCCCGGTAAAAAAAAAAAAAATTTATTATCTCTGAACCCTTAAAAAAAAAATGTCAGGGGAAGCAGATGTGGCTCAAGTGATTGGGCTCCTGCCTACTACATGGGAGGTCCCTGGTTCGGTTCCTGGTGCTTCCTAAAGAAGACAGTGAGCTGAAGCAACAGGTAGGCGTGGCGAGCTGACGCAACAAGATGACCCAACAAGAAACACAAGAAGAAAAACATAATGAGAGACACAACAAAGCAAGAAGGGGAGGTGACTCAAGTGATTGGGGACCTCCCTCCCACATCAGAGGTCCCGGGTTTGGTTCCCGGTGCCTCCTAAAGAAACAAGGAAGACAAACAGACAAAGCAAGTACAAAGAGGGGGTGGGGAGAAATAAATAAATCTTAAAAAAAAAAACAAAAAAAAAAAACAACAAGTAAAAACAAATGTAAAAACCAACTCAGGGGAGCCAATGTGGCTCAACGGTTGAGTGCCGGCTTCATACATACAAGGTCCCAGGTTCATTTCCCAGCCCCGGCACCTCAAAAAAAAAAAAAGTCAAATCAACAACTTAATTTTTCACTTAAACTAGAAAAAGAGGAAACTGAATCCAAAGATTAGAGCAGAAATAAATGAAACAGAGAATAGAAAAAGAGAGAAGATAAATGAAAACAAAAGTTGGCTCTCTGAAACGATTAACCTATAGCCAGACTGACCAAAAATGGATTGCTTCAGGCTGAGAAGGGACATAGATATTATGGGGCAGATGAAAGGAGCTGTTCTGCTTGCAGTTGAGGATACACCTTGTTTTGGGAATAGGACTGGTTCATCATCGTTTAGTTAGTTGTCCAGGGTAAGCCTGAAGAACTGGAGGAGGAGGAGTTGGCTGCAACTCTGCTGGGTTTCAGGGTTCAACCAGCAAATGAACAATCTAAAGATTTAATTCTCTGAGAAATATACTTAACAGGTACACTGAAAATTATAGGTTCAAATAAAAGGAGTAGAAGAATCATGAGTAGGGGAATTATAAATGAATATAACTATGTCATTTTGGGGAAATAGATTATCATATATTCCCAATAAGGCCTGCCGACGGAGTGTTGATTTCATGAGGCTATGTGCCTTGCCTCCGGTGTCTGCCCATGCGTAGAGCCCTTGGGAAAACTCTTGTTTGAGCTTTGTTTACTGTGGCAGTTTGTGAATTCTCCCAGAGACCTGCATAAGCATAACCTCTGGAATGACCTCCCAACTCACTCTGAAATCTCTTAGCCATAAAAACTTTTTTTTACTTAATGTTTCCCCCTTTGGGTTAAGATCTTTTTCCAAATGCATCACTGGTTAGTGCCTGGTAATAATCCCTCAGTGCCAGGGAGGCTGATCTCTAGGAGTCATGTCCCACATTGGGGGGAAGGTAGCCTCACTCTTTTTACTCTCAATTCCAGTCAGTCACCAAATCTTTGCAATCCAATTTACAAATATCTTTAAAATCTAATCTCTCTTCTCCAGCTCTAATGCCCATACACTTTAGTTCAGATTCCGCATATTCTCACCTACAGTATTTCAATGGCCTCACTGTCTTTCTATTGTGTTCTAGCCTCCTGTTCCTCCATCAACCCATGCAATCTACTCATCAACCAGACCATCTTTTCAATTTCCCTGAAGGACACCCTACCCTTCAGGATTCCATGCCTTGATGCATGCTAGTAACACTTTCTAATAAGCCCTTTCATGGTTTTTCACCTGGCAAACTTTCTCATATTTTCTTAATTTCACTAATATTAATCTACTCATTTCTCAATAACATGTCACATACTCTAATAAATTACTACACTGTATAATAATTGGCTATCTCTTGGTCTATTCAACTATTCTGGGATGGCTAAAAGGCAGGAATCACATCCAATTCTTTTTTTCTTTTTCTTTTTTTAAAATTTACCAGGAGGTCCTAGGGATCGAACCCAGGTCCCTCCATATGGCAGACGGACACCCAACCATTTGAGCCACATCCGCCCCCCCAATTCTTTTCTTCTTAAACTTCAGTATCTTGAACACTGCCCGGAAAACCATCAGGAAACATTTATTAAGTGACTGATCATAAGACCTAAGATTTCTGAACGGTAGTTTAACAGTTATTAAATGAGCAAAGTAATAAAAAAAGTATCTGCCTGTACATTACATGTGCTTTTCTGCTTGTACATATTTCACACAAGAAAATTATTTTTAAAAAGAACTTGCCCACGTGCCAAAATAAGTAAATTTGGTTAAAAGCATATAGATTTATTTATTTATTTATTTTATTTATTTATTTTTTAAAGATTTTATTTATTTATTCATTTATCCCCCCCTTGCTGCTTGTGCTCGCTGGGTCAGCTAACCACGCCGTGCGGGCGGGCTTGCCTTCACCAGGAGGCCCCGGGAACCGAACCCGGGGCCTCCCATATGGTAAACGGGAGCCCTACTGATTGAGCCACAGTCGCTTCCCAAAAGCATATAGATTTAAATAGAGATTCAGGGAGCAGTTATAGCTCAGTGGTTGAGCACTTGTTTCCCATGTATGAGGTCCCAGGTTCAATCCCCAGTACCTCCTAAATAGAGGTACCTAAATACAGATTCAAAAAGAAATTTTACATGTCTAAGAGGACCCATGATTAATACCATATTTCTCTCCAAGGAGAAAACAAAACTCCTACCTTGCTCTACATTTATAATCAGTTGTTCTCACAGCTACTTCTATATTGCTCTCATCCTACTTGGAAAGAAAATAAGGAAAATAGAATCTTCTTGCCATCCTTTCCACTACCAAGACAATTCTATCATTTAGTGTCATCCTTTTCTCACCTCTTGCTTTTTCACTTGTTTCTGTTTCACTCCTAGACAGCAGATTGCGGTATGAATTTTCAGCAAAACTCCATGATTACTTTAAATCCCTCACTGCTTGCAACTGCTATTAGATATATTCAGTATCATGAATTTACTAGGAATTCATTTAATAGCATATGAGAAGAGTTTAGAAATTCTTAGCACTGAAAGAACCTAAAGTTTCTGATATTTTCACAAATAATATGCTTTGCAATTTCTATATAAAACTCATTTTATGTGAACTATAACCAGACTATATCCAGAGAAACAGGAAATTATCTGGTTATAATGGATGAAAAACCACAACTGAAACACTTTATTGATTTGGATATACTAAAGATAAATTAAAATTTTAACTTTTTCTTATAATCGCCAAGCCAAATAAGCTTAAAATAAGATTTGCTTTTCATTAGGGACAATGGAACTATGAAGACTACTTTACTTTTTAAGAAAATGTTTTTTAAAAGATTTGAATTAAACTGGAGAAAGATTAAGAAACAGTGAAAGCAATGAATATGTGTTGTGTAGTCCAATAACTTGCTTATGTTTCTAACGTTGGAACAAGATTCTATTATGCCTGCAGGGCAGGTGTAGCTCAGTGGTTGAGCACCTGCTTCACATGTACCAGGTCCTGGGATCAATCCCCAGTACCTCCTTAAACAAACAAACAAACAAAGACTATTATACATTCTATCATGATATTTTATATTTTAGTATGACTTGAGAGCTGAATATTCTACTGGTAACCTTTAAAATTCACCACAAAATTTTCTTAAAATTCGTTTTTCAATGAAAAAACAGTTGAAAATTTGGAAAACACAGAAAAGTGTAAAAAATAAAATAACCACTCATAAGTCTACCACCCCAAAACAATTATTACTAATATTTTGAAATACTTTCTTTTCTTTTGATTTTACCTACAATTTTGTAAATACTTTTTCACTACATGCTATTTCATAATTTTAATAGCTATTATATCCATTGCAACACACCTTATTTAGCATGCTGTCACTGTTCAAAGTTGGATTGGGTCTAAGTTTTTATTGTCATATACAACCTTGAGATAAATACTTTTGAATATCTATAAATCTTTGATCCAAATTTCTGACAATTTTCTCAAAATACAGTTTTAGAAAGGAAATTATTTTATTCGCATTATTTCTGTCTCCTGTCTGATAACAATGAATTAAAAATACTTAAAGGACTGATACAAATTGCAAAATTGCTTTCCAGAAACATGCATCAATTTACACCAGTAAAAATTTAGGCAAACCCATTTCAAACTATGCCATTATCATTTTTTAAAAAAACATTTGCTAGGGAAGCGGCTGTGGCTCAATCAGTAGGGCTCCCGTTTACCATATGGGAGACCCCGGGTTCGGTTCCCAGGGCCTCCTGGTGAGGGCGGGCCCGCCCGCATGGCATGGTTGGCTGACCCAGCGAGCGCAAGCAGAAGGGGGGGGATGGATGAATAAATAAATAAAATCTTAAAAAAAACAAAAAAAACATTTGCTAATATGATAGTAGTATGATAGTAAAAATGGCCACTCACTGTTGTCCTTATTTATATTTCTTTAATGCAGTGAGACCGAATTTTTAAAACATGTATTATTTATATCTTCCATATTTGTCAATATATGTGTTTGCCCATTTTTCTGCTGGGGTTTCAGTGTTTTTCTTATAGTTTTTAAAGCTGTTTTATGTCTTATAAAAATTAATGCGTAACCTATAAAAGGACTATACCATGGCTTTTGAAATATTCAAAGTACAACTTTGAATCATTATCCACCTTTTATCTGACATATTTGTTATAAATTTCACCTATCTCATTTAACTTCACACACCCTTTTAAAACGAGGTCAAGGAGTTTCATATTTTTATCTAAAAACAATAATTTTTAGGTTGTATGCATCATGCCTCATATGCATATGAATTATGATGCAAAATTGGATCTCACAAGTGTTATTAACTAGCTCTTGCTTCCCACATGGGAGGTCCCAGGTTTGGTTTCCGGTGCCTCCTAAAAACAAAAAAACAAACAACAAGCAAACGAACAAAAAAACCAACTCAGGGGAGTCAATATGGCTCAGTGGATGACCGCAGGCTTCCCATATACAAGGTCTCAGGTTCAATCCCCAGGCCTAGTACCTTAAAAGAAGGAAATTTGTTATGCAGTGCAAAACGAGCAAGCCTTTATTACAGAGAAACATCTAAAAGGAAGTTTTATGTTTAATCTGTCATAGATAAAAATAACATTTTAATCACTTATATTTTAGTCACCTTATAGCATTTGTGAAATACTGGTTATCGTAAGTATTTTTGAGAATAATTGTATAGACTAGGGGTTGGCAAATTATAGCTCATGGACCAAATCCAACTCATGGCCAGTTTTTATAAATAAAGTTTTACTGGAACATATTCATGTTCATTCATTTACAAACAGTCTAATGGCTACTTCACACTATGAGGGCCAAGTGTGAGCCTGGTCAAATAAAGACAAGCAGTTTTTCTTTTAAAAGCTCAGAAAGGGCTTGTCTTTATTTGACCAGGCACGGAGCTTGCTCAATGTGAACAGCCTTTTTGTCAGGCCACTTGTAGGAAACAATCAGTGGCAATGTTTAACATCACTCCTGTCTAAGGAGGCACTAAGTCAAGACAAACAAGAGGCTGATCAAAAAAATAAAATGGAAAATTTGGAGAGTGAGATATCCACAGGGGCTTTGAAAAGCTCCGACATAGTCCTAGGACTCTGGAATGGGAAGGACTATACATATGTACAGAAAAGACCTGAGAAGGTCCTAATCTCTTACCTTTGGTTAACTCTGAGCAAGCAGGAAGTGAAGGCTAGGGCAGAGCTGTAAAATACTGAAGCATTAAAGGTGTGCCTCAACAAACACATAGAGTACCTCAGCAAAGGCATTTAAGGAAATACCTGTCAATCAAGCATTAGCTGACCACTAAGATAACTGAGCAGACTTCAGGAGCTACAAGACAAGGAAAACAGATTTTAGAGCATTAGTCAAGGAAAGTCACTAAACAAACAGCAGCAGCAACAATAAAAATTATTAGACACACAAAGAAACAGGAAAGCAGAGCCCATACATAGGGAAAAAAGGAGTCAACAGAAACTGTTCCTGAGAAGCCCAGATGTTGAATTTACTAGATAAAAACTTTAAATCAGCTGTTTTAAGTATGTTCAAAGAACTAAAGGAAACATGTCTCAAAAACCAAATAAAGTTATGAGAACAATGTCTCACCAAATAATATCAATAAAGAGATAGAAACTATAAAAATAATCAAATAGAAATTCTAGAGTTGAAAAGTGCAATAACCAAAATGAAAGTTTCACTAGAGGGGCTCAACAGCAGAATCAAGCTGGCAAAACAATGAATCAATAAACATGAAGATAAGTCAAATCAAATTATCCAGTCTGAGTAACAGAAAGAGAGAGAATGAAGAAAAATGAACAGAGCCTGAGACCTCTTTGACACTATCTAGCATACCAATATATACATAATTGAGCCCCAAAAGGAAAGGAGACAAAGAACGTTGAAGGAAATAATAAAGAAGGCTGCAAACTTCTCTCAATTAAACATACACCTAAATATCCAAGAAGTACAATGAATTCCTAGAATAAACTCAAAAAGATCCCTTCTTAGACACATCATGTCAAAAGCTAAAGATAAATAAACAGAAACTTCCTGAACTTGATAAATTTCATCTATAAAAATCAAAGATGTTTTTAGTTTATTATGCAAGAAAATGAAATAAAGTCATCCGGACTGGAAAGGAAGAAGTAAAACTATCTCCATTTGCAGATGACATGGTCTTGTATATAGAAAACTCTAACAAACCCACTAAAAAACCTATGTGAACCAATAAAAATTCACCCAGATTGCAAGACACAAAAATTCTATACACCAGGAAGGAACAATTTGAAAATGATATTAAGAAATCAATTCCATCATAACAGCAAAAAGAATAAAATACTTAGGAATAAATTCAACAAAAAAAAAGTGTAAAACTTAATACTTTGAAAACTACAAAATATTTGAAGGAAATTAGAGAAGATGTAAGTAATTTTAAAAAATCCCACTTCCGCGAAGATGGTGGACTACAAAGCCACAGGACTCTCTTCTCCCCTAGAAAATTAGCTAGAAGACAGGCTGAAACAGCCTGGAAAAAGATCTTCTAGGGTTTAGGAAAACCCTAGAACATCACCCAGAAGAGAGAGAGACAAAGGAGGGGAATTGCCACAGCAAAACTGTTGAGATAAAACCAGCAGCTGCTACTGCCAGCACCCTCCCTCACACTAAAGACACTTTAGAACTCTCAGGCCTCTGAGCCAGCCACGGACAAAGGGGGCTCCAGGGATTCACTGCACCAGGAAAGGGGAGAAAGAGAGACACAGCCTAAAGCTGTCTCAGTTTTTGACCCACAATTTTGGTCTGCTATGTCCCACCAGCCCTTCCAGGCCAGGTGGGACTGCACCACTGTTTGCCCTGGGAGCCAGGACGGGAGTGGAGAGAGCGGCCCTCTCTATCTCCCTCTCTTCTAACCAGGACTGATTGTTGAGGACACACCTCCCAAAGATATGGGACAGAGATGGACACAGCCTAAGGCTGACTCAGCTTTTGACCCACAAACTTGGTCTGCTGTGATCCATGGGCCCTTCCAGGCCAGGTGGGGCCGTGCCACTCTTTGACGTGGGAGCCGGCAAGGGACTAAAAGATCCAGAACCCAGGAGATCCGACCCTCCTAATCTCCCTCTCTACTAACTGGGACTGATTGTTAAGGACGTTGAGGATGCAGAGGGGAGTAGAATTATTTCCTACCCAGGAAAAGGGAAGGGGCTGACAGAGAAGGCTGGAGAACTGTCTCTGAGAAAGTTTGAATTACAAGGCTCTTAATCTCCAGGAAGGAACCTTTATCACACTGATCCCAATGGTGCTGAAGCAAACATACTCTAACCAGGCACTGAACTGACAGGGCTGCCAAAGAACGCCATCTGCTGACAGAACAAGGAAGTGCATGTGAGAAAATTAGAAGTAAATGAGAGGCTTTACAGCCTCCCTCCCAAGGCTCTAGGAAGCGGGTCTACAACCCATTAATGAGTCTGGTGCCCAGTTTTGAGCAACTAACAGGGACAATCCTAACAATTTAGGTTGACCCAAGAATCAAAAAGCTGCAGCAACAGCCTCCTGCCACTCAATTCCTATGAAAGAGAAAAAAATTGAGCATGTGAGCAAACTACCATCCTCATCAGATACCTAGACAGCAGCAAAAAATTATGAGCCAGACTAAGAAAATGGAAGACATGGCCCAAGAAAAGAACTATATTAAAACCCCAGAAGAGATTCAGGATTTGAGACAACTAATTAACGAGATGCACACAAATTTCCAAAATCAAATTAACGAGTTGAAAGACAATACAGCTAAAGAGATAAAGGACATCAAGAAGACACTGACCAAGCACAAAGAAGAATTAGAAAAACTGAATAGAAAAGTAAAAGAACTAATGGGAATGATAGATACAATAGGTGAGATAAAAACACATTAGAAGCATACAACAGCAGACTCAAAATGATAGAAGAAGAAAGAAAAAGTGATACTGAAAACAGAACAGGTGAACTTGAAGAGAGAAAAGAATGGAAAAAATTGAGCAGGGGCTCAGGGAGTTGAACGATGACACAAAACGCCAACAATATACATGTCATGGGAGTTCCAGAAGAAGAGAAGAAAACAGGGGCAGAAAGAGTATTTGAGGAAATAATAGCTGAAAAGTTCCCAACTCTCATGAAAGAAATGAACTTACATGTCCAAGAAGTGCACCATATACCAATCAGAATAAATCTGAATAGACCTACTCCAAAACACATACTACACCGAATGTCAAACGTTAAAAGGTAAAGACAAAATTCTGAGAGCAGCAAGGGAGAAGCAAACCATCACACACAAGGGACACCCAGTAAGGGTTAGCAAGGATTTCTCATCAGAAACCATGAAGGTACGATACAATTAGGATATTGAAAGAGAAAAACTGCCAGCCAAACGTCCTTCAAATATGAAGGTGAGTATAAAATATTCAAAAACAAACAGAAACTAAGAGAATTAGTAAAAAAGAATCCACCTTTGCAGGAAATATTAAAGGAAGCCTTAGAACCTGAAAGAAAAAGACAGGAGAGAGAGGCTTGGAGGAGAGTATAGAAGAAAGAACAGCAGAAAGGATAACCAAAAGAGTAAAAAGACAGGCAAAAATATGGTATGACATATGAAAACCAAAGAATAAAATGGTGGGGAAACGGACGTGGCTCAAAGGTTCGGCATCTGTCTACCATATGGAGAGACCAGGGTTCGATCCCCGGTACCTCCCGGTAAAAAAAAAAAAAAAAAAAAAAAGAATAAAATGGTGGAAGTAAATAATACACTCACAGTAATATCATTGAATGTGAATACATTAAACTCCCCAATCAAAAGATACAGGCTGACAAAATGATAAAAAACTATGAGCCATCCATATGCTGCATACAAGAGACTCACCTTAGACCCAAGGGTACAAACTGGATGAAAGTGAAAAGGATGGAAAAAGATACTCCATGCAAATAGTAACCAAAAAAGAGGAGGCGTAGCTATACTAATATCGGACAGAACAGACTTTAAATGCAAAAAAAGTTGTAAGACATACAGAAGGCCATTTGTAGCCATTTGGCAGTTTGATGTAACTATGAATTCCAAAGATCTATATTAGATTATATTTGTAAACTAATCTGTTAATCTGGGCATGATTAGGTTATGATTAGGGCGTTGTTGAGCCCCACCCCTTGGTAGGTGGGGGAATCAAATATAAAAGGCAAGACAAAGGACAGTGGAAGCAGTTTTGATGTTGGAGTTCTGATGTTGGAGAGAAGACCCCAGGAGAAGAGAAGCGAGCCGTTTGCCTGATAGTCTACAGCTGACCTTGTGGTGGAAACAGGAGCTAAGCTTGGAGAAAAACAAAGCCCCGGGAAGAGAGGAACCCAAGAAGCCTGAACCCTGGCAAACATTGGCAGCTGTCTTGCTCCAACACGAGGCAATGGACTTTGGTGAGGGAAGAAACTTATGCTTTATGGCCTGTTAACTGTGGACTTCTACCCCAAATAAATACCCTTTATAAAGACCAACTCATTTCTGGTATTTCGCATTAGCACCCCTTTGGCTGACTAATACATATTAATAAAAGAGATAATCCACCAGGAAGAATTAACAGTCATAAATATCTATGCATCTAACCACAGTGCCCCAAAATACATGAGACAAAATAGAAGAAAGAAACATCTCTACAATAATTGTTGAAGACTTCAACACCCCACTCACATCATTAGATAGAACAATTAGAAGATCAACAAGGAAACAGAGAACTTGGAACAATAGCTATGCCTGCTCTTTTTTGGTTAGACCTAACATACACACACAGAACGCTGCATCCAAACTCAGCGGGTTATACATTCTTCTGAAGTGCCCAAGGATCTTTCTCCAGGGTCGACCACATGTTAGGGCACAATGCAGCTCTCAATAAATATAAAAAGACTGGAATTATACAAAGCACCTTCTCAGATCATAATGGAATGAAACTGGAAATCAATAATAGAAAGGAAAGGGGTAAATTTGCAAACGTGTGGAGGCTAAACAGCACACTCCTAAATAATCAGAGGGTCAGAGAAGAAATTGCAAGTGAAATCAGTAAACATATTGAGACAAATGAAAACGAGAACACAACTTATCAAAACTTATGGGATACAGCGAAGGCAGTCTTCTGAAAGAAATTTATAGCCCTAAACGCCTATATTAGAAAAGAAGAAAGAGCTAAACTCAAAGATTTAACTGAACAACTAGAGGAACTAGGGGGAAACAAAACAAAACAAAAAAAACACATCAAACCAATCCCAAAGCAAGCAAAAGGAAAGAGATAATATGAATGAGCGCAGAAATAAATGAAATTGAGAACAAAAAAAAAAAAAAAACAATAGAGAAAACCAACAAAACCAAAAGCTGGTTCTTTGAGATCAATAAAATTGACAAACCCCTAGCTAGACTAACAAAGAAAAAAAGAGAGAAGATGCAAATAAATACAATCATATGAAAGGGGGAAATCACTACCGATTCCACAGAAATAAAGAGGATATTATGAGAAACTGTATGCCAACAAACTAGAACACCTAGATGAAATAGGCAAATTCCTAGAAATGCAACCAACCTACACTGACGCTACAAGAAATACAAGAACTTAACAAACTAATCACATTTAAAGAGACTGAATCGGCCATCAAAAATCTCCCAATGAAGCAAAGTCCAAGACCTGATGGCTTCACAGATGAATTCTACCAAGAACACCAATGCTGTTTAAACTCTTCCAAAAAATTGAAGAGAAGGGAAAATACCCAACTTGTTTTATGATGCAAACATCACCCTAATACCAAAGCTAGATAAAGACACAAGAAAATAAAATTACAGACCAATCTCTCTAATGAACACAGACGCAAAAACTCTCAACAATATACTTGCAAATTGAATCCAACAGCATATCAAAAGACTAATACATCATGACCAAGTGGCATTTATTCATGGTATGCAAGGCTGGTTTCAACATAAGAAATCAATCAACATAATACACCACATTAACAAATTGAAGAGAAAAAACCACATGATCATTTCAATCAATGCAGAAAAGGCATTTGACAAAATCCAGCATCCTTTCTTGATAAATCACTTCAAAAGAGAGGAATAAAGGAAGATTCTTCAATCTGATAATAGACATATATGAAAAACCCACACCACACATCATACTCAATGGGGAAAGATTGAAAGCTTTCCCTCTAAGATCAACAAGACAAGGATGCCCACTATCACCATTGCTATTCAACATTGTACTAAGTTCTAGCTAGAGCAATCAGACAAGAAAAAAAAAAAAAATTAAAGGCATCCAAAAAGGAAAAAGGAAGTAAAATTCTATTTGCAGATAACATGATCCTAAATTTAGAAAATTCTGAAATGTCTATAACAAAGCTGAGTCCAGCAAAGTGGCAGGAGACAAAAACAAGAAAAATCAGTAACATTTTGGTACACTAGTACTGAACAATCTGAGGAGAAAATCAGGAAAAATTCCATTTACAATAGCAACAAAAAGACTCAAATACCTAGAAATCAATTTAACCAAAGAAGTACAGGACCTATATGCAGAAAACTATAAAACAATGCTAAAAGAAATCAATTAAGACCTAAGCAAATGGAAAGACATTCCATATTCATGGATTGGAAAACTAAATATCATGAAGATGTCAATCCTACCCAAACTAATTTATAGATTCAATATAATACCAATCAAAATTCCAACAACCTACTTTACAGAAGTAGAAAAGGCAATTACCAAATTCATTTGGAAGGGACAGTGCACCCAAATAGCCAAAAGCAATCTAAAAAAGAAGAGCGACGTGGGAGGAATTTCACTGCCTGACCTTGAAACATATTACAAAGCTACAGTGGTCAGAACAACATGGTACTGGCATAAAGAGAGACACATCAATCAGTGGAATAGAATTGAAAGTCCGGAAGTAAACCCTCACCTATATGGTCAACTGTTTTTTGACAAACCTACCAAGTCTGTGTTAACAGGACAAAACAGTCTCTTCAACAAATAGTGCTAGTAGAACTGGATATTCATAACGAAAAGAATGAAAGAGGACCCTTATCTTACTCCCTATACAAGAATCAACTCAAAATGGATCAAAGACCTAAATATAAAAGCCAGGGCCATAAAACTACTACACTAGAAGAAAATGTAGGGAAACATCTTAAAGACCTTGTGGCAGATGGTGGTTTCTTGGACTTTACACCCAAAGCACACACAACAAAAGAAAAAATAGATAAATGGGACCTCCTCAAAATCAAACACTTTTGCACCTCACAAGACTTTGTAAAAAAGGTGAAAAGGCAGCTAATTCAATGGGAGAAAATATTTGGAGATCACATGTCCAATAAGGGTTTAATATCCATGATATAAAGAGATGTTACAACTCAACAGTAGACAAACGACCCAATTAAAAAATGGGCAAAAGACTTGAATAGACATTTGTCCAAAGAAGAAATACAAATGGCAAAAAAACACATGAAAAAAAAACACATAAAAAAATGTTCAACAACACTAATGTTCAACATCACTAATGATAAGGGAAATGCAAATCAAATTACAATGAAGTATCATTTCACACCTATCAGAATGGCCACTATTAAAATGACAGAGAACTACAAGTGTTGGAGAGGATGTGGAGAGATAGGAACACTTCTTCACTGTTGGTGGGAATGCAAAGTGGTACAGCCACTGTGAAGGACTGTTTGGCAGTTCCGAAAGAAACTGAATATAGATTTGCCACAAGACTCTGCAGTACCACTACTGGGTATGTACCTAGAAGAATTGAGAGGAATGACACGAACAGACATGTACACACCTATGTTCATAGTGGCATTATTCATGACTGCCAAAAGTTGGAAACAACCCAGGTGTCCATCAACAGATGAGTGGATAAACAAATTGTCATTTATTCACACAATGGAATATTATGCAGCTATAAGAGGAAATGAGATGGACTTCCGGGAAGATGGCGGACTAGTAAGACACGGGAATCTCTTCTCCAGAAAAATAGCTATAGAGGACAAGCTGAAACAGCCCCGAAAAAGATCTTCTAGGGTTTAGGTCACCAGGTGAAGGCTGCACACCACCCAGAAGAGAGAGGGACAGAAGAGGGAAATCGCGACTACAGAACTGTGAGTTGCAAGTAGCAGCTTCTGCTGCTGCCGGCACCCTTCCCCATACTCTTCAGAATTCTCGGGCCCCTGGGCCTGCGACCACAGACAAAGGGGGCTTCAGGGATCTGCCACACCCGGAAAGGGGAGAGAGAGGGACACAGCCTTAGGCTGACTCAGGATGGACCTGAAATTTGGGCTGCAGAGCCCCACGGACCCTTCCACACGGCGGTTTGCCCTGGGAGCCTAGAAAGGACTGGAGAAATCCGACCCTCGCAACCTCCCTCTCTTCTAGCCTGGACTAACTGTTGAGGACACCACGGGAGAGGGGAGAGAGAGCCTGGGGCTGACCCTGCTTTGGACTCCCAGGTTTGGTCTGCCCTGTACCGAGAGCCCTTCCAGGCTGGGTGGGGCTATGCCATTGTTTGCCTTGGAGCCTGCAAGGGGCTAAAGATATACAAACCTCCCAATCTCCTCCTCTACTAACAGGGACTAATTGTTGAGGATTCAGAAGGGAGTGGAAATATTTCCTAGCTGGGAAAAGGGAGGCGCTACGAGAGAAGTCTGGAGAACTGTCTCAGAAAGTTTGAATCACAGGGCTCCTAGCACCCAGACAGGAAGCTCTATCACATTGATCTGGTCTGTGTCACAACAAATACGCTCCGACCAGGCATTGAATTGAGAGAAGCCAACAAGCACCATCTCCAGGCAGACCAAGGAAGTGCACATAAGAAAATTAATAAGTAAGAGAGGCTTTTCCTGGCCTCTATAGCCTCCCTGCCCAAGGCCCTAGGAAACGTCTCTACAACCAATTGCTGGGTCCAGTGCCCAGTTTTGAGAAACCAGCAGAACAATCGTAACAATCAAGGTTGAGCCAAAAATCAAAGAGCGGTGGTAACTCACAGCCTCCTGCCACTAAAACCCCATAAAAGAGAAAGAGATAGAGCATCTAAGTAAAATACAAACTAATCAGATGCCTGAGCACCAGCAAAAAATTATGGGCCATACTAAGAAAATAGAAGACATGGCCCAAGAAAAGGAATACAGCAAAGTCCCAGAAGAGATGCAGAATTTGAGAGAACTAATCAGTAAGATGAGCACACATTTCCAAAATCAAATTAATGAGATGAAAGAGAATATAGTTAAAGAGATCAATGACATCAAGAAGTCATTGCACGAATGTAAAGAAGAATTTGAAATCATGAACAGAAAAGTAACGGAGTTCGTGGGAATGAAAGACACAATAGCTGAAGTAAAAAATACATTTGAAGCATACAACAGCAGACTCGAAATGATAGAAGAAAGAATAAGTGATACTGAAGACAGAGCAGCTAAAATTGAAGAGAGAAAAGAACAGAGAGAGAAAAGAATGGAAAAAATTGAGCAGGGGCTCAGAGACTTGAATGACAACACAAAACGCAAGAACATACGTGTCATGGGAGTTCCAGAAGGAGAAGAGAAAGGAAAAGAGGCAGAAAGAGTATTTCAGGAAATAATAGCTGAAAATTTCCCAACTCTCATGAAAGAAATGAACTTTCATGTCCAAGAAGCACACCATACCCCAATAAAAATAAATCCAATTAGACTTATGCCAAGACCATATTATTCAGAATGTCAAATGTAAAAGATAAAGAGAAAATTCTTAGAGCAGCAAGAGAGAAGCAAATGATCACGTACAAAGGAAGTCCAGTAAGACTTTGTGCAGATTTCTCTTCAGAAACCATGGAGGCAAGAAGACAGTGGTATGATACAATTAGGAAACTGAAAGAGAAAAACTGCCAGCCGAGAATTCTTTACCCAACAAAACTGTCCTTCAAATATGAAGGTGAATATAAAGTATTCACAAACAAACAGAAACTAAGAGAGTTTGCAAAAAAGAATCCACCTTTGCAGGAAATATTAAAGGAAGCCTTAGAACCTGAAAGAAAAAGACAGGAGAGAGAGGCTTGGAGGAGAGTATAGAAGAAAGAAAAGCAGAAAGGATAACCAAAAGAGTAAAAAGAAAGACAAAAATAAGATGACATGTGAAAACCAAAGAATAAAATGGAGGAAATAAATAGTGCATTTTCAGTAATATCATTGAATGTGAATGGATTAAATTCCCCAATCAAAAGATACAGGCTGACAGAATGGATAAAAAAACATGAGCCATCCATATGCTGCTTACAAGAAACTCACCTCAGACCCAAGGATACAAGCCGGCTGAAAGTAAAAGGTTGGAAAAAGATACTCCATGCGAATAGTAAACAGAAAAGAGCAGGGGTAGCTATATTAATATCAGACAAAACAGACTTCAAATGCAAAAAAGTGATAAGAGATGCGGAAGGCCATTATATATATTAATAAAAGGGACGATCCTCCAGGAAGATATAACAGTCATAAATATCTACGCACCTAACCAGGGTGCCCCAAAATATATGAGACAAACTCTGGCAAAACTGAAGGGAGAAATAGACATTTCTACAATAATCGTCGGGGACTTCAACACCCCTCTCACATCATTAGATAGAACAACTAGACAGAAGATCAACAAGGAAACAGAGTACTTGAACAATATGATAAACAAGTTAGACCTAACAGACATATACAGAACACTGATCCAAACTCAGGGGATTATACATTCTTCTCAAGTGCCCATGGATCTTTCTCCAGGATAGACCACATGTTAGGTCACAATACAGCTCTCAATAAATATAAAAAGATTGAAATTATACAAAGCACCTTCTCAGATCATAATGGAATGAAACTAGAAATCAATAACAGACAGGAAAAAAGTAAATTTGCAAATGTGTGGAGACTGAACAACACACTCCTAAATATTCAGTGGGTGAAAGAAGAAATTGCAAGTGAAATCAGTAAATATATTGAGACAAATGAAAATGAGAACACAACATATTAAAACTTATGGGATACAGCAAAGGCAGTCTTGAGAGGGAAATTTATAGCCCTAAATGCCTATATTAAGAAACAAGAAAGAGCTAAACTTAAAGATTTAACTGAACAACTTGAGAAATTAGAGAAAGAACAGCAAACCAATCCCAAAGCAAAAAGAAGGAAAGAAATAATAAAGATTAGAGCGGAAATAAATGAAAATGAGAATAAAAAAGAAATAGAGAAAATCAACAAAACCAAAAGCTGGTTCTTTGAGAAGATCAATAAAATTGACAAACCCCTCGCTAGACTAACAAAGAAAAAAAGAGAGATGATGCAAATAAATACAATCAGAAATGACCTCACAGAAATAAAAAGAATCATAAGAGGATATTATGAGAAACTATATGCCAACAAACTAGACAACCTGGATGAAATGGACAAATTTCTAGAAATTCATAACCAATCTACACTGACACAACAAGAAATACAAGAACTTAACAAACCGATCACAATTAAGGAGATTGAATCCGTCATCAAAAATCTCCCAGCAAAGAAAAGTCCAGGACCAGATGGCTTCACAGGTGAGTTCTACCAAGCATTTCTAAAAGAATTAACACCAATCCTGTTTAAACTCTTCCAAAAAATTGAAGAGGAGGGAAAATTACCCAACACATTTTATGAAGCCAACATCACCCTAATACGAAAGCCATATAAAGATTCCACAAGAAAAGAAAATTACAGACCAATCTCTCTCATGAACATAGATGCAAAAATTCTCAACAAAATACTTGCAAATCGAATCCAACAGCATATCAAAAGACTTATACATCACGACCAAGTGGAATTTATTCCTGGTATGCAAGGCTTGTTCAACATAAGAAAATCAATCAATGTAATACACCACATTAACAAGCTGAAGGGAAAAAAAACCACATGATCATCTCAATAGATGCAGAAAAGGCATTCGACAAAATCCAACAACTTTTTCTGATAAAAATACTTCAAAAGATAGGAATAAAAGGAAAATTCCTCAATATGATAAAATATGAAAAACCCACAGCCAACACTGTACTCAATGGGGAAAGGTTGAAAGCTTTCCCCCTAAGATCAGGAACAAGACAAGGATGCCCACTGTCACCATTGTTATTCAACATTGTACTAGAAGTTCTAGCTAGGGCAATTAGACAAGACAAAAAGATTAAAGGCGTCCAAATAGGAAAAGAGGAAGTAAAACTCTCACTGTTTGAGGATGACATGATCCTGTATTTGGAAAATCCTGAAGCATCCACAACAAAGCTACTTGAACTAATAAATGAGTTCAGCAAAGTGGCAGGATACAAGATCAACATGCAAAAATCAGTAATGTTTTTGTATACTAGTACTGAACAATCTGAGGAGGAAATCAGGAAGAAAATTCCATTTTCAATAGCAACAAAAAGACTCAAATACCTAGGAGTGAATTTAACCAAAGAAGTTCAGGACCTATATGCAGAAAACTACAAAACAATGCTAAAAGAAATTTAAAAAGACCTAAACAAATGGAAAGACATTCCGTGTTCATGGATTGGAAGAATAAATATCGTGAAGATGTCAATCTTGCCCAAACTGATTTACAGATTCAATGCAATACCAATCAAAATGCCAACACCTTACTTTACAGAATTAGAGAAGGCAATTACCAAATTCATCTGGAAGGGTAAGTGCACCCGAATAGCCAAAAGTATTCTAAAAAAGAAGAGCAATGTGGGAGGAATTTCACTGCCTGACCTTGAAACATATTACAAAGCTACAGTGGTCAAAACAGCATGCTACTGGCATAAAGATAGACATACTGATCAGTGGAATAGAATTGAGAATCCAGAAATAAACCCTCACCTATACAGTCAACTGGTTTTTGACAAACCTACCAAGCCCACGCTGATGGGAAAAAACAGTCTCTTCAACAAATGGTGTTGGGAGAACTGGATATCTATAACCAAAAGAATGAAAGAGGACCCCTATCTCACCCCCTATACAACAATCAACTCAAAATGGATCAAAGATCTAAATATAAAAGCCAGGACCATAAAACTACTAGAAGAAAATGTAGGGAAACATCTTCAAGACCTTGTAGTAGGTGGTGGTTTCTTGGACTTCACACCCAAAGCACGTGCAACAAAAGAAATAGTAGATAAATGGGACCTCCTCAAAATTAAACACTTTTGCACCTCACAGGACTTTGTCAGAAGGGTGAAAAGGCAGCCGACTCAATGGGAAAAAATATTTGGAAATCACATATCTGATAAGGGTTTAATATCCAGGATATATAAAGAGATGCTACAGCTCAACAATAAAAAGACAAATGACCCAATTAAAAAATGGGCCAAAGACTTGAATAGACATTTCTCCGAAGAAGAAATACAAATGCCAAAAATAACATGAAGAAATGCTCAACATCACTCATGATTAGGGAAATGCAAATCAAAATTACAATGAGATATCATTTCACACCTATCAGAATGGCCACTATTAAAAAGACAGAGAACTACAAGTGTTGGAGAGGATGTGGAGAGATAGGAAAACTTCTTCACTGTTGGTGGGAATGCAGGATGGTACAACCACTATGGAGGACTGTTTGGCAGTTCCTAAAGAAGTTGAATATAGACTTGCCACGTGACCCTGCAATACCACTACTGGGTATATACCCAGAAGAACTGAGAGCAGTGACATGAACAGACATCTGCACACCAATGTTCATAGCCACATTATTCATCATTGCCAAAAGCTGGAAACAACCCAGGTGTCCATCAACAGATGAATGGATAAACAAACTGTGGTCTATTCACACGATGGAATATTATGCAGCTGTAAGAAGAAATAAAGTCATAAAGCATATGGCAACATGGATGAACCTGGAGAACATTATGGTGAGTGAAGCAAGCCAGACACAAAAGGACAAATACTGTATGAATGCATTACTATGAACCAAATATATTGTGTAATATATTGTTTGATTCACACACACAGAAAAAAAACAAAACAACAAAAAACAAAACAACAAAAAAATTTACATGTATCCATTACATTTAATTGAGAAATGTATGTATTTATTCATCTGTGTTTACTTTTTAGTTTTTTATTGCTTATGTTTTCAGTTATTAAATGTACAAAATAAAGTTAAAAAAAAATTTAAAAAATTTAAAAAAGATGAAGAAATGAAGTTGTAAAGCATATGACAAATATGGATGAACCTGGAGGACATTATGTTGAGTGAAGCAAGCCAAAAACAAAAGGACAAATATTGTATGACTGCGTTACTATAAACTAAATATAATGTGTAACTTACTGTATGATTCCATTTATATAAAATGTAAACATAAATCAATTTATAAAGATGAAATTTGATTAGTGGTTATGTAGGGCTAGGGAAGGCCTGCTAAGGGGTGTAGAGTTTTTCTTTTTGGTATAATGAAATAATTATAAAACTTTTTGTGATGATGAATGTATAATATTGTGATTATACTAAAAGCCACTGAGTATACACTTTATATAGACCATATGGTATGTTAATATATCTCAATAAAACTGCTTAATAAATAAATAATTGTGCAAGAATAGCCAGAAATAGCAGCAGGGGAGACAGAGAGAGATAGAGAGGTGAAGAATTTTCTTGTTTGTCTGTTTTATTATTATTATTATTTAAATAATGTAACTGTTCTAATAATGATTGAAGTGATGAACGCACAACTATGGGATTATACTAAATACCACTGATTTCACACTTTGGATGAATTGTATGCTTTATTAATATGTATCAATAAAATTGATTTGTTAAAAAAAAATAAGTGAATCTCTCCTCCTCCAAAAAAATACCCCTCACAGAAGCCAGCCTACTCATCCATCCTTCAAGTCACCACCTGTGGCAGCTGCTCTGTTCATCTCCCTACTCATTATGCACTTATATTTCTCTGCACATCCATTCTTCCATAGGCCTAATTTCCTTCTTGCTGAAAACTAATACCTTAAATAAATATGTGGGGTGAATTCTGGACCTCTTTCCTTTAACCAGAATCGCCAACTAGGGTTCTTGACCAATTTTTTCCTACTTCTCTGGGCCTATAATTCCTTCCCTTTCTCACCTGTCCTATCAGTATCCATACAGCTTTTAACAAAACTATAGAACTTGTAGAAGATAACATAGGAGAAAATATAGGTGACCTTGGGTTAAACAATGACTTTTTAGATACAACACTAAAAAAGTACGATCCATGAAAGGAAAAATTGATAGTTTGGACATCATCAAAATTAAAAACTTCTATAAAAGATACCATTAAGATAATTATTTGCAAAACAGTTATTTGATAAAGAAGCTGCATCCACACATACGAAGAACTCTTAAAATTCAACATTAAGAAAATAAACAACCCAATTTAAAAAGAGGGCAAAAGATCTGAAAAGAAATTTAACCAAAGATGATATACAGAAGGCAAATAAGCATATGAAAATAGGCCCAACATCAATGTCATTAGGGAATTGCAAATTAAAACAATGACATACCACTACACAACTATTAGAATGGCTTAAAAAAAAAAAAAAAAAAAAAGTATCAATTAAACTGATTTGTTAAAAAAAAAAAAAAAAAAAAAACTGGGGGAGTGGATGTAGCTGAGTTGTTGAGTGCCTGCTTCCCATGTATGAGTTCCTGGGTTCAATCCCCGGTACCTCCTTAAAAAAAAAAAAAAGAAAAATCCCATGTTCACAGATCAGAAGACTTAACATTCTTAAGAAGGCAATACTCCCCAAAATGATCTACAGATTCAACACAATCCTTATCAGTATCCTAAATAGCTTCTTTATATAAATTGACAAGTTAATCCTAAAATTCCTATGGAAATGCAAGAGACCCACAACAGCCAAAACAATCTTGAAAAAGAAGAACAATGATGGAGGACCCAATCTTCCTCATTGCAAAACTTATTATAAGGCAATGGTAATCAAGACAGTGTGGTACTGAAACAAGGATAGAAATATAGATCAATGGAACAAAATTGAATAACCAGAAATAAACCAATACATTTATGGTCAATTGATTTTTGATGGGGTGCCAAGACTTCCCAATGGGGAAAGGATAGTCTTTTCAACAAATGGTGCTGGGACAACTGGATAGCCACATACAAAAGAATGAAGCTGGACACATAACTCATACCATATGCAAAATCTAACTCAAAATGTAAATTTTAAGACTAAATCCGGGAAGCAGCTGTGGCTCAATCAGTAGGGCTCCCGTTTACCATATGGGAGGCCCCGGGTTCGGTTCCAGGGGCCTCCTGGTGAAGGCAAGCCTGCCCGCACGGCGTGGTTAGCTGATCCAGAGAGCACAAGCAGCAAGGGGGGATAAATGAATAAATAAATAAAATCTTAAAAAAAAAAGAATTAACAAATTATTATGATTACTGAATTATTATATAGATGCTTTTTTACTTTCTAGTATATTGTAGAATAGCCAAAATAAACACCTGGAATTACTGAAACTCCCTGAACCAGAATCCAGATACCTTGATCTCTGATGATTGTAAAACTATATAATCTTTATCTTTTGATTGTAACCCACTGACTACAGTGTTCATATTTGCTATTATGATATTTTAGCCTAGTTCTAATCCTTGTTTATACTTGTCATTATAATGGTAACAACTCCACCTTCCATGCTTGAATCCATTAAAAAGCCTAAACTCCTTAGACTCTGGAGACAGATTTTTAGGTTGCCAGGCCATCTGCGCTGGTGTTTCGCACTCAACAACAAACTCCTTTTCTCTTTGAAACCCATGTGTCTCAGGAATTGGTCATTTGAGTGCACCATGCAGAGAACTCTAGGCTTTTGTTCCGTAACAAAATGTCCAGAATAGGCAAAATCACAGAGACAGAAAGTAGATTAGTGGTTGCCAGGCTTTGGGGATGGTGGAAATGGGGAATGACCAGAATGAGTACAGGGCTTTTTCCTTTGGATGATAAAAAAATGTTCTAAAATTAGATAGTGGTAATGGTGACACAACTCTGAATATAGTAAAAACCACTTAATTGTACATTTTAAAAGGTGAAGTACATAGCATGTAAATTATATGTCAATAACGCTATTATTTTTTTAGAGGAGGAAAAATAACCAAAAGAAAAAGATCTTGCAAAAGCATCCTCTAGATAATTTTTTTAAATGTATCTGCTTTCCCACTGTACTGTAAATGTACAAACTACAGATCAAATCTCCTCCCTTTCTCCTGTGCCATTAATACGAATCACTAGAGTAACATCTGAATAATCTCTTTCCTTCCCCAAATATTCATTTTGACTGCCAAGTCCTGTGTTTTATTTCTGTGGTTCTTTCACATGTCACCTTTCATTCCCACTGACCTCACCCTAATTGAGGTCCTCATCTCTCACCTGATGATGAGCATATCATCATCCCAAGCATCCCAACAGGCATCCTTGCCCTCCTCTCACTTGTCCCCTCTGTGCTGCATTATTTGAGAGTTATCGTCCCAAAATAAAAGTGTGATGGTATCACAATGCTACTTGAAAACTACAAATATAAAGTCAAAATTCCTTAAGCAGCATTCAAGGCACCACTGCACAATCTGGCCCAATCCTATTACAACCTGATACGCAACAACTTTTTCCTAAATACCCTCCTCTCTAGCCACATAATTTGACAAAAATGTCTTGCACTTTCATCCCTGTCTATATTTCTTGCTGCTCTCTTCAAACTGAGATAACAACCCCCATCCTTCTAACTCATCTAAATTGAAACCAGCCTAGAAGGCTATTTAAATGCCTATTCCTGCCGATTGCCTATAGCAAAGTGAATTATTTCATCCTCTACATTTCATTAACATTTTGTACCTCTATTATTAAAACCACACTGAGATATCACTTCATACCCACTAGAATGGCTAGAATCAAGGATGACTATAAATCAAAAGGACATAATAAAAAGAGTTATTATGCTTAAACAAGATAAGAGAAAAAGAATAGTATAGATTCTGGAGTAAGAGGGACTTGTGTTCAAATCTCAGTCTAGCCACTTATTTGCTTCATGGCCTTGGGAGCTTAAATTTCCTCATATGTAGAATGGGAATGATAATACTTCACAGGGTTATTATGAAGATCAAATAAAGTACAAAAAGCAACAGACACACAGGATTCCTCAGTAATGTTAGTTCCTCTTCTAAATTCATTCTGCTTTATATTTATGCTTACATGTCTGTCTTCCCCACTAAAGCATAAATTGGCTGAAATCAGCACTATATATTGGATATCATTACGTACCACCCCCCAAAAAAAAAAACTGTTAGAGGCACCAAATAAAGCACATATGCTATAGCTACATAACTGATCACACTCTTAACACCTAGTAGATATTAAATATTTACTGATGAAACAAAATATTGGGAACAATTTAAAAATTCAAAAGCTGTAATTAACTTTCTCAACATTCATTTGAAAATAATCTAGTTTGCTGTAGAGAAATAGACTTTAGTAATCTTGATTCATTTTGTTATAATCAATTATTCTTCAATTTTATAAAGAAACAAAAATGGAAGTATAGAGGAAAAACTTTTTCTTCTGTTCTTCCATCTTCTAGTCATTGCTACAGGAAAAAAAAAAATCCATTTTAAGAAAAATGTAATTCTACAACTACACGGATCTTACTGATATATTGAGTGAAAGAAAAACATCCTATATGATTTCTTTTATATGAAATACTAGAACACGAAAAACTAATCAGTAGTGACAGAAATCCTATAAGTTGTAATTTTTGTGTAACATTTATGTAATATAAGCATCTTTTAAAATATATATATATAAAAAATAACATTTATGTAAGCAGATGCACATATATGCATATATATTTACATATCATTTTACAAATATTGGTTTGTATTGGGAAAATTTTCATTTTTACCCACAATTAAAAAAAAAAATTGCAAAGGAACTTAAATGAATAACTAAGTACTAACTAAAATGTAGATTGCCATATTTAATAGACTAAATTCCTTTAATTAATTTGGTAAATATTATTAAATAGTATAATATGGGTGTTTCTAACAATTACCTAAAAAGCATAAAATAACTTCCAAAATCAAGTGTTGAGAACAGATGTGTAATTTATTTTTTCTGTACACCACTAAAATAATATATTCAGAATAAAATGTTAACTTAGTAAATGCAAAAAAAAAAAAAAAATTCTATGAGTAGCTGCCAGAAGCATAATGTGGGGAGGTAGACTGACTGCAAAAGGGCACAAAAGAAATTTATGGGGAGTAGAAAATGTTCTACATCTTGATTAGGGCATATACAATTATCAAAAATCATCAACTTGAACACTTAAAAATCTGATATTTTAATATATGTAAATCATACCTCAATTTTAAGATATAGAGCCAATTTCTCCAACCAAATGAAAGCAAGAAGCAAAGAATTACCAAATACATTCAATTATTTACTTATGCTAGTAATAAAAACTGAAAGGTATGCTATTTTTCTGCTAGAGCAAAGAAGTTTCATATTAACTGATGCAAAGGTCTTCAGTTTAAGAAATACATAAAATGACTTAAGTATTAGATGAACATATATTTAGGGTTGTTTCTGTTATAAACTATCAGTTTCACAGGAAAACAATGTTTTGGCTGCTAAAATAGAAAATGTTCATATTACATGTTTTTATCGTAGTACTCTCAATGGTAACTATTTTCTACCATTATAATAACTAAACAATTACATTTAGCAGATACTGAAGAAATAACCACAAAAGTATTCCTATAAAGAACAAATGCTACCCAATAATATTAGAGTCTAATTTAGAAATTAGAAACTACTTCGCTAATAAACTAGAAAATTTCTGGTGACGTTTTAATAACTCAATCTTAAAGACTTTTTTAACATCGACACTTTTTTAACATCATTATTGTCAGAAAAGACTTTGTAAAATTGTTTCAAAATAACCAAGGCTCACAATTTTTGAAACAAACGAAAAAATCTTAGATTATCCATGTATCACTTATAAGGGGAAAAAAGTCAGTGGAGCTTCTTTCTTTAAACATTTCTTTTGATAGTCCTGTAAATTTAAATATACTTCAGATACACAGTATTGACTAATAGCTAAGGCAAGCAAAGATATAAAACTTAAACAAAAAAAACCCACAAACATTTATCTTTCCAACAATGAAGGTGAAAAGTGGGTTCCCTTACCTCATCATCATCATCAGAATCATTCCCAAACACTGATGGTTTTTGCAAAACAGGGTGCAACTGCTGTGGTTTCTTTGGCAAAATAAGCCCATACCTGCATTTTTTTTTGAAATAGAAATTACACCATTATCTTTAAATGTTTAAAAAAAAATACATTACCTCTTCCAGATGAAGCTACCAAGTCAAAAAATGTTAGATAGCCTATGAACACATACCATACAGTTTCAGATACGCAATGATCAAAGACTTTTAATATAAGACTTTATAATTATTACCCTTAGTGATTATTTGTGAACACCGGCCATTTTTATAGAGGAAGAGAAATAAAGAGTTTAGAAATGTTCTAGATGGTGAAGTGATTAAACATTTTAAAAAGGAAAGTTCAGTTTATGTCTACTGAAAATAAAAATACTCTAAATTATTCTTGTGGTATAGTAACTCAAGAAAATAACTACATTTTTCCCTCACTGGGTACTTATACAGTTTTAAAGAAGCTACTGGATAACATAACCCACACGAAATAAATGGAGACTCCATTACAATATATGTTAAATTTTAAAAATTACATTAATTGAGAAACCCAAGTAGCCATGGGGCAAGTTCCCATTACATTTTATTAAGCTCCCTGGCTGTCTCGCAGCCTCTGAGAGAAGCATTCCATTAGATACAACTTATTTAGTTTCTCTCATTTGGCCTTTAAGATTCAGAGCTCACGGGAAGCCACATCAAAAGTAAGGATTACACATCAAAGGGAAAACTTCCAAGTATGTACAGTATCTATCTGTCTCTCGGCAATGTATACCCCAAACCCTAAATGCCTACCCTTTTCTGTGGCTTCTCAGCACAACATTCCTAAAACGAAGGGAGGGCGGGAATTGGGACTTGAGCTTCCGCCAAGGAGAACAAGGCCCTCTAAGGAAGCCAGGAATTGTCTCTCTTCTCTGCCCGAGAGCATCCAACCGGGGAGAAACTCAAGCGCGGGGTAGGAAGCAAGACTGAGGGGCCTCAGACCGAGCTTTTGGAAAATAGAAAAGTCTCGCTCTCTGCCCCTCAGCCTAACTTCCTTTATATCCTCACAAGTTTCTCCCTCAAACTTCGGGCTTCCATCCTGGAAAATGGGGGTGCGGGGTGGGGTAAATACATGTTCCTCAGGAGTTCTCGTTCTCCCCCGTCTCTAACCCTGATGACACAGCCCCTTCACTTCCAGGGCACTTTTACTCCTCAGCCAAAAACACAGTCGCCGTGATTTCTTATTCCCCAGGCTGACCCTAACTCCCGGATCACTCACTGCCTGCCCGGAATCGCCATGTTGCCGCCGTCTCCCCCGAACGTGGCCGACGCCGGCGTGACGCCGACGCCAATGCTCGTGTCGTCGGATAAACTCTCGCGTGGCTTTGAACGTCACGGAAACAGCTGAGTGGGTGGGACCTTGGTTTGAGTTTCTTCCACGCTGCTGGTTGCGGAGTCCTAAGCTCTACTGTTTTCACAGAGGCTGACTGGCTGCTGTGAAATCAGTGAGAAGAAAAGATTAATAAAACTACAAAATTCTAGGTCGAAGATTCGCCAAGTGTAGTCCCTGGGCCAACAGCAGCAGCATCACCTGGGAATTTGTTGGAAATGCAAATTTTCTGGCCCCACCCCAGACATGCTGAATCTGAAATTCTGGAGTGTGGCTCAGCCACATGAATATTAACGAACCCTGCAGGTAATTCTGATGCTCACTCCAGTCTGAAAATCACTACTCTAGAGTATCAATTCCACCCCCCCCCCCCCCAGGGGTTCATTTTAAAGTTTATCCGCCTCAGGAAATTAGGCAGAAAATGATGTATACGCTAATAGTACCTCATTTAGGACCGAAATTATTAACAACAACAGTACCGTTTGTGGTGATAGTGGGTGTAGGAATCAAAATCATATATATTTTTTATTCTGGTCACTTTCCATATATGCCCCCTCTCTTAGACCATTTCAAGATAGAATTATAGCAGTCAAAGAGATCTTTTCCATTATTGAGAGAGAGGTGTTGAAATCTTCAGCTGTAATTGTGGTTTTGCCTATTTCTCCTTTCAATTCTGTCAGTTTTTGCTATGTTTTTTGAAGTTCTGTTATTAGGTGCATAAACATTTAGGATTCTTATGTCCACTTGCATTGACACTTTATTGTTATGAAATAACTCTTTATTCCTTTATCCCTCTTTATCTACTTGGTCTGATATTAATATAACCAGGTTTCTTTATTATTAATGTTAGCATAGTATATATTTTTCCATCCTTTTGCTTTTAATCTACTTTAATCTATTTGTTCCTTAATATCTAAGGGGAATTTTTTGTTGACAGCATATAGTTGGGTCTTGCTTTTTTAACCAATTTGATAGCTTTTTCCTTTTAATTGGGGTATGCCATTTAATTGTGATTATTGATATGGTTGTTATTTGTTTTCTATTTGTCCCATTTGGTCTTTGTTCTCTTTCTCCTTTTTTTTTCTTTCGGGTTGAGAAATGTTTATGATTCAGCTTAATCTCTTTGTTGGCTTATTAGGCATACATCTTTGCTTGTTGTTGTTTTTTTTTAAGATGCTGCTTCAGGGTTAATAGCCTACATCCTGGAAACAGTCTACCTTCAAGTAAGAATATACCACTTAAAAAAAAAAAAGAATATACCACTTCATGTATACTATAAGAACATTATGAAAGTATACTTCCATTTCCTTTTTCCTAGACTCATGCTATATTATAAACCTGCAATAAATTATTTTTACTTTAAACTGTCAAATATCTTTTTAAAAATATTTTTAAAATAAGAAAATATTATATTGTAATATATCAGTCTGTCAAAGGGGTGCCAATGCAAAGTACCAGAAATCTGTTGGCTTTTATAAAGGGTATTTACTTGGGGTAAAAGCTTACAGTTACAAGGCCCTAAAGAATCCAACTCGTTTGCTTTCTCACCAAAGTCAGTTGCCACGTGTTGAAGCAAGATGGTCACTGATCTCTGCGAGAGTTCACCCTTTCCCTTTGGTCTTCCTCTTTCTCAGCTGCAGGCTGGCATAGGGCTTGTCTCTCAGGGCTTCCTCTCTCTCCTGGTATAGGGTTCGTTTCTTTCCAGGCCTTCTATATCAGTTTCAGTGGTTCTGGTCCCTTCCCAGAGTCAGCTGCAAGCGAATGGCTCATCTCTCCCTGGGGCCCCAGGATGAAAAATGACAGAGCTCTCTCTCTTCCCCAGTGTCTTCTTGAGTGTCCATTTATATAAGCCCACCAAGGGGATAGGGACTCAACCTGAGTTATGCCTTACTGATGTAGCCCAATGAGAAGCCCTAAATTCATTTTATCATGTAAACTTAATCAGAGGCCCTTCACCAAATTTAATACAATCATAGGGTATCACACCCAGAGGAAAAGATTTGCTTACAACATGATCTCTTTTTTGGGATTCACAAAAATAATCTCAAACTGTCACGTATATTAACCCACATATTTACCATTGCCAATGTCTTCATTTCTTAGTTTAGATCCAGATATCTATCTGGTATCTTTATCTTTTTTCTTAATAACAGCTTTATTGAGATATAATTCACATACCATTTAAAATGTAAAACTCGATGGATTTTAGTATAGTCAAAGAGTTGTATAACAATCACCACAATCAATTTTAGAACACTTTCAGGGGAGTGGATGTAGCTCAGTGGTTGAGAGCCTGCCTCTCACATACAAGGTCCTGGGTTCAATCCTGGATACCTCTTTAAAAAAAAAAAAGGAAACTTATGGGGAACGAGTGTAGCTCAGTGGTAGTACTTGCTTCCCACTTAGAAGGTCCCAGGTTCAATCCCCGATACTACCTAAACAAAACAAACAAACAAACAAAAAACCAACTTGCAGCACCCCAAAAAAGCCACATCTGTAAGTCACCTCCCATTTTCCCCTCAAATTCTCCAGCCCTAGGTGACCACTTTTTACTGTTTCTATGGACTTAGTTTTATCAGTTTTGTTTCATGTATTTTGAGGCTCTTAAATGACCCCTTTTTACTATGAAATGACCTTCCTTCCTGGTAGTATTCTTTGCTGTGAAATCTACCTTTTCTGTTATTATGGTTATCCCAGTTTTCTTTAGATGTTAACTCCAGGAAAAGCAAGAAGATATGCTGTAGAGGAAAGTGATTGTAATATACTACATGGCTAAGCCCTAAATAGCATCCATAATTATGATAATGCAAACACTGATTTTTGAGCTATTCTAACCTAAATTACAATGCAATTATATTGGGAAGAATGGAGGGATGTGTGTGTTCTGAGGAGGGAAGGAAGAGCTAAATCTTTGTAATTTCATACTGGGAGGTTAATAGATATTGCCTAAATCAGGGGAAAAAAAAACACAAAACCACATAAGCACGTTATTAAGCAATACAGTGAGGTAAATGCCAAAACCACCACTCAATTAGGGTTAGCAAACTTTTTCTGCAAGGGATCAGATAGTAAATATTTTAGGCTTTGTGGGCCACATAGTCTCTGTGGCAACTACTCAGCTCTGCCCTTGCAGTGCTAAAGCAGCCAAAGCAATATGGGTGTAGCCATTCCAATAAAACTATTTACCGTAAGGAGCAGCTGACCAGATTTGGCCTGTTTACCAACTCAGGTGCTAAAAGAATAGAGAGGGATCAACTGAAACAGGGAAGATGCTCTGGTCTTAACAGACTTTGTGCAACAGAATGACTCTTTATGAATACATGTTACTTTGTTTAAAATGAAAAGATTCAAGAAAGGGTAAGGAACACTTCCTTAATAAGAAACACTTATTCACTATTGGTGGGAATGCAGAATGGTACAGCCACTGTGGAGGACTGTTTGGCAGTTCCTAAAGAAGTTGAATATAGACTTGCCATGTGACCCTGCAATACCACTACTGGGTATATACCCAGAAGAACTGAGAGCAGTGACACGAACAGACATCTGCACACCGATGTTCATAGCAACATTATTCACCATTGCCAAAAGTTGGAAACAACCCAGGTGTCCATCAACAGATGAATGGATAAACAAACTGTGGTCTATTCACATGATGGAATATTATGCAGCTGTAAGAAGAAATGAAGTCGTAAAGCATGTGGCAACATGGATGAACCTGGAGGACGTTGAGTGAAGCAAGCCAGACACAAAAGGACAAATACTGTATGAATGTTTACTATGAACCAAATATATTGTGTAACATACTGTTTGATCCAAAAAAAAAAAAAAAAATTATGTGTATCCATTACATTTAATTGAGAAATGTATATATTTATTCATCTGTGTTTACTTTTTAGTTTTTAATTGTTTATATTTTCAATTATTAAATGTACAAATAAAGTTAAATTAAAATAAATAAATAAATAAATAAGGTTCCCTGCCAGGGCTATGTGCCTCTTGCTTGAAGAGACTGAAAGGGGAATTAGTTACACAAAATTATCCAGTAGAGAGCTCAATATCCTATAAAATGCAAGCCTTTGAATTGGTGGTTTGAATTCTGTATCATCCCATTGCCTCTGGGAAGTTATAATGAAGCAGTTATGGGATTTTCCCCGAAGCTAGAAGGCTAGTTTCTCAGATGCAGGGTTGCAGAGGTTCTTCAATCACTTGGCAGAGTCTGCAGCCATGGTGGCAACTATAGCAGTGGATCAATGGGCACAGAAAAGCCTCCTAACATTTTGGAACCTAAGTTTGGGAGCTTGAGTTGAAGATGTTGTAAGGACAAAAGCAGGGTAAACCAGTAAAAGATAGGATCATCATTAGCATATCACTGATTGTTACACACAGAGAATTCCAACTGTCTCAGACTTCCAGAAATAAGACTTTAAGAACAGGAACAGGGAAGCAGATGTGGCTTGAGCAATTGGGCTCCTGCCTACCACACGGGAGGTCCATGGTTCGGTCCCCGGTGCCTCCTAAAGAACACAGCAAGCTGGTGTGACAGGCAGGCACAGCAAGCTGACAAAACAAGATGATGCAACAAGAGACACAAGAAGAAAAACATGAGAGACACAACAAAAGCAGGGAGCAGAGGTTCCCGGTGCCTCCTAAAGAGGGGACAAGGGAAGCGGCTGTGGCTCAATCAGTAGGGCTCCCGTTTACCATATGGGAGGCCCCGGGTTCGGTTCCTGGGTCCTCCTGGTGAAGGCAAAGCCTGCCCGCACGGCGTGGTTAGCTGACCCAGCGAGCATAAGCAGCAAGGGGGGGATAAATGAATAAATAAATAAAATCTTAAAAAAAAAAAAATAAAAAAAATAAAGAGGGGACAAGCAGGATGGTGAGCTGACATGACAAGATGACGCAACAAGAGACACAAGAGGGAAAACATTAAAAAAAAAAAAAAGTAACGAGATACAACAAAGCAGGGAACAGAGGTGGCTTAAGTGATTAGGTGCCTCCATCCCACATCAGAGGTCCCAGGTTCGGTTCCCAGTGCCTCCTAAAGAAACAAAGAAGATGAACAGGCATAGCAAGTACAAACAATGAGGGGGTGGGGAGAGATATATAAAATAAATCTTTAAAAAAAAACAACAAAACAGGAACAGTCAGCTAAAATTGGATCTAAGGCAACTGTAGAGACCTCAGTACCCAAATTCACGGATTGTCCGTTTAATCTTTTGACATTAATGTTACTCCATTACTCTTTAGTCTCTGCTTCTCTTCATGCCTGCCCCTTCTCCAAATGGCAGTTCACTCCACATCTTTTCTATACTTACAGCTTCTGTTAACTTGGAATGGCAGGAAGGCAGTACACTTAAACTTGTTTATGGCCCACCACAACATCCATGGCCTCTCTTCCAGGGTATGTTCCTGTTGCTATTTCACAGTTTGGTTTGTCCAAGTTTGAGTACTTTTTATATTAGGCTATTTCACAAATTGGCCTCCATTTAGTAAGAGGCCAACCCCATTTCAAACAGCTGTAGCTGGAGAGTCAGGATCTAATGGAGCAAATATTGCCACCTAGAGGTGTCTCATCAGTGAGGTAGTCTAAGCTCAGGCAGTAGATGGAAGGTAAAATATGGTTAATGACTAGGAGATGGAATACACACCGAGGGAAATAGGCAAATATTTAATTAATTCATCTTGTGCAGTTGAGAGAGGTCTTTATAATAAATCATGTAGGGGAGAGTAAGAACACAGAGTTGAAGATGTGGGATGGGAGTAGGTAGTAATGGCATTGCATTAAAAATTCACATATGAGAGGAATAAAAATTCCTTAAATTATTTGCAGATTATCTTCTGAGTTCGTGGATTGGGATGTCTGTGGAAGTTCAGAGCAGCTGGTTGCCTTGGTCATATTTAGATTAAGAGGAAATAGGAAGCCAGTCACAAAAGATCATATAATGTATGATTCCGTTTATGTGAAATGTCCAGAATGGACAAACACAGAGAGACAGAAAGTAGATTAGTTGTTGCTAGAGCTGGGGGTGGTGATGGTGGGGGAAATGTGGGGGGAAGTGAATACTAATGGATTTGGGATTTATTTTGGGATATTGAAAATGTTCTAAAATTGTTGTGATGGTTATGCAACTCTGTAAATATACCAAAAACCAATGAATTGTACAATTTAAATGGGTGAATTGTATGGTATATGAATCATATCAATAAAAGTGTTTTTAAAAAGTGAATGAGTTGGGGAATGGAGGTAGCTCAAGTGATTGAGTGCCTGCTTCCTGGGTTCAATCCCTGGTACCTCCTAAAGAAAAAAAAAAAAAAAAGTGAATGGGAGCTTTCCTGAAATTCCAGTATTACTGTCTTGAAACCTTATGTTTTCCCCAAACCAAACCATAGATGGAAAACCATAATTATAAAGGAAAGTGGTCTACATCACCCAGTGTCATTGTTACTTATAGGCTATGGAGAAAGAGCCAATAAAAAACCTGATTAATTAAGTCTAGGCTTCTGAAGTTTATGCAAATATCAATAAATCAATAAGTCTATTAACAGTCAAATAAATACATTTTATTTAAATCTATATATCTACATTTTTATCAGGTATAATTACCATCCTCTAAAAAAAGTAAACTCCTGGTGTAAAGATAGTATTATTTTGTAAATGATGGTTAAATATATTCAACCTGGTTTGTTACTTAATTTTAAAATAGTTCCCCAAAACTGAGAGCATGGTTGTTAGGTTAGTAAGAAGGTTGGAAAGTGTTAGTGAGATAATGTGGGGTACTAGTAAGGACAGTAAACCAGAAATTAGAACACAGGGGGGTTAGGTCCACTTTGCCTCTTACTAATGATCTGGGCAACTCACTTTTTTTTTCTTTTTTTTTTTTTGGTAAAACTTTAGTTTTTTTTTTTCTCTAAAGGCTTATAGTTTTATATTGTACATTTAAATTTGTGATCCATTTTTTAAAAAATTAATAAAACATACTATTCATCCAAAGTGTACAATCAATGGAATTTGGTATAATCACATAGTTGTGCATTCATCACTTCAATCATTGTCAGAGCATTTTCATTACTTCAATAATAGTAATAATAATAAATGAAAAACAGACAAACAAATAAGAAAATTCCCCACCTCTCAATCTTTGTCTCCCCACTGCACACAGCTGCCATTTTGGGCTATTTTTGCACAATTATTTATTTGGCAGTTTTATTGAGATATATTCACATACTATACAATCCATCTAAAGTGTATAATCAATGGCTCCCAGTATAATCACAATGTTGTGCATTCATCATCACAAAAAAAACTGTAGAATTATTTCATTACTCCAAAAAGAAAAACTCCATACCCCTTGGTATGCCTTCCCTAGCCCTACATAACCACCACTCAAATTTCATCTTTTTAAATTGATTTATACTCACATTTTATATAGATGGAATCATGCAATATGTTACATAATGTATTTAGTTCATAGTAACACTATCATACAGTATTTGTCCTTTTGTGTCTGGCTTGCTTCACTCAACGTAAAGTCTTCCAGGTTTACCCATGTTGTCATGCTTTACAACTTCATTTCTTCTTAAAGCTGCATAATATTCCATCATGTGACTAAACCACAGTTTATCCATCACAGTTTATCAGGTGATGGACACCTGAGTTGTTTCCAACTTTTGGCAATCGTGAATAATGCCGCTATGAACAGTCCTCTATAGTGGTTGTACTATTCTGCTTTCCTATCAACATGGGCAACTCACTCTTTAAGTCTGTTTCCTCATTTATAAAATGGGAATAATATCTGGACTACCTATCTTATAGACTATTAGGAGGATCAAATGAACTAGTATGTAAAAATATTTCAAACAAAGTGCCATGCAAATGTGTGATATTTGTTATCATTAAGCAAGATGCCATTTAGTTAATTAAATTCCCATGATCAGGTTTTAAAAGGTAGCATTGTGCTAAAAATTTTCCCCCTCCTTGATGCCTCAAATGCTATTTGCATTCACAGTCAGCTCTTTGTAAGCTTATTCTGAAGCCATCAGGATATGTGGCTATCAGTTTAATATCTTTTAGAACATTGTTCCTAGAAATGTTGCTGCAACTGCCCTGAAAAGCCCTCTTCCAAAGATGAAACAGGGTTGTAGGTTAAAACTGGGCATATGGTCATCCAAGAGATGAGGACTGGTAATAACACTGCTATCTTATCAGAAAAGGTTAAAAAGGGACCTCCAATCTCAAATTATAAGATATTTGGAACACATCACATTTTGTCAACCAAATAAAGAAAATGAAGTTTAATTTCCCAAAATTTTATTAAAAATGAACTCTGTCATCAGATATCTTATTGCAAAGATGAAATCCACTACAGAGCAGTAAAGTTTGCTGTAATAAGCTTTAAGCAAATATAAATTCTTTATGCAGTTCTTGAACTCAAGAGCTTTTTGCCGTAAAAAGAGTGCTTTCTTTTTTTCTTGAGTCATTGGCAAACATTTTCCCACAAGACTTTTGTTCATTAAAATGGCTTTTAAGTTGTTAAGGCAAATGGGAGGTGAGGGGCAGGGGCAGTGGTGCTCAGAAACTCTTTGAAAAAATAGAAAACAATTCACAATCCTTTTCTGAAAATGTTATTACTTGGTACTTTTTTGTTAAAAACTGCTTTTTTTCTTAAGTCTTTTCTCTCCGTTTCTTTATTTGTATCTTAAAAAATTAAAGTAATTAATCAATCATAGTAGGCCCATGGCAGATAAAGTCAAACTTCAAACTAAAAGGTATCTGTTAAAAATATCCTATAACATACTTAAATACAAACGACTGCCTTAACTGGATATTTTTAGATCAAATTTCTCCTTAGCATGTTTAGTTTTAGAAAGTGCTTAAGTAAATGTCTGGGAACAAAATATTTCTATGTGTCATTCCTTTCCAGTTTAAAATATTTTATAGTTAACAAAACTGAACATGACAAAAAAAATCTTACAGTATCAGTTTCATTGATATTTCCCTAGCAAGCTTCCCCTGGCATTTTTGCATACATATGGGTGTCAGTCTTGGAGGGCAATGGGGGTGTAACATTTAGTTTTTTCTTTAGTTCCATTAGAGCTGAACAGATATGTGCCCAGTGGTATAGGTATTCGATGATGGTATTACCCAATTTCCATACTTCAATTCGGGAATGAGCTGCACCAAGAAAAAAAGAAAAAAGTTAGAAGATGGATAGTTTTGTACTTTTATTATTAAAATAATAAGTTCCAGTGTTCTAATTAAAGTGTATTATATATGTTTTGAGTCAAAATATATATAGCATATAGCAGCAAGAAGAAAAAAAAAAAAAGATACACAAAAATACATATAGCAGAATTTGGTTTAAATATGTAATATAGGAAAAGAATAAACTTTGTTATATTCATATAATAGATTACTACCTAGCAGCTGACAAAGAACTTAGAGCTATATATCTCATTATGGATAAATCTCAAAGACATATTGTTAAAAAAAAAAAAACCTGAAAAATATTACACTGTTTATGGATTCATAAGCCTGTAGTAAAAGAAATCATGGGGAAGCAGAAGTGGCTTAAGCGATTGGGCCCCCGTCTACCATAAAGGAGGTCCAGGGTTCCATTCCCAGGGCCTCCTGGTGAAAGGCAAGCTGGCTTGCACAGAGACCTGGCGCAGCAAGATGATGCAACAAAAAGAGACACGGAGGAGAGACAACAAGAGATACAGGAGACCAGGGAGCTGAGGTAGCACAAAAGATTGCGTGCCTCTCTCTACCCTGGAAGTTCCCAGGATTGGTTCCCAGTGCCGCCTAAAGAGAAGACAAGCAGACACAGAAGAACACACAGCAAAAGGACACAGCAGACAATGGGGCAGGGGGTGGGGGGTGGAATAAATAAAAAAAAAAAAAAAGAAAATCTTAAAAAAATTGATTGGAAGATAAAAAGAAAAAAACCTGATTTTAAAAAGTTACTGGAAAGAACTTTAAAAAAATCATGCATGAAACGGATAAACACCAAATTCATAATAGTATTATCTCTAGGGAGGGAGAAAAAGGAATGCAATCAGGGAGGGGTAGAAACCCTCCACTACTCCTATTTTATTTCTTTTAAAAAAAAGTATGACTCAAATTTGGCATAATGTTAAGGTTGGATATAGAAAAAAGTTTGGTAATGACTACACAAGTATTCCTCTCTATACTTCTATGTTTGAACTATTTCCTATATAAAAATATACAATCACTATACACTATTATATGTTTAGTTTGTTAAATTGCAAAATGTTAAACTGCCATTGAAAAGTTATTTTTTCCCAGGAGTCAGTGACTAATATTCAGATAAAATGGTACAATGGAACAAGTCTATACTTTTTTTTTTTTTTTTTTTTTTAGATAACCGGGGCCAGGGATGGACCTCTTTTGTGGGAAGTCAGCGCTTGAAGAGTCAGGAACCAAACCTGGGACCTCTCATGTGGGAAAGCAAGCACCCAACCACTTGAGCCACATCCGCTCCTGAGAGTATATACTTTAGAGCTGGACAAATCTGGGTTCTAATTATGGCTCTAACTCAACTAACTTGGTGATCTTCAGCAGGTCACTTAATGGCTCTGAGTCCCAGTTTCCTCCCCCATAAAACAGAGATTATACCTCTGAGTCATCATGAAGATTAATGAGAAAAGATAAAGATCTGCCACCACGTAGTTGCTCAAAAAATGTTAATTACTCCTCCTTTCAAATCTAGGTTTTATTCATTTTTTGTTACATCCAGTGTGGAACACAGTAACTAGCCCCCAAAATAATTGCTGATTTGAATTGAATAAGAGGTTTAAATATCAAGTCTTTCATATAATAGCTCAGTAGCAATAACGACAATTATATTGCTCATGGATATCTATTAGAATTGCAGAACAGAACACATTTTATTTCCCTGTCTTCTATCAACAAGAAGAGACAGGATTCCTTGAATTAAGTTTAGATTTCCTATGGTTTTGAAGGTATTATTACAGCCAAGGGTATAATATGGGCTACAAAAAGCACATAAAATGTAGGAAATATTCCCAAGTATCCATTTTTATTTGAGGTTGACTTTAAAACGTGTGGGTACAATTAATTTTCTAAAATTTGCTCTCCATTTTAACACAAAGAGACACAAACTCTTTTCTGGCTCAATTGTAATTGTTCCACAAATGTTCAATTGAAACAGCATTAAATTATGGAATAATTAAATTAGGTTTTACAAATACTAATAGTTTTTCCAGATTACAGCTTAGTAACATTAGTGACAAACCTAAATAAAAACCAAAACAAATACCGGTCATGAAAGCCCATTAAAAATATCAATTCATCTCATTTTATGGGCAATACTAAACTCATCAACATACATACTTAAAATATTGAGGGTGCATTTGTTATAATTGCTCCCTTTTTGTATTTATTGGCTTCGTGAAATCTTTACAAAGTAAATGCTATAGGTTTCCAATTATTAATTTATTTTTATTATTGTTCTAATGTTATGACGCTAAATTAAGTAACAGTTCACCCTAGGACAATCCTAAAACTAATCCTAACTAATTTTCTGAGATATATAACAGCTCTGCTGCTCCCCACAGCTTTTATTTATTCTGCGCTTCTCGAATCTGCATTAGGAGCTCTGTTCCATTGACGCCTGCCCCAGTATTACTAGCTGAACATCCAAATGAACAGTCTCTTATCTGCAGCCATTATTAGCTAGTCGGCCATCTCCACGGTGATTCAAGGGCACAGGGAGAGGGTGACCGAGGTCACTCCCCTTTCACAAGGCCCTGTTGCTTATTTCCTGCCTTACTGTTACCAGGGACAGAAGCTCCGAGCTCGTTTGGGCGGTGGTTCCTGCTTGCCTGCCCTTTGTAATGAGTTTCATGCGTTAACAATGATTTCTCTAATGAAGCCGCTGGGTGCTCTACTGGATTCCCCAATAACGGTTAACGACTACTGCCATCTTGTGGTGGAGAGATGCCAGATCTTTGCAGCTTGGCAGACCACAAAGCCAGTTTGCAGAGATTAAGTAATTTTTTCACATACACTACTTTTCTTTCATAACCATAAGAGATGATGCTTTTGTACTTTGGCTTGGCAAGGTTATAGTAAATTATTTTAAGACATCTAAACTATAAATAATTGCTCCTTTGAATCTGTTTATGGACCTATTCAGAAAATTTTATTATGGTATGTTTCCAGGTTGTAGTTTAATCAAACTTTTAATTACATAGGGAATTAATTATCCTGGAAACATTGGGATATTATAGGATATTTCTAAATTAAAACTCCATTTATAGCTCCCTGCTTTAACACTGGATTAATTAAATTCTTTATGAGAATTATAGACACTTAGTAAAGATGAGCAAAGCAAAAAGAATAAAATACTTAAAATTAAACTTCAAGTCCAAAAGCTAAAATGTAACTGCTCCTTTAAACTATCAACTAACCCAAGATCAGCAGCATTTCTTGAATGCTCCTCTCCCTTGTCATTAGTTCTCCTAGTTTTCATTCTCCTATTTCTATTGTTTCACACACCCTATGTCACTCCTTAATATTACTGAGCTGGAGATTCATGCAACATTATATACTTAAGAAGGTGGGTGTGGTGTATGTGCATACGAATTTCAATCAGTTTTTATGTAGGCAGGAGAACTCATTTGTCATGGCTAGTTGGCCATTTAATATATCACTGCTAATTTGATATATTCCCAAAGGCACCGGAGAGCACTGTTGCCCACAGTTATCAGGAAAGAATCAGTGTTACCTGGGAAGGTAAAATCACATTGTTCTTGAGTTATCAAAGCTTGGGTGGAGTTTATTCCAAGCAGAACACTGAGTTCTTGCTGGTACATTAGTTTCATTCCTATTGTAAGCATAACTTCTGTACAAGATTACATTCAATGCAAATTATCTTTACAAAAATTCATAGTTTAATGCAGTGGCTTCCAAACTCTTTTGATCATGTAAAAAGCTTCAACATGAGCCCCAATATATGCATATTTATTTATAAATTATTTTAAAACAAAAAAATAGAAATTAGATGATGAGATAAAATCATCATAAATAAAAGTCCTGTGATATTTTTCTTGCATCCCAAAGGATCGTCTTTTAGATCTTCTGGGATGCTTATGCTCTACTTTAGATGTTACCAAATTAAAATATGGAAGAAATGGAATGGATAATCCTTTTCTACATGGATTAAACATGCATCCAGTTTTCCTCCCTCCTAAAATCCTATGAAAATTACTGTAAGGGATTAAAGAATAAGAAATAAATCACAAGGATGGGGAGATCAGGAAAGGAGAAACACCAATATTTCACTCCTACTCCTCTCTCCTCAAAGCACCAACACCTCCTCTTCCATCGTCACTCTTGCTGATGCCCCCTCCTTTCAACCAAAACTGAACTTGTCTGGGTCACCAATTACCTTTGTGTTGCTAATCCAATAGTCAATTCTCGGTTTTATCTTGACATCAGCACATTTGATCACTCATTCCTCCTTTTTTAATCTTTTTTTTTTTCCGTATAATAAACTATTTTTAAAGATGTTTTAGATTACAGAAAAGTTACATAGAAATTATAGGGTATTCCCATATACCCCATTCCCCTCACATTTTCCCCTACTAATAACATCTTACATTAGTGAGGCACATTTGTTACAAATGATGAACAAATATTGAAGCATTGCTACTAACTAAGGCCTATGGTTTACATTATGGCTTACACTCTGCATTATATAATTTTATAGGTTTTGAAAAAATGTATACTGGTTTGTAACCGTCATTGCAACAGGGTACAGAATAATCCCAATGCCCTAAAAATGCCCTATATTCCACCTATTCTTCCCTCCCCCTCCCAGAACCTCTGGTAACCACTATCTTTATATCAATGTTACAAATTCTTCTGTTACTACAATAATAAGACTACTTTGGTCCATGGTAGTTCATTCCTCAAACTTGAGGATTTGGGGACACTCATTCCTCCTTAATATACTTTCTTCATTTGCCTTCCAGTATACCACATTCTCCTGATTTTCCTTCTTCACTTTTCTCAGTCCCCTTGTTTGGATCCTCCTCTTCTCCCAGGCAACTTAACATTGGAATGTTCAGGGCTTAGCCCTTTGTCCTCTCCTTTTCTCCATCTACACTCATTCCCTTGGTGATCCCATCTAGGTTTTGAAAAATCACCTATTCACCAATGATTCTGAAATTTACATCTGTAGCCTAGACCTCTCTCCAAAACTCTAGATTTGTTTCTCTACCTATTCACATCTCCCCTTGCATATCTAATAGATTCCTCAAACACAGCATGTCAAAACCTGAATACTTCATCTCCCACCCAAGCCTACTCCATCCACAGTGTTCCCCATCTCAGTTGATGGTAACTCCATCATTCCAAATCCCTGGAGTCAACCTTAACTCCTCTGTTTCTTTCTCATCCAGCACCCAAACTGACAAGATATATTTATATGGACTATGACCACTTCTTACCATCTCCCCTGGTACCATCATCTGCTTTTTGACCACATTAGTTGTTTCTGCCTTAGGGCCTTTGCACTGGCTGTTTTCTCTGCCTAGAATAGTCTTTCTGCATATATCTGTATGGCTAATTCCCTCACTTCCTTCAAGTCTTTGCTCAAATCTCAACTTCCCAATAAAGTCTGACTACACTATTTAAAATTGCAACCCATGACCTTGTACCTGCTTCCCATCCCTGCAGTCCTCTGTCTTACCCTGTTCATTTCTCTTTTCCATAGCACTTATTGTCTACTACAGTATTTAATTTTTAAAATTATGTTTATTGCTTATCCTCTGCTCTCTCCTTTAGAATGTATGCTTCTTGAGGGCAGGAACCTTGCTATGTTTTGTTCACTACTATATCTCAAGAACCTAGAACAGGGCTGAATATGGAGATTCAGGAGGCTTCCTCACCTAAATTCCCAGATATTTCCTCTCTGTGCAGGAAACTGAAAGATCTTCTCTGAGAAACCTGATAGCCCAAGACAAAGAACCTAGAGATACAGATGCTGAAGTTTCCCTCAACAGGGCCTCCAGATTACCCCAAAGGGAAGTTCAGTTAACAAGTCCCACCCCCACCCTCAGAGCTTTCAATTTACTTTTTAGTGCCCCCACTCTTAAATATAAAGATTACCAGACAGCTAAGGAAGTCCTTTAATGTAAGATATAGAGACCAAAACAGTAACAGAAAAAAAGAGGACTAACAAGGGAGAAGAAAACTTAAAAAATAATTATCATTAATTCCCTCAGAGAAATAAGACACTGTATTCATCAAACATGAATAAGATGTTGTAGAAAGCAAATATTTAGTGAAAAACAAAAACAAAAAGTTCTTAGAAATGAGAAAAATGCAGGAACAAATTTTCTGTCCGCTCATGAGGCACCCACTTATCAAGCTTTTTCACCTTTCCAATTTGCTTCAAATGCCGAACGACTGTAGAATGGTTGACATTGAGGTCTTCGGCAACTTCTCATGTAGTTGTAAGAGGATCAGCTTTGATAATTGCTCTCAATTGGTCATTGTCATCTTCTGATGGCCGACCACTACGCTCCTCATCTTCAAGGTGCTCGTCTCCTTTGCAAAACTTGAACCACCACTGCACTGTATGTTCATTAGCAGTTTCTGGCCAAATGCATTGTTGATGTTGCAGTTGTCTCTGCTGCTTTACGACCCATTTTGAACTCAAATAAGAAAATCGCTCGAATTTGCTTTTTGTCTAACATCATTTCCATAGTCCAAAATAAATATAAAATAAACAGCAAGTAATAAGTCATTAGGAAAAAAATATAAAGTGAGAAATGCACATTAAAATGATGTATAACATAACCACATTTATTTAAGAATGTATTCCAATATCAAATGGCAAATTTCAACAATGCAAAACTGCAATTACTTTTGCACCAACCTAATATAAATATATTATGTGAAATATGAATTTGGGTAGAATTGTATATATAAGATGATTTTTCCTTGAAGCTGAACAAATGTAAGTTAATATTACACATGCTAATATCAGACAAAAAACCCCACACATTATACTAAGTGAAGGAGACCAGAAACAGAGTATTGCATATTGTATGATTCCATTTATATAAAATGTAAATATAATTCAATTCATAAAGATGAAAGGTTAGTTATGTAGGTCTGAGGAAGGAATGCTAAGGGGTTTGGAGTCTTTCTTTTTGGAGTAATGAAATTGTTCTAGAATTTTTAGGATGATGAATGTACATCATTATGATTATGTTAAAAGCCACTGATTATATGCTTTGGATAGAATAGCCAGAAACAGCAGCTATGCACAGTGGGAGAAGCATAGAGAGATTGAGAGGTGAGGGATTTTCTTGTTTGTTTCTTTGTCTATTTTTTTTTATTATTATTAATATTGAAATAATGAAAATGTTCTAATAATAATGATGAATGCACAACTATGAGATTATAGCAAATACCATTGATTGTACACCTTGAAGGAATTGTATGCTTTATTAATATGTACCAATAAAATTAATTTTAAAAAGTCAATAACCCACAAAAAAGATTACTGTTAAAAACAGCAATAAAATAAAATACAAAATATAAAACCTTTAATTAGAGCAGCAGTGATGTAACCTAGACAAGTAAAACCATTTTTAGCTACTGTTGGAAAACTTCAAAATTTAAAATCAAAAGAAGATTAAACTACTGTATAAAGAATTTCAGAATGGGGAGCGGGTGTAGCTCAGTAGTTGAGTGCCTGCTTCCCATGTATGAGGTCTTGGGTTCAATCTCCGCTGCCTCCTAAAATAAATAAATAAATAAAAACAGTAAAGAATTTAGGAACAATGATCTCCTTGGTTCTTTGGTATGATAGAAAGCCCAGCCTCTTTAACATCTCTACCCCTTAGGCTTGGATAATGAGAGCTAATACATATTAAGCATTTACTTTTTTTTTTGAGGTACTGGGGGCCGGGGATTGAACCAGGAGCTTGTATGTGGGAAGCTTGTGCTCAACCACTGAGCCACATTGGCTCCCCAGAGGTGGTTTTTTTCGTTTTTTTTTTTTTTTTTTTTTAGGAGGCACTGGAACCAAACCCAGGAACTCTCATGTGGGAAGCAGGCGCTCAACTGCTTGAGCCACATCTGCTCCCCAAGCATTTAATTTTTGTTAAGCACTGTGCTAAGCTTTTATACACATTATGTCATAATACATATATATGTATATATATAATGCAGTAATCCTTATGGCAGCCCTATGAGGTATCATTATCCTTATTTTATAGACAAGAAAATTGATTTGCAAAGAGGTTGATAATTTGTCCAAAGTCACACATATTCTAAATAGGGAATGGAGACTCAAGAAAGCCTTGTCACAACATCACTAGCGATTAGGAAAATGCAAATCAAAACTACAATGAGGCATCATTTCACATATATTAGACTGGCCGCTATTAAAAAGTAGAGAGGATGTAGAGAGATAGGAACACTTATTCACTGTTGGTGGGAATGTAGAATGGTACAGCCACTGTGGAGGACTGTTTGGGAGTTCCTAAGGAAGTTGAATATGGACTTGCCCATGTGACCTGGCAATACCACTACTGGGTATATACCCAGAAGAACTGAGAGCAGAGACATGAACAGACATCTGCACACTGATGTTCATAGCAGCATTATTCATGATTGTCAAAAGTTGAAAACAACCTAGGTGTCCATCAACAGATGAATAGATAAACAAATTGTGGTGTATACACATGATAGAATATTATGCGGCAGTAAGAAGAAATGAAGCCGTGAAGCATACGACAGCATGGATGAACCTGGAGGACATTAAGTTGAGTGAAGCAAGCCAGACACAAAAGGACAAATACTGTATGATTGCACTATTATGAACCAAATATACTGTGCAAACTCATGGAGTTAATAATTAGAATATAGGTTACCAGAAAATAGAAGGAGGGTAGAGAATGGAAAGCTGAAGGTTAATCTGTACAGAATTGGTAAAAAGGTTGTTTGTAAATCTTTGGAAATGAATAGAAATGGTTAAAGCATATCATGGTGTTTGTAAATAGTGGTGCTGTTGCATGGGTATGACAGAGGTTGAAAAGGAAAGTCTAAGGTCATGTATATTACTAGAAGGAAAGCTAAGAACTGTAACATGGACTGTATAAGATAGTAAAACCTCATGTAAAACACGAAAATGGGTCATATTGCATATATAAGACTGTTTTTACAAAATATAAATACAAATATACTAGAGTTTTGTTTGCTTTTTTTTGTTGTTGTTTATTATTATTATTGGAATAATGAAAGTTCTCTGGGAGTGATTGGGGTGATGAATGCACAAACGTGATTACACCAAATACCATTGATCGTACTCTTTGGATGGATTTATGCTTTATTAATATGTATCAATAAAATTGAAAAAAAAAAAAACCAAAACATTCTTTTAAAGTGTGCAAAAAAATAAAAAAATTTTAAAAAGCCTTGTCACAGAAGTGGTTAGAAACAGTAGGGCTCCAGGAGGGGATGCATCATAAGCATAAATAGCCTTGGTGTCCTAATCTTTGAATTAATGGCCTTATTATGAAAGTAAAAAGTTCAGTGATAAGAAACAAAGAGAAGTGTTGATTTGATTTTTTTCCCTTTTGTTTTCCTGAATAACTTGGAACTGAAAATAGTAGTTTGCATGTATGGGAAATGGTTCAAGTATCCAGGCCCCAGGTTTTTGCCAACCCCCAAAATAGCCGATTATACTCTTCCCACAGAACAGTGTGTGAGAGTACTTGTATAATATCTAACTAAAAGTGCTCTTTAAGAGGTTCTTGTCAGTTCTAAAGCTAAACTCATGGTTCCTCCTTCAGATCCTGAAATCCATGAGCAATTTGTAAATGGCACACTCTGGGCTCTCCATTAAACCCAGGTCTAGCTGAGATGACCAGCTTTTATTCCTAGAAAAGCCCTGGAAGGGGCCTCCATCCAAGACTATTAAGTACAATGTGCAGAGAACTGTAATGGAATCTACGGCAATGTCAGTATCCAAAGGGTTCAAACTAACAGGACAGAGCAGTGTTCTTGGTATCTTGTCCATTTCACTCTGGTCCATTTAAAAGAACCAGGTTATACCCTCAGAGTTGCAGATTTGACTCGGTGCTGTATTGGCATGTATTATTTCTGGATAGTTGGTAGAATCTTGTGAAAAGTTCCAGTCTGGTCTCAGCTGTGCAGTGGGGGAGTGAAGAGCCTGTCTGCTTTGGGGAATAAGAGGGGCAGAGAGTACCACCATGGTCATGGTAGCAGCAATTAGGGAAGGATCTCCCAGGACAAGAGATTACCAGGGCTGTGAGTCCAACCTCCTTCCCCCAGTGGAGTGACATCTCCCTTGCAGGATCATGGTGTTTTATATTGTTGTTGTTTATTTTATTTTATTTTTTTTTTAAAGATTTTATTTATTTATTCATTTATCCCCCCCTTGCTGCTTGTGCTCGCTGGGTCAGCTAACCACGCCGTGCAGGCGGGCTTGCCTTCACCAGGAGGCCCCGGGAACCGAACCCAGGGCCTCCCATATGGTAAACGGGAGCCCTACTGATTGAGCCACAGCCGCTTCCCTATTGTTGTTGTTTAGTTTGTTTGTTTTTAATTGTGAAAGCCCAAGTTGGTGATGGCATTGAGACTCTGGCTGCTTTGGCAGAGGATGAGCCCTGGGACCCCTACAGGGTAAGTGGGGAGTCTGGGGACGCCTGCTAAGACCAGTGTCAATGGGCTTGTAGACTCTTGGATTTAGGCTTGGGGAGGAAGTATGGCCACATGGCACACACACACATGTTCTAGACATCAAAGTGATTCTGGTCACACTTTCAATGTGGGGATGGCTTTCCTTGCCTTTAGATCTGAGAACATTTCCCTGTAGCAACATCTATCCAGACTCCCTAGGAGGGGTCCTGGGAGAGTCATGGGGCACCCTACAGAAAGGCCAGGCAAGGTTGGCAGCTGAGATCCAAAGTGTAGTGGGGAACATGGATCCTTGAGAAGGCGGTCAGGTCACGGGTCTCCGGATAGAAGAGGCCAACTACTAGGGGTACCTTAGACAGAAGTGACAGAGGGTAGTGGGCTACTGATGTGCTACCATATGCACAGCTGTCTGGATGTGGTCACTGGAGTCAGTGCGTCTTCCACAGGGAAGCATTCACATGCAATGGTATAGCCTTAGGAAGCCAGGCCTGCTAAACAAAGCTCCCAATGCTCCTACATAGCTGACTGCCTCAAACTAAAGGCAGGACTCAGTTGCCTGGAGTTTCACCAGAACATAAATGCCCCTTTCTATAACTGTACTATGATGCAGTGAGGTCCCTTAAGAAAGAGTAGGTATATCACCAGCCCAATTCTATCTTCCTGGCAAAATCATTAGTTTGGAAGCCCTGGTGAGTTTGTCCAGCAGTCCCTCCCCATCCCAGGCAGAATCTACAGATATTGTTGGTGGCATTTTATGCTGGGTGAGGTCATTGAATTTGGCCCTTACTTAAAGCTGGTAGGAAGCTTGGGTAAACTTTGAGCAGCAGATTTCCCTGCCAGAGGACTCCTCTCTTGTATAAACAGAAAATTGCCCAAAGAGTTCCCGTCTCTTCCTCCAAGCAGGGAGCTTAGAATTTCCTCATACAATTGCATCTGAAGGAGAAAGGGTGAGTGGTATCTGGTTGTCCCGTGAACTTTCCTGATTGCTGCAGAGGTTGCGATATTATCAAAGAAGTAATAAGGGGAGGGGAGCCTCTAGACTATTGGCTTCCTGCTGAATGTGGCTCTGTTACCTGCAGTTGGAATTCCTGCCACCTGGGGGCACTGTTGGAAAGCAGAAAGTGCTGGGGAACAGTAAAACTGCTCAGTAATCAGCAGGGGTAGTTCAAAGTGGAGGCAAGCAGAGAAGCAGAGGTTCTCGGAATCAGTCCAGAGCCATGGGGCTACAGTGAAAGCCCCATTTCAAATAGGAATTATAATCTTTACTCACATCACTCATGGTCCACATTAGCTCACATTAACTTTTATGTGAATCTCATGCTCTCTCCTAATCTCTAACACTCCCGAACTTCTGAGAGTATCTTGTCTTCCTAGGCCAAAAGAACTCTCTCTCATTCATTCACCCCATCCCTGCTTCACTGCTTCCCCATCCCATGCTTCATACTTCCACTACCACAGACACCCTGAGGAGTGTGGGTGTCTGCCCCTGGGTTGCCTTTTCCTTCATCCCAGGACTCTCTCTGGCTCTGTGCCTCTCAGACTAACACATGTACCACAGCAATCCAGAAACCCTTCTGACATGGGACAGAGTCTCTGTAGGGAATGGGGAGAGGTTGAGGGAGAATTTTCCCAATTAATGATTGGTGTTTCATAAGTGAAAAAGAAGAAACATATTTTTTCCTTACTAGTCCACTCACACATGCAGCCCCAGGCTTCTGGTAAAATACATACCAGTGTAAGAACATGTGCTTGCATATGTATATTTACCCTTATGTGTGGCCTATTCTCTGTGGCCAAATAAGCTCATTGCCTTTCCCAAATTGAGAACCTCATTGCTCTCTATTCTCTCTGATTCTCCTTTACCAGAAAGGATATATTACTAGTTTGTGTAGATTCATGATATATTATTTTCTTTGGTTCTTTATTGAAACTAAAGGTAACAATAGCCCTTATGCTTAGCGTAATCACTCCCAAATCCTCACCATAATCCCTATTTATTTTTGTTTTTTTGAATGAATAAAATGAATAATGCACATGTAGTCAGTAAGTGGCATAGAAATGTGCTTAGAATTTTTTATGTGTGGCATAGATATTCACTTACAGGAATGGAGTAGATTATACACAGTGTCCCTCTTTTTGGAAGACTTATGATCAGAACTATTGATCAGAAATATTTTCCCCTACAAACTAAATTTATGAACCACTTGCTTATTTTTTAAAAATCTCTGAATTGTAACTGTGGTATATTGCTGTTGGTATAGATTTAGATCATAAGTGGAAATTTACCTCTGATATATCCATCAATGAGCTTTAAATTAACTTCCACATGGCTAGCAGTTGGATCAAAGGTACAGATATTCTCCACCAGTTGTCTGTTAACATGCTGTGAACAAAGAACAAAAGAAAAGTTATGGGGAAAGCAAGGTCAAATTTGCCAGTTTACATAATTCCATTTATATAAGTTTTGTAACAGGAAAAACCAATCTATGGTCTTAGAAATCAGGATTATAGTCACACTTGGTGTGTGTGTTGCAGGAGGGCAGGGGAGAGCAAAAAGGAGGGCTTTGGGGATGCTGCTAATGTATTATTTCTTTATTTTTATTTTTAAGGAGGTACCAGGGATTGAATCTGGGACCTCATACATGGAAAGCAGGTGCTCAATTGCTGAGCTACACCTACTCCTATTTCTTTCTTTATTTTTTTTTTTAAGATTTATTTATTTATACCCAACCCCCACCCCCAGATGGTTCTCTCATCTGTCCGCACATTGTTTGCTTGCCTTCTCCAGGTGGCGTGGGGAACTGAACCCAGGACCTTCCAGATGGGAGGCGAGTGCCCAATGACCCGAGCCACATCCATTCCCCATGGGCTGTGGCATCTGCTGGCTTGTGGCATCTACTCATTTAGGCATTTGCTCATTGCTGCGGGTGTGGTGTCTCTTTGTCTTTTAGGAGGCACCGGAACCCGAACCTGGGACCTCCCATGTGGTAGGTTGATGCCCAACTGGTTGAGCCACATCCACTTCCCTACTCCTACTTCTTGATCTAGGTGCTGCTTACATGGCTGTGTTCATTGTATACACTTATGATGTGTGAAATTATGATTTATACTTTTATTTATTTATTTATTTATTTATTTTAAGATTTTATTTATTTATTCATTTATCCCCCCCCTTGCTGCTTGTGCTCGCTGGGTCAGCTAACCACGCCGTGCGGGCGGGCCTACCCTCACCAGGAGGCCACGGGAACCGAACCCGGGGCCTCCCATATGGTAAACGGGAGCCCCACTGATTGAGCCACAGCCGCTTCCATGATTTGTACTTTTAAATTTATATAGGTTATTCTTCAAGAAAAATAGTGCTTTAAAAACCTTACCAGTTTATACTTATCCCAATCCTTAAATGATTCCAACTCCGGATGAAAGAACAAGGTAACCCCCATCAGAATGTCATGCACTAGGAGTGTGTTGGCTTCCAAGTCCTGGGACTGGTCAATTAAGTCTTCAGGAGGTTCTAGCTCTTCTAGAGGATTACAATCATAGAGCAACAGCAACACAAAATCCCCGGAGTCAAGTAGTTTGATGCTTTCCTGCAGCTCCTGTAGCATGATTCGGAAGAAGATAATTCCTGCCCGTTGGACTTCTCCTACATTTTCAATCTCTGGAATAAAAGAGTGGCATCTCACATTGTTGTTCAGTCATTTATATTACTTTTTCTTAGGATTCTGAGCATTTTATAGTAAACAATTTTTTTTCAGGACAAAAAAGACCATCACCTTTGGTTTTAAACAATCTTAGTTTTTCTAGTCATGAAATCAAAAGGCAGAAAATAGAATTATAGCTGGTGATGTTCGCAGAAGGAAGCTTTGAGGGAAGAAAACTTAAGTTTTGAAGTTAGACCTTGGTTTGAATACCCACTTCCCCCTTATTGCTTCTGTTGTCCCCCTGAATATCTTTTTCTGTGAGAATGGGGGTGTTCTCTATTTCCCTGGTAAGCAGTGGAAATTAAATGAGATGATAAGGGAGCAGATGTGGCTCAAGCAGTTGAGTGCCTGCTTCCCACATGGGAGGTCCTGGGTTCAGTTCCCGGTGCCTCCTAAAAAAAAAAAAAACCAATTCAGGGGAGCTGATGTGGCTCAGTGGTTGACCACTGGCTTCCTACATGTGAGGTCCCGGTTCAATCCCCTGGCCCCAGTACCTCAAAAAAATTTTTTTAATGAGATGATACATGTAAAAGTGCTTGGGCTTGACACAGTTGATGCTCAAGAGACATGAGTTTTCTGCTTTCTTCTTATTGCACTCTATGCAATGACTAGAAACCTTTCAGACTAATCCCATGTAGTGTTACTCTTATAATTCTATTCATTTCATTCCAGAAAGCTAAAGATTTCCATGCTTTCTCTCCCCCTACCCCCCAAGTTGGTTTTGTACTAAATGTAGCCTAGTGGAATGTGGAATCACAAGAACTGGGTTCTCATCTTGGTTCTGCCTCTAGTTTGTTCTTGGACTTGGATAACTCACTTTACTTTTAAGGGCTTTATCTTCTTTATCTGTAAAATGAAAATGCATCCTTCATCACACTGTCTGTGGATTCCCGCAAACCATTAAACCCACGAATCTGGAATTTTGTCATATCCACAATACCTAAGACATATTTTTTCTTTATTTCTCCAGAGAATTCGCCCAGTATTTCACAGCATGCAGCTTGTACCACTTTCATCATTTTCTGTAGATCTTTATATTCTTGATACAACAACATCCTACTTTGGCCAATGTTAAAGTCGAGGACTCCTAGAGCCTTTCCTCTTGTTTCACGAAGTGGAATTACTATATGGGTTTCTCCACAGACAGAGGCCAAAATAACTTCTGAACTGTCCACACACTTAAAGAGGAAATCTCTGAAAACAAAACCAAATAAGCATAGGAACATAAAACATCAGTCTATTTACAACATTCCACCCAAACATAGTGAATCACTCTCTTGTGCCTACTACTCTCCAACCAGCCCTTTTTGCTGTTTCACTGCCTGTGATGCTTCACTTCTTGATTTCACATGGCTATCTCCCTCACTTTACTCAGGTCTCTACTCAAACGTTACCTCTGCAGAGAAGCCTTCCCTGACCATCCAATCTAAAGTGGCAGCACCAAAATCACTCTCCATCAAGATACCCTGTGTAGTAGTTTGATAAGGTTTATGAATTCCAAAAATAGATATTGGATTATGTTTGTAAACTGATCTGTACCTGGGTGTGATTAAATTCTGATTAAGCGGGAAGCGGCTGTGGCTCAATCAGTAGGGCTCCCGTTTACCATATGGGAGGCCCGGGGTTCGGTTCCCGGGGCCTCCTGGTGAAGGCAAGCCCGCCCGCACGGCGTGGTTAGCTGACCCAGCGAGCACAAGCAGCAAGGGGGGGATAAATGAATAAATAAATAAAATCTTTAAAAAAAAAAAATTCTGATTAAGCCTTTGATTGGGCCATATCAGTAGGACATTGAGTCCCCACCCCCTTGGTGGGTGGGGACTCACAGATAAAACTACACAGCAGAGCAGAGGAGTTTGATGTTGGAGTTTTGATGTTGAAGTTTTAATGCTGGAGCCCTGGGAAGTAGGCACATGGAGGAGCAGAGCAGCTGAGCCCAAAGAGAAACAAGTACCAGGAAGAGAGGAACCCAGGAAACCTGAACTCTAGGCAGATGTTGGAGCCATCTTGCTCCAACTCATGGCAACAGACTTTGGTGAGGGAAATAACTTATGCTTTATGGCCTGATAACTGTAAGCTTCTACCTGAAATAAATACCCTTTATAAAAGCCAACAGATTTCTGGTATTTTGCATCAGCACCCCTTTGGCTAACCAATACAGAATTTGGTACCAGAGAGTGGGATTTGTGCTTTTGCAATTACCAAAATGCTGGAATGGTTTTTTAAATGGGTAAGGGGTATTTTTTGGAGGAATTGTGAGATGCTTGGTAGAAAAGACCTACAGTGCTTTGAAGAGAATGTTGATAGGAATATGGACTCTAAAGAAACTTTTTATGAGGCCTTAGAAGTAAATGATGCAACTATTATTGGAAACTGGAGGAAAGGTGATCCATGTTTTAAAGTTGCAGAGAACTTAGCAAGATTAACTCCTGATGTTTTATGGAAGGCAGAATTTGAAAATGGCAAGCTTGGGAATTTAGCTGAAGAACTTTCCAAAGTAAACTCAGAGAATGTGGCTTGGCTTCTCCTTGCAGCTTATAGCAAAATGCTAGATGAGAGAGATAAGCTGAGGACTAAACTGTTGGGCACAAAGAAAACAGAAAATGATTCTGGAAATTCCAGGCCTTTGGAAATCAAGCTCCCAGATGATAGTGCCCCATTTGAGGACTTAACTAAACTTGGAATTTGTAAATCAGGATTGAAGATGCAGTTACCTAGGAAATATTTGTGGAAAGTCTTACTCTCTGATGGCTCAGACCTCTGCTTCTTGCATGCTAAACCAACAAGCTTTTTGAGAGCGCTGTATGAACAAAACCACTGTCAGCTTGGATTAAAGGGGACATGGAAAGGAGAGATTGAAGGAGAACTTTAAGAGGAAAACCTTGGAAGTTGAGATCTGGAATTAAGACATCACCTTGGGCCAAAAGAATAACCCTACCCATGTGTACAGAGCGGGTGAGTTGGCCCCAGCAGTTGAAGAGGGTGGATGTTCCCGCCTGATGTTTGGGTAGAGTTTTGCTGCCCCAGGGTACAGAGAGGATATAGCACATCCTCAAGGATTAGGGCAGATATGGTCAGCACCCCACAGGTCTGAGAGAGTAGACCTGTCCCCCATGGATTAGGGAAGGCCAGGTGGTCAACTTGTTGCTCTGAGGGTTGAGCCTGTATGCCAAAGGTTAGGGAAGATGTTTTCTTTACTTCACTGTACTAGAGGGGTTAAGACTCTAACCCAAAGATTGGGTAAAGTGTGGCAATCACTCCCAATGTTCTTGGAGGGTGAGGTTTGGAGCTTGGTTGACACCCAGATGCTTGATGAGGGTGGAACCAAGAAAATGGCCAGTGGGCAAGCCTGTGGAAAGGGTGGGTCCCTATAAGACCCCAGGGAGAAGAAACTATCCTCTTAAGAATGACCTTAGACTTTGAAATCAAATGGAGGATGCCCTGCAGGTTTACTGAACTGTTCTGGACCCATAACTCATGTTTCCCTCCCCATTTCTCTCTTTTTTTTTTTAAAGATTTTTTTAAATTTATTTATTCATTTATCCCCCCCTTGCTGCTTGTGCTCGCTGGGTCAGCTAACCACGCCGTGGGGGCGGGCTTGCCTTCACCAGGAGGCCCCGGGAGCCGAACCCGGGGCCTCCCATATGGTAAACGGGAGCCCTACTGATTGAGCCACAGCCACTTCCCCTCCCCATTTCTCTTTATTGTAATGAAAATGTTTATCCTTTGTCTGTCCATTTGTGTATTGGAAGCAGATAAATTGTTTTGTAAGTTTCAGTGGTTTATAGCAGATGGGACTTTGCCCCAAGACAAACTGTATTTCTTTAAACTGATTACAATGTGATTCTATACATAGCATTGCCACTGATTTAAGGTGTTTTTATTTTTAATATTTTAATGTCATTTTGGAATTCAGAGGGTAGAATGTAGCAGTTTGATATGGTTTATGAATTCCAAAAATAGATATTGGCTTATGTTTGTAAACTGGTCTGTACCTGAGCATGATTAAATTATGACTAGGGCTTTGATTAGGCCACATCAGTGGGATGTTGAGTCCCCGCCCCCTTGGTGGGCGGGGACTCACAGATAAAACTATGGGCAGAGCAGAGGAGTTAGTTGGAGTTATGATGTTGGAATTTTAATGCTGGAGCCCCAGAAAGTAAGCACACAGAGGAGCAGAGCAGCTGAGCCCAGAGAGAAACAAGCCCCAGAAAGAGAAGAACCCAGGAGGCCTGAACTCTAGGCAGATGTTGGCAGCCATCTTGCCCCAACTTGTGGCAACAGACTTTAGTGAGGGACATAACCTATGCTTTATGGCCTGGTAACTGTAAGCTTCTACCCCAAATAAATACCCTTTATAAAAGCCAACAGATTTCTGGTATTTTGCATAAGCACTCCTTTGGCTGACTAATATGCTCTACTTTATTATCTTCACTATACTTATACTCATCTGAAGGTGTTCATTTTCTGTTTACTTCTTGCCCAATAAATATTGGTTGAATGCATGAAAGAACAGTGGGTGTGTTAGGTTGGGTTCCCTAGAAGCAGAAGCTGAGACAGGGATGCTGGTGTAAGTAATTTATTAAGGGAGTGCTCTTGGGAAAAACCTGTAAGGGACTGAGGTAAAGGGGAGAAGCTCAGCAAGAATGTGATTTCAGGTGAAGTCTGGCTCAACCTGATCCTAAGGGGAGCTCTGGGAGGTAAATTGTGCCACAGAATCTGTCACATCTTGAGGCTAAAGAATGGGGCTTTTGTATTTAGCATTGGTCAGTCATTGGCTCTAAGCTACTCTGGGTGTGTGTGTGGGGGGGGCGGGGGTAGGGCTAGACAGTGTATTAGTTATCCAAAAGGGGTGCTGATGCAAAATACCAGAAATCTGTTGGCTTTATAAAGGGTATTTATTTGGGGTAGAAGCTTACAGTTACCAGGCCATAAAGCGTAAGTTTTTTTTTTTTTTTTACCGGGAGGTCCCGGGGCTCGAACCCGGGTCCCTCCATATGGGAGACGGACGCCCAACCAGTTGAGCCACATCCGACCCCAGAAGCGTAAGTTTCTTCCCTCACCAAAGTCCATTGCCACGTGTTGGAGCAAGATGGCTGCCGATGGCTGCCAAGAGTTCAGGCTTCTTGGGTTTCTCTTTTCCTGGGTCTCCGTTCTCTCGGGGCTCAGCTCCTCTGTTTCCTCCACAAGGTCAGCTGTAGATCTCTAGGTTTTGCCTCTCTCCACAAGGCCAGCTGTGAACTGTCAGGTGAATGGCTGGTCTCTTTTCCCGGGGCCCTCTCTCCTTCCTCACGGACCAAGCTCCTCTGTGTGCTTAATTCTCGGGGCTCTAGCTCAAGAACTCCAACATCAAAAACTCCAACTCTGTCTTTTGCCATGTCTTTTATCTGTGAGACCCCACCCACCAAGGGGCAGTTCATAATATCAGTCTTAAAAACGATAGGAATCTTGGTGGAGCTGCAACTCCTACCCTACAGCTCAATGGACTCATCCAAGTCACCTGGTGAGAGACAACGATGGGCAGCGGCCATCCCAGGGAATGGAGAGGGCCTGCATCTGCAGGCAGGATCACCCCACCCACCATATCCATGGGATATAAGCCCTCTCTCACTTGGAGGTGGAGTGGACATCACCATCCCAGTCCCCTCAGGATTGGGGGAAGAACTATGGACTAGAGTGGACTTAATGGTATTCTGCTGTACACATATGGTGATTCTAGCAATGGAAGAAATTATAACAGTGAGGTGGAGCTGGTGGCCACTGGACACATTTGGGGCAGGGAGGGGATGTGCAGTTGAAATACAGGGGCTTTATCGGGACTTGGAGGTTGTCCTGAGTGCCGTTGTGGCAACGGATGTAGGCCATTTTAAATCAGCACACACCATTCAGAACTGTGTGGAAGAGAGTGTGGTCTACGATGTGAACTGTGGTCTATGGTTGATGGCAAGGCCCCAGGATGTGTAAGTCCATTGAGGGTGATGGGCCACA